>OY747719.1:11229146-11771646 GCA_963556495.2 Valencia hispanica
CGTTCTCTACGAAGTTCTCGTCTAAGAATTTGCGCGGAGATGTCCACAGGATTTGGGAGAAAAGGTGAAGCCATTGCAACAGAGAACAGACGCTGGGAATTAGTTACGTCACATATATGTTTCTTTGCTCACAGCTGATTGGTCAAACTTCAGTCTGAGATCTTGAATCCAGAACATAACCTGCCCCGGAGCAGGTTAGCCGTGCAGTGTAAGATACCATGGCAACGAACACCGATCAAAGCCGAGCTACTTTCATAGTACCTAAAACCCAGGATTGGCAGAAACGAAGCTGAAACATAGCTGGCTAGCCACCTAATCCGGCTTCATGGTACAGGCCCCAGGGCCATTGTTTTTGTTCCCAGCCTTTCCTGAAAAAGATTTCCAGAATTAAAGAACTGATGTCCCAACAAGCCCTTCAGAAACGTATTGCGTTTATCGTTAGTTGAATTGATTCCTGCAACAGTGTCTTCAAAGATCTCTCATTGCTTCAACCTCCCAGGCCACTCAGTACTTTGGTTCGAGTCTCAGAGTCCTCAGAGTCAGAACCAAACATGGAGAAGCAGCATTCAGTTTTTATGCTCCGTTAATCTGGAACTGGAAATGCTCTCATTGACTACAAAGGGAGCGTTTTTGTTGCGGAGTGCATGGCCGAACAGAGCGCATGCAGTGGAAATTGGGGGTAAGAAGTAAATTAGACCGCTGCAACTGATCCAGAATGCTGCTGTTCGTGTTCTCACTAGAACCAGGAATGTCATGTTAAGCAGTTTTATAAAGACCCAAATGCAGCAAATATGTTAAACAATGATTTAATTCAACAAAAGAACAAGGAATTTACAGAAACCTCAGGAAGACCAGAAATTGCAGAGACCAGGGAATCATTGACAACGGACCAGCGAGTTGTGACTGAGAGAGAAGCTTAAATATACTGAGGAGGTGTGAGTGGCAGGCAGAAGGCTGAGGACTACTTTGGGAGAAACAGTTGCAGGTGAGGGAGAGAGCAAGTGGAAACAATCGGTAACTCGGAAGGGAGGCAGAATGGCAGGGGGACAACAAGAGAGGAATAGACAGGAGAATAAAAAAAAACATTCCTAAAGAAGAGGATGAGCAGACTAAGAAGTAAGGAATGGATTCTTTATTAGACCAACTAATAAGAGAAATAAAATAACTGAAACTCAAAACACAAACACCTAACATCATGACAAGAAAAGTAGAGCACATCACCCCAGTTCTTAAGTCCTTACCCTGTAGCTCAAAGAGTAGACTTCAAAATACTCCTACTAGTTTATAAATCATTGAATGGCCTAGCGCCAAAGTATGTTGAAGATCTACTGTCACTATACCAAACCCCCACCACTCAGGTTCTCTAATTCCAGTCTACTCTGCATCCCTAGAATTAGAACCAAACATGGAGAAGCAGCTTTCAGTTTCTATGCTCCTCTAATCTGGAACAAACTTCCTGACAACACCAAAGCTGCTGAAACACTGAGTTCTTTTAAATCAATGCTAAAATCCCTTCCGTTTAGAGCTGCCTTTGAGTAATTTTTTAACGTCTCATATGTTTTGTATGTGTTTCATGTTTTATTTCTGTTTTTACTTTAACCCTTCATCATATCTGCTTTTGAGTAATGTTTTTACATGTCATATCCTCTGTATATGTTTTGTGCTTTATTGCTGTTTTTACTTTATCCCCTAATAATGTAAAGCACCTTGAATTATCTTGTTATTAAAAGTGTGCTATACAAATAAATTGCCTTAACAGTAGACCAGATTGAACCGTACATGTATTTTTAACAAATGTTCATTGTTTTGAAATTTGTCAACAAACACAACAAATCCGTGCTTTTTGTTTTTTAACTTAAAATTTTTAATTGGAGCATGACGGAATTGTTTTAAATTGTGTATATTAGAATGTGGTCATGTTTACTGGTATTTTCTTTTTTAAATCTCTACAGCCCATATATTGAAATTATTCAATGCAGTCTCAAGTTGGCAAAATCACCTTGTAATATTTTCCCAGAAAAAATTATTTTAAATGCTGATCTGAACCAGGTGTAAAAGAAAGCATAAATGAATGGATTAAGCATCGAATTGGATAAAGTTAGCCAGTTAAGTGTTTCAATCACAGGAATTGGGACTGGATTACTGGTAAAAGGCAGAAAAGTGATGCAAAGGAAGAAAGGAGTCCAGCAAAAGAGGAAAACTCCTAAAACAATAGCCAGAGTTTTGGTGGCTTTTCTTTCAATCTTACTGGCAGTTCCAGACTTTGCTATGGTTTGGAAGCTTTGTGCCTGTTTTAGTGCAACAAGGAAAATCTTCAGGTAGATGCAAAGCATTATGACCACTGGAAAGTAAAATGATAACATAGGTCCAATGGTGTTTGCCATCAGAACATCAATAAAACAAGTTTCCAAACATTGTTCATTTTTTAATCTAGGAATTATCACACCAATTCCAATAAGAGCAGAAACACCCCAGCTCACAGCTATCATTATGACGACAACATGATGGCTGATTTTAGATCTGTATGTTAGAGGCTGACACACTGCGTAATACCTGTCAACCGAAATACAACACAGGTGCATAATAGAGCAGGTGCTAAACAATATATCAAAGCTGTCTCGGACCTTACAAAATAAACTTTCATTAAAGGTGCAAGAACTGAGAGAGAAGGCCATGCTGAGAGGAAACACTAAAATCCCAACCAGCAGGTCAGCCACAGCCAGAGATAGAATGAGAGTGTTCGTAGGTGTGTGCAGCTGTTTAAAGTAAATGATTGAGATTACTACAAGGAGGTTTCCACATACAGTTACAGCAGATAAAAGCATAAAAAAACCATATAACATTACACATCCAGCAGAAGGAGTTGTGGTTAGTTTGTAACCGAAGTTAATAATTTCATAACATGGATGTAAGTCAGTCACAGTATAAGTACTGTTCACAGCCACCTCTGTGTCCATAACCTAAAAATTGAAAACATATAATCAGACACAGAGACAACATAACATAACGTAACAGAAAATACATCTGATAGCATTTTAGAAGCACATCAAGTACAGAGCATTACTTCTGGGAACTTTCAGTCAACACTTACAGGCAGTAAGTGGATCAGCAGTTATTGCTGTGTGGCATATTAGTATCTGTACAGAAACCGCCTCACCAACCTCTTTTACACCATCATAACTGCTGTCCAATTGGATTTTTGTAATTTTCTCCCAGTAGAGAGCAGTGATGACCGATGAGTCTAACCCCTCCTTTCCACTGGACGCGTAAGCAGCACGTTACAGGAGCAGCACGTCCTACACAACTGATAGCCACCACTGTAGTCAATAGAACCCTTTCCACTACCTGTGCGGCCCAGTGAGAAGTCAGTACCTCGCGGGAGGATCTCATTTGTGTCTCATCACACAGATGAGCGATTTTGGATATTCCCTGACATAACATAAACTTATTGGCCAATATAAAAAGGACATAACATAAAACACAAACCTTTTGGAGCCATGTTGTTGTCTTTTCCTGGTTATTGTTGTCATAGACGTTTATATATGTCTATGGTTGTTGTGTTTACTGACGAAACCACACGTGATTTTGCTAATCTCGCATGATTTCGTGCTCTCTCGGTGACAGCTGCTTCCCTGCTGCTATGCGCCTCATACGCACCCGGTGGAAAGGGCCAAGCAGCAGAATACACAAGTGAAACGTGCTGCTCCTGTAACATGCTGCTTACGCGTCCAGTGGAAAGGAGGGGTAAGAGTATGTGTCTATGCATCCCACCTGTTGAATGACATATTACTAGTCCGAGAGTCTATTTTCAGCATGAAACATTTACATCTTCAGCAAAACACTACTTTGGAAGAGCAGTGTTCGGATTTCTAGATCAAGCACGATACACAGTCTGTACCACCAAAAATGCATATCGATTTGCTTCTGTCAGTTGACTCTGGGGACTTTGCCATCCTAGTCTTCCTTGACCTCAGTAATGTATTTGATCCCATTTTGACAACATCCTCATACAATGGCTGCACTTAATTAGGTGTCAGTTGTACAGCAGTACATTGGTTCACCTTATATTTGGTTAAGTAGATATTTCTAAGTCAGCCTCTTAAACAACTCCTCTTCAACAACTACAGTACACTTTGTTCCTCAGGGGTCAGTCTTGGGTTCCATCCTGTTCTTTTTCTACATGTTTTTAGTCTGTTAAATCATTAATGAATGAAATTATATTTTTACATTTCCTATGCTGACAATTGGTGGTTTTTAAAATGGACAATATTGGCTGTTGCCCAGGGTGGCATAAGTAAGGGGGTGCACAAATACTAAACAAAGAAAAATGGAACATTGCTGGATTATCTATTGCGTTTTGCATCATTAGAGCAAGCAGGTTATCTGCTGTATCCATTATCCCTGCAGGGTAACAGGGGAGCTTGTGCAAGTCATGGGGCAAGAGACAGTGTAAGGCAAGGTGAGGCAATTTTATTTTTATTTTTATAGCACACTTTCAACAGCAAGGTAATTCAATGTGCTTTACATGATTAAGGGGTAAAATAAAAGTATCAATTAAACACAGACAAAGCATATAAAGTAAAAACAGCAATAAAGCAAGAAGCATACACAAGAAGCATACACAAAACATGATACATCAAAGCGTTGCTCAAAGGCAGCTTTAAACAGATACGTTTTCAATTGTGATTTAAAAGAACTCAGTGTTTCAGCAGCTTTGTAGTTGTTTGTAAGTTTGTTTTAGATTAAAAGAGCATAGAAACTGAAAGCTGCTTCTCCATGTTTGGTTCAAATTCTAGGGATGTTTAGTAGACTGGAATTTGAGGACCTGAGTGTTCTGGTGGGTTGGTATAGTAACAGTAGATCTTCAACATACTTTGGTGCTAAGCCATTCAATGATTTATAAACTAGTAAAAGTATTTTGAAGTCTATTCTCTGAGCTACAGGGAGCCAGTGTAAGGACTTTAGAACTGGCGTGATGTGATCTACTTTTCTGGTTCTAGTGAGGAACACGAGCAGCACCATTCTGGATCAGCTGCAGCTGTCTGATTGACTTTTCAGGCAGACCTGTGAGGACGCTGTTGCAGTAATCTAAAGATAAACGCATGGATGAGTTTTTCGAGGTCCTGTTGCGACATCATTCCTTTTATCCTAGAAATGTTCTTCAAGTGATAGAAGGCTGACCTTGTGATTGCCTTTATGAGACCCTGGAGGTTCAGGTCTGAGTCCATAACTACACGTAGATTTCGGGCCTGATCAGTAGTTTCTAGAAACTTAAATGGTCTCTGGTGTTCTGCATGTAGGTCAAGAAGCTTAACTCCAACATGAGTTTTTGTATAAACAATGTATTTGATTTAAAAACTGGAAAGACATCTTTAGCAGTGTTTGACATCCTCTTTCACTTAAAGATGGGAATTGTTACTCTGTAGACTTTCTCCCAAAAGTAAAGGCTCTGTGAGTGCTGTAGGCTGCTGTGCTTTATTGTGTTTATTTTAAAATCACACAACAGCAACAAATGGTTTGGTGTGCCATGTGCCTTTCTAAATCATATAATCATGGTGGGCCGCCATGGCCAAAAACACCAGGGCCATTGCTTTTGTTCCCAGCCCTGCCTGAAAAACATTTCCAGAATTAAAGAACTGATGTCCCAACAAGCCCTTCAGAAACGTATTGCGTTTATCGTTAGTTGAATTGATTCCTGCAACAGTGTCTTCAAAGATCTCTCATTGCATCAACCTTCCAGGCCACTCAGTACTTTGGTTCAAGTCTCAGAGTCCTCAGAGTTGGAACCAAACATGGAGAAGCAGCATTCAGTTTTTATGCTCCGTTAATCTGGAACTGGAAATGCTCTCATTGACTACAAAGGGAGCGTTTTTGTTGCGGAGTGCATGGCCGAACAGAGCGCATGCAGTGGAAATTGGGGTAAGAAGTAAATTAGACGGCTGCAACTGATCCAGAATGCTGCTACTCGTGTTCTCACTAGAACCAGGAATGTCATGTTAAGCAGTTTTATAAAGACCCAAATGCAGCAAATATGTTAAACAATGATTTAATTCAACAAAAGAACAAGGAATTTACAGAAACCTCAGGAAGACCAGAAATTGCAGAGACCAGGGAATCATTGACAACGGACCAGCGAGTTGTGACTGAGAGAGAAGCTTAAATATACTGAGGAGGTGTGAGTGGCAGGCAGAAGGCTGAGGACTACTTTGGGAGAAACAGTTGCAGGTGAGGGAGAGAGCAAGTGGAAACAATCGGTAACTCGGAAGGGAGGCAGAATGGCAGGGGGACAACAAGAGAGGAATAGACAGGAGAATAAAAAAAAACATTCCTAAAGAAGAGGATGAGCAGACTAAGAAGTAAGGAATGGATTCTTTATTAGACCAACTAATAAGAGAAATGAAATAACTGAAACTCAAAACACAAACACCTAACATCATGACAAGAAAAGTAGAGCACATCACCCCAGTTCTTAAGTCCTTACCCTGTAGCTCAAAGAGTAGACTTCAAAATACTCCTACTAGTTTATAAATCATTGAATGGCCTAGCGCCAAAGTATGTTGAAGATCTACTGTCACTATACCAAACCCCCACCACTCAGGTTCTCTAATTCCACTCTACTCTGCATCCCTAGAATTAGAACCAAACATGGAGAAGCAGCTTTCAGTTTCTATGCTCCTCTAATCTGGAACAAACTTCCTGACAACAGCAAAGCTGCTGAAACACTGAGTTCTTTTAAATCAATGCTAAAATCCCTTCCGTTTAGAGCTGCCTTTGAGTAATTTTTTAACGTCTCATATGTTTTGTATGTGTTTCATGTTTTATTGCTGTTTTTACTTTAACCCTTCATCATATCTGCTTTTGAGTAATGTTTTTACATGTCATATCCTCTGTGTATGTTTTGTGCTTTATTGCTGTTTTTACTTTATCCCCTAATAATGTAAAGCACCTTGAATTATCTTGTTATTAAAAGTGTGCTATACAAATAAATTGCCTTGCCTTGCCTTAACAGTAGACCAGATTGAACCGTACATGTATTTTTAACAAATGTTCATTGTTTTGAAATTTGTCAACAAACACAACAAATCCATGCTTTTTGTTTTTTAACTTAAAATTTTTAATTGGAGCATGACGGAATTATTTTCAATTGTGTATATTAGAATGTGGTCATGTTTACTGGTATTTTCTTTTTTAAATCTCTACAGCCCATATATTGAAATTAATCAATGCAATCTCAAGTTGGCAAAATCACCTTGTAATATTTTCCCAGAAAAAATAATTTTAAAGGCTGATCTGAACCAGGTGTAAAAGAAAGCATAAATGAATGGATTAAGCATCGAATTGGATAAAGCTAGCCAGTTAAGTGTTTCAATCACAGGAATTGGGACTGGATTACTGGTAAAAGGCAGAAAAGTGATGCAAAGGAAGAAAGGAGTCCAGCAAAAGAGGAAAACTCCTAAAACAATAGCCAGAGTTTTGGTGGCTTTTCTTTCAATCTTACTGGCAGGTCCAGACTTTGCTATGGTTTGGAAGCTTTGTGCCTGTTTTAGTGCAACAAGGAAAATCTTTAGGTAGATGCAAAGCATTATGACCACTGGAAAGTAAAATGATAACATAGGTCCAATGGTGTTTGCCATCAGAACATCAATAAAACAAGTTTCCAAACATTGTTCATTTTTTAATCTAGGAATTATCACACCAATTCCAATAAGAGCAGAAACACCCCAGCTCACAGCTATCATTATGACGACAACATGATGGCTGATTTTAGATCTGTATGTTAGAGGCTGACACACTGCGTAATACCTGTCAACCGAAATACAACACAGGTGCATAATAGAGCAGGTGCTAAACAATATATCAAAGCTGTCTCGGACCTTACAAAATAAACTTTCATTAAAGGTGCAAGAACTGAGAGAGAAGGCCATGCTGAGAGGAAACACTAAAATCCCAACCAGCAGGTCAGCCACAGCCAGAGATAGAATGAGAGTGTTCGTAGGTGTGTGCAGCTGTTTAAAGTAAATGATTGAGATTACTACAAGGAGGTTTCCACATACAGTTACAGCAGATAAAAGCATAAAAAAACCATATAACATTACACATACAGCAGAAGGAGTTGTGGTTAGTTTGTAACCGAAGTTAATAATTTCATAGCATGGATGTAAGTCAGTCACAGTATAAGTACTGTTCACAGCCACCTCTGTGTCCATAACCTAAAAATTGAAAACATATAATCAGACACAGAGACAACATAACATAACGTAACAGAAAATACATCTGATAGCATTTTAGAAGCACATCAAGTACAGAGCATTACTTCTGGGAACTTTCAGTCAACACTTACAGGCAGTAAGTGGATCAGCAGTTATTGCTGTGTGGCATATTAGTATCTGTACAGAAACCGCCTCACCAACCTCTTTTACACCATCATAACTGCTGTCCAATTGGATTTTTGTAATTTTCTCCCAGTAGAGAGCAGTGATGACCGATGAGTCTAACCCCTCCTTTCCACTGGACGCGTAAGCAGCACGTTACAGGAGCAGCACGTCCTACACAACTGATAGCCACCACTGTAGTCAATAGAACCCTTTCCACTACCTGTGCGGCCCAGTGAGAAGTCAGTACCTCGCGGGAGGATCTCACTTGTGTCTCATCACACAGATGAGCGATTTTGGATATTCCCTGACATAACATAAACTTATTGGCCAATATAAAAAGGACATAACATAAAACACCAACCTTTTGGAGCCATGTTGTTGTCTTTTCCTGGTTATTGTTGTCATAGACGTTTATATATGTCTATGGTTGTTGTGTTTACTGACGAAACCACACGTGATTTTGCTAATCTCGCATGATTTCGTGCTCTCTCGGTGACAGCTGCTTCCCTGCTGCTATGCGCCTCATACGCACCCGGTGGAAAGGGCCAAGCAGCAGAATACACAAGTGAAACGTGCTGCTCCTGTAACGTGCTGCTTACGCGTCCAGTGGAAAGGAGGGGTAAGAGTATGTGTCTATGCATCCCACCTGTTGAATGACATATTACTAGTCCGAGAGTCTATTTTCAGCATGAAACATTTACATCTTCAGCAAAACAGTATTTTGGAAGAGCAGTGTTCGGATTTCTAGATCAAGCACGATAAACAGTCTGCACCACCAAAAATGCATAACGATCTGCTTCTGTCAGTTGACTCTGGGGACTTTGCCATCCTAGTCTTCCTTGACCTCAGTAATGTATTTGATCCCATTTTGACAACATCCTCATACAATGGCTGCACTTAATTAGGGGTCAGTTGTACAGCAGTACATTGGTTCACCTTATATTTGGTTAAGTAGATATTTCTAAGTCAGCCTCTTAAACAACTCCTCTTCAACAACTACAGTACACTTTGTTCCTCAGGGGTCAGTCTTGGGTTCCATCCTGTTCTTTTTCTACATGTTTTTAGTCTGTTAAATCATTAATGAATGAAATTATATTTTTACATTTCCTATGCTGACAATTGGTGGTTTTTAAAATGGACAATATTGGCTGTTGCCCAGGGTGGCATAAGTAAGGGGGTGCACAAATACTAAACAAAGAAAAATGGAACATTGCTGGATTATCTATTGCGTTTTGCATCATTAGAGCAAGCAGGTCATCTGCTGTATCCATTATCCCTGCAGGGTAACAGGGGAGCTTGTGCAAGTCATGGGGCAAGAGACAGTGTAAGGCAAGGTGAGGCAATTTTATTTTTATTTTTATAGCACACTTTCAACAGCAAGGTAATTCAATGTGCTTTACATGATTAAGTGGTAAAATAAAAGTATCAATTAAACACAGACAAAGCATATAAAGTAAAAACAGCAATAAAGCAAGAAGCATACACAGATACATCAAGACATTACAAAGCATATAATGTAAAAACTGCCATAAAGCAAGAAGCATACACAAAACATGATACATCAAAGCATTGCTCAAAGGCAGCTTTAAACAGATACGTTTTTAATTGTGATTTAAAAGAACTCAGTGTTTCAGCAGCTTTGTAGTTGTTTGTAAGTTTGTTTTAGATTAAAAGAGCATAGAAACTGAAAGCTGCTTCTCCATGTTTGGTTCAAATTCTAGGGATGTTTAGTAGACTGGAATTTGAGGACCTGAGTGTTCTGGTGGGTTGGTATAGTAACAGTAGATCTTCAACGTACTTTGGTGCTAAGCCATTCAATGATTTATAAACTAGTAAAAGTATTTTGAAGTCTATTCTCTGAGCTACAGGGTACCAGTGTAAGGACTTTAGAACTGGCGTGATGTGATCTACTTTTCTGGTTCTAGTGAGGACACAAGCAGCACCATTCTGGATCAGCTGCAGCTGTCTGATTGACTTTTTAGGCAGACCTGTGAGGACGCTGTTGCAGTAATCTAAAGATAAACGCATGGATGAGTTTTTCGAGGTCCTGTTGCGACATCATTCCTTTTATCCTAGAAATGTTCTTCAAGTGATAGAAGGCTGACCTTGTGATTGCCTTTATGAGACCCTGGAGGTTCAGGTCTGAGTCCATAACTACACCTAGATTTCGGGCCTGATCAGTAGTTTCTAGCTGTATTAGCTGAAGCTGTTTGCTGACTGTTGATCTCTTTAGGTCCAAAAGTAATTAATTCTGTTCTTTTTCTCTTTAGCTGGAGAAAATTATGGCACATCCATCCACTGATTTGCTCGATGCATTTACTTAGGGTTTGGATGGGTTCAAAGTCACCTGGTGACATTGTAATGTAGAGCTGAGTATCATCAGCATAGTTATGGTAATTTTAGGCTAATCTTATTGGTTGTTATAGCCCTGGGCTAGTGGGAGCATGTAGATATTAAATAAGAGGGGTCCCAGGATGGAGCTCTGGGGCACCCCACATGTGATTTCTGTTCATTTTTATGAAAGGTTTCCTATTGAAACAAAGAAGTCCCTGTTCTTTGGGTAACTTGAACCAGCCAAGTACTGTACCAGAGAGTTCGACCCAGCTTTCCAGTTGTTCCAATAACATATCATGATCAACAGTGTCAAAGGCTGCACTGAGGTCCAACAGAACCAGCACTGTGGTTCTACCACAGTCTGTATTTATGCGAATGTCATTGAAAACTTTGACGAGGACAGTCTCAGTGCTGTGGTGAGCACGGAAACGAGACTGAAAAACAAGAGGTTGGTCATTGTTATGAAGCTATTTAACTGCTGAAACACAGCTTTTTCAATAATTTTACTGATGAATGGAAGATAAGGAATTGGCCTGTAGTTTCGCATTAATGCATTGTCCAGATTATTCTTTTTTAGCAGTGGTTTAATAACTGCTGTTTTTAAAGCCTGGGGGAAGAGATGTGACAGGAGGGATGAGTTACCTATTTTAATTAGATCAGACACAATGACACGGAAAACTTTCTTAATTAAAGCTGTGGGTAGGATATCAAGACAGCAGGAGGAGGAGGTTAATTGGTTAATGATTTCTCCTAAGTTTTTTTGGTTTAATTCATGGAATTCTGAAATTGTTTTCTACATTGGTGTTAGTTGGGTATAACCCAATGCAGAAAGACCCCAGGCTGGGATTTGCGGCAAGGGATCAGTGCCAAAAACTGCTGCACTGTTAATTTATTGTTTGTTTTTTCATTTCCATTACAGACCAAAAAGAAAACCTATTACTTGAGTGAGAGAAACTGGTCTTAGTCATTACCATCCTGTGTATGGCTTGTAAAAAGTATTCCTCCAGTTTAGCTCCTAATTGATGGTTGCCTGTTGTGAGTGAAGTTCTTAAATAAAATAAATGAGAGAGATTCCTTTAGATATTTGGAGGTTTTAATACAAACTTGTTTGATCAAGCAAGGAGGTACAGCGTTACAGAGAATATACAATACTGGCCTTCCAAAACAAGACAGAATTATATGGGTTCAGTAATCCTGACTCCTATCAACATGACATCAGAAAACATTTTCTTCAGTATGAGAACATTAGACTCGCAGGCTTCAGGGACTTGATAGTGGAAGCATAATCAATGTATGTCAGGACGTCCTTGGATGTAAAAGAGAGTTGCTATGCCAAACCAGAATGTAAGAGCCTAAATCAGTAGATTTGTCCTGACCCAAATTTATACAGTGTCATAAAATCAGAATGGTTAACATATCATGAGGAGCTGGCACACAGTAACTATCAGTATATGAAAGACACAGAGCAGATCATTCTGAATAATTAATTTACCACAACACTGTCAATTTCTCAGCCTATTGGTAGATCCTCCTCTTTCTTTATTATGGACTTATTTCTATTTTGAATACCATTAATGAAGCCGTGCAGTCAAAGGCGGGCCCATGTGGTTCGCTAGAGCATGTAGCCTGCAGCTAACTCACGTGGAGCTGCTTAAAGCCTCTCCGGTTCATTTATTAAACACCAAACAAAGGAAAACTGTTGGATTGAGTAACTCAGGTTGCAGGAAATAAAACGACTTTCTATCGGAAACTTTGAAAATCACTGTTTAAACCTTCATTTATTGTTTGTACCCAAACAATAAATGAAATCTTACACAAAGTATCAAATCACAGTGAAAATAAACAACCCTTAAATCTTGTTTATCCTAAACTAATCTCGGCTCTGCCCAGACAGACCTTATTGAACGGTTAAAGTTCTCCAGGTTGCTCCGTGGATGATGGGGGAAGCTCAGACAACGTTAGCCGGCAGGCTAACAATAGCTGCGGTCGGTTAGCAGTGGGAGGCCTTATGGCTGTTGGATCGCAGCAGCCGTTAGCTGGGACGGCGTGTCGTCCTCTCCAGCTTGGCTAAGCAGCGATCAGCTCCACGTTCCTTCAATGACAGTACCTTTTCTGCAGGCTTTGTTGCGGTGGGGTAATGCTCCAGTCTGGACGTGGTTCTGATCAATCAGCAGTCTTTGTCGTCCTTGGAGTGAGTTTCTCCCAGAAACTTGCGTCCTTTCCCCTCGCAAGCGAAGGAAGGATGGGGTCTCTCCTGGCCCTGTCTGGCCGAAAGCCCAAACTGAAGAGAGCGAGCTCCAATGACTCAAGGCCTTATAAAACCTCTGGTCCTCTTCTTCTCCTGTTGGAGCTAGAATGTGGGTTAGCGCCACCCAATGGCTGTGTGTGTCCCAACAAGTATAATGCAACATAATCATAATGCATTGCACACAATCGAGCCCAGTAAGTGGCAATCAGAAATATATTTGAATAGAAAACACAATTGTTATAAATTCATAAGAAAGGCTCTTTTTGATTATTTGTATTTCTGACCAATCAGTTCTTAAGACACTTTTTAAAATCTCATTTATATTTGTTTGATTTGTCCTTATTTGTACTACCTAAGGTGGTGTAGATGGACCAGTCTAAGGGCCTGTGTGAATAATGAAACCAGAGGTTGCTTGTCAGCTGAGCATAAGTGCTGTCGTTATCCAAAGCAACAGCAGAACGAAAAAGGAATGTGAAAACTCTAAAAAGTAGCTTGGAGGTGAAGGGACTGAACAGAGGGAGTGTTTTTTTGCAAATTCCAAGGACAAGATCTTCTTGAATTAGTTCCTCAGTGAAACTAAAGAATTTTGTGTCAAACCACGTGGTCAGCAGCACAAGAGCACCACAGAGGACCGTACGCTCACCATTTCTTTTCACTCTGTACACTTCAGACTTCCAGTACAAATCAGAGACCTGTCATCTGCAGAAATACTTAGATGACTCTGCAATTGTTGCGTGTATCAGAGATGGACAATAAGCTGAATACAGAGAGCTGGTGGATCACTTTGTGTCATGGTGTCTACAATTGTCTTACTTTGAATGTGAACAAAACAAAGGAGATGATTGTAGATTACAGAAGAAACAGGGATAAGTCAAACACTGTTTCCATCATGGGAGAAGAAGTGGAGGTGGTTGAGAAGTATAAATACCTCAGAGTTCACCTTGACAACAGACTGGAGACTGAACAGTGAAACCATCTACAAGAAGGTAAAGAGCAGACTGTACTTCTTGAGGAACCATAGGTCCTTCAATGTTTCCAGCAAGATGCTACAAATCTTCTACAAGTCTGTTGTGGAGAGTGCAATATCTTCAGCCATCATCTGTTGGGGTAGCAGCATCAGAGCCAGGGATTTAAAAAGGCTAAACAACCTGATAAAGAAGGCTGGTTCTGTTCTGGGGACAACCGTGGAACATCTGGAGATAATGATGGAAAGAAGATTCTGCATAAAATAAAATAAAAAATATGGACAACCCTGAGCATCCACTTCATGAGACTGTCATACAACAACAGAGTGTCTTCAGTCGGAGGTTTCTTCAGTTTTGGTGCAATACAGAACGCTACAGTAAATCCTTCCTGCCCACAGCCATCATTATCTACAACAACTCCTTAAAGAATTAACTATATGAGCTATACCAAGATCTAATTTCCCTCTGGGATCAATAAAGTATTTTTAAATTTGAATTTGAATCTTAGATCTCTGATGATTATTGATAACTGGCAAACATTTTGGGGAAAACCTGGTCTGATCCGGAGAGACGGCATCCATCGCACTTTGGATGGAGCAGCTCTTCTTTCTAGAAATCTGGCCGGATTTATTAGTCCTCCAAAACACTGACAACCCAGGGTCCAGACCAGGAAGCAGATTCGTAGTTTAACCCACCTCTCTGCTGCTTCTGTACCGTTACCCACCCATTACCCTGTAGAAACAGTGTCTTGCCCATGGCCAAAATTAAATGGATTAAAAATTAAGCCAAAAAAAGCAAATCATGGAAATCTCATAAAAATAAATACGACTTTGACTGAACAGAAAAATAAATCTATATGTGGTTTATTAAACATAAGATCTCTCTCCTCAAAGACTTTGTTAGTGAATGAGTTGATTTGTGATAATCACATTGATTTTCTTAGTCTCACATAAACCTGGTTGCAGCAGGAGGATTATGTCAGTATAAATTAGTCAACTCCTTCCAATCATTTAAATTTTCACATTCCTAGAAGTACTGGGCGAGCAGGAGGAGTTGCAACCATTTTTCATTCTGATTTACTAATTAATCCCAGACCAATTGATAGCCACAGTTCTTTTCAATATCTAACCCTTACTTTTCCTCATCTAGGTTGCAAAACATTAAGAACATTTTTGTTTGTGGTTTTGTATCGTCCATCAGGCCCTTACTCTCAATTCTTGGATCAGATCTCACATTTTTTATCTGATTTAGTATTAAATACTGATAGGGTCATTATAGTGGGGGACTTCAATATTCATGTGGATACTGAAAGTGATAGCCTAAATGCAGCCTTTAATGCTATTTTAGACTCAATTGGCTTTACTCAAAAAGTACAGGGGCCCACCCACTCAGGTAAACACACTTTAGACCTTGTACTGACATATAGTATTGAGTGTGAGGAAATAACAGTCCACCCACATAACCCGGTCCTGTCTGACCACTTCTTGATAACTTTTGAATTTACTTTAACTGACCATCTAAAATCTGAATGAAAATTTCATTATAGTAGAGCTTTCTCAGACAATGCTGTAACAATTTTTTAAGGAATCTGTTCCATTCTTACTTTCCTCAGTGTCTCAGAGTAACACAGTGGATGGCAGAATTTCCATCTCTAACCCTTCAGAAATTGATGGTCTGGTTCACAGCGTTACTTCCTCATTGCGTTTGGCATTAGATAGTGTAGCCCACTTAAAAAGAAGGTGGCTAGCCATAGGAGCCAGACTTTTTGGCTTAACGCAGAGTTGTGTACTTTAAAGCAGAATACTAGGAAGTTGGAGAGAAAATTGCGCTCTACACATCTAGAGGATTCCTATTTAACCTGGAATAACAGTCTACTGCTGTATAAAAAGACCCTTCGACAAGCTAGAACAGCATATTTTTCATCATTAATAGAGGCGAATAAAAACAATCCTTGGTTTCTTTTTAGTACAGTTGCCAAACTTACATAGAGTCATAGCTCTGTTGAGCCAATTATTCCCCCATCTCTTAGCAGTGATGATTTTATGGGATTCTTCATAAATAAAATTAAAAATCATTGGCATCCTCTCAAACATGATTACTTCTTCCTCAGTAAATGAGGCAGTATCGGAAAGAACTGTAGAACCTAATTTGTGTTTAGGCTGTTTTGATTCAATCGAGCTTTAGGAATTATAAAAAATATTAGCCTCATCTAAACCTTCAACTTGTATGTTGGACCCATTCCCAACCAAATTATTTAAGGAAGTGTTCCATTTGGTTCCTGGCCCCATTTTGGATATAATGAATCTATCCTTAGTAAACGGATACGTACCACAGGAATTTAAAATAGCTGTAATCAAACCTTTACTCAAGAAAGCTTCCCTTGATCAAGATGACTTAGTGAATTACAGACCTATATCTAACCTTTCTTTCTTATCCAAAATCCTTGCGAAAATAGTTGCTAATCAAGTCTGTGAGCATCTAAACAGTAACGAGCTGTTTGAAGAGTTTCAGTCAGGTTTTAGAGCTCAACATAGCACTGAAACAGCACTGGTGAAGGTTACTAATGATATTCTCAAGGCCTCAGATAATGGACTTGTGTCTGTTCTGGTTTTGTTAGATCTCAGTGCTGCTTTTGACACAGTCAATCATAATATATTTTCTTAGAAAGCCTTGAATATATTGCACGGATCAAAAGAACAGCACTAGGCTGGTTTAAATCATATTTGTCTGACAGATTCCAGTTTGTTCATCTAAATGATAAATCTTCTTCAGGGTTACTTGTGGAGTTCCACAGGGTTCTGTGCTTGGACCAATTCTTTTCACCATATATATGCTCCCAATTGGTAGAATCATTAGACAGCATGGGATAAATTTCCACAGCTATGCCGATGATACACAACTATATTTATCCATAAATCCTGATGAACCCAGTCAGTTAGGTAGATTACAGGCATGTCTGGAAGACATAAAAACATGGATGACTCTAAACATTTTGCTCTTAAATTCTGACAAAACAGAAGTTGCTGTCTTTGGACCACAAGTTCAAAAAAAGAAACTGCTTAGTCAATCACTTCATCTGGATGGCATTAAATTGGCCCCCACCTCTGCATTATTTTTGACCAATAATTGACATTTAAATCCCATATTTAACAGGTTTCTAGGATTTCTTTCTTTCACCTCCGGAATATTGCTAAAATTAGAAACATCCTGTCCAGGAGTGATGCTGAGAAACTAGTCCATGCATTTGTTACCTCAAGGCTGGACTACTGTACTTCTTTACTATCTCTATCTCTACTATCAGGTAGTCCACAAAAAGCCATTAAAAGCCTTCAGTTGATCCAAAATGTGGCAGCAAGAGTTCTGTTGAATATTAAAAAGAGAGATCACATTTCTCCTGTTTTAGCTTCCCTTCATTGGCTCCCTGTTAAATCCAGAACAGAATTTAAGATCCTTCTTCTTACATACAAAGCCCTTAATAATCAAGCTCCATCATACATCAGAGATCTAATTGTTCAATATGTTCCAAACAGAGCACTTCGCTCTCAGACTGCAGGTTTACTTGTAGTTCCTAGGATTTCTAAAAGTAGAATGAGTGGCAGATCTTTTAGTTATCAGGCTCCTCTCCTGTGGAACTAGCTCCCAGTTTTAGTCCGTGAGGCAGACACTCTGTTTACTTTTCAGGCCAGGCTTAAAACTTTCCTTTTTGATAAAGCTTATAGTTAGAGTGGCTAAGGTCATCCTGAGCTAGCTCTGTAGTTATGCTGCTATAGGCTTAGACTGCTGGAGGACAGACTTAACAATTTTCTTCACTCTCCTACTTCCTTTTCAACCACTACTCTCCAGTTGTTTTACAGTACATTCTGTTATTTCGACTGTTAACTTTGTTTTCTCTCAGTGTTTTTCTCTCCATAGAAGATATACCTGGTCTGGTATCCTGCTTGGCTGCAATGCCCTGTTGGACGAGGGGCATCGACTGGGATGATGCTCCCAGTAACTGAACATCCACTGTGTCATGTTATCAAGTTTTTACTTTCTGTAACATAGAAAGTACTCTTATATCAGATCTTTTGTTCCTACTGTGTCTCTGCTCTGTCTTCTCAAACCCCCAGACGGTCGTGGCAGATGTCCGCTCCTACTGAGCCTGGTTCTGTTGGAGGTTTCTTCCTGTTAAAGGGGAGTTTTTCTTCTCCACCGTCGCTACATGCTTGCTCAGTATGAGGGATTGCTGAAGGATTGCTGTGGTTGGAAAGTCTGCATCAACGGGGCCCAACCTCACGCAAATGACTGACGCAATCTGCTGGGATTCCTTAAATAGGAAACTCTTTAACTGAATGGAATGTTTGTATAAATGTATTGAAATGACTTCTTGTTAAGTGCCTTAAGATGACATCTGTTGTGAATCGGCGCTATGTAAATAAATTGAATTGAATTGAATGGAGCCTGAGGGGATTTATATTGCTGTCAAACCACTCAGCAAACTCTGAACCACTTCCCGAAGCAGTCACGTGGTACAGCCGGGCAGCGGGTCTTCAGATGTCATTGTTTTCGGCTCCTCCCCTAAATGAAGCAGGCCTCGATACGCGCTTTGTGGAAACGCCCCCTCCACTGCTCGACACACGCTTCGCAACCTCGGCACACATCGTCACATCACTAGTTATAATAGTCACTGGTAACATAGTCTCCTCTGTTACAATGATGTTGGATTCATGTTATGCTTATTGATGGGATTCTGATTTGATTTATTTTAAAATCCTCATTTAATATACTTTTGGCATTATAATTATGTTTGGTGAAAGACTTTCCCTAATTATGCGTGAAAAACATGTCTCCAGTCTGAAACATAAAACAATGCAGTAAGAAATTCAAGAAATTCATACTTCTCCAAAATCATCTCGGAACATAAAAATAATGCCAAAATCCTTTTTTCCACCATTGATAAACTTTTTAACAGAGCTACTAATGTATTTCCTAAAACCCCCTCAAACACTCTTTGTGAGGAGTTTGCAGACCACTTCAGAGGGAAGGTAGACACCATCAGATGTAATATTTTATCTTCTTAAAGTAACATGGTCTTAGACAAATCTGAGTGTGTGTCTTTACCAGAGGAACGCCGGACACTTTTGTCCTGGTAGAAGCTGGGACTCTTGATAAAGTTTTCTCCTCAGTGAGGCCCACCACATGTGTTTTGGACCCGATTCCCACTTCATTTTTGAAGCACTTGTATGGATCTTTTAGAGATGAGATTTTTACCATGATTAATTTCTCCCTTAAGACAGGGGTCTTTCCTGCCACCTTTAAAGGGGGGGTAGTGAGGCCCCTGATGAAGAAGAGCAATTTAGATTTTAATGATTTTAACTATTTTAGACCGGTATCTAACTTACCTTTTTTAAGCAAAATTTTAGAAAAAATTGTTTTAATTCAACTTAATGATTTTATTAATGAGCATAATGTCCTGGAGAAATTTCAGTCTGGTTTTAGGGTGAACCACAGCACAGAGACGGCCCTTTTGAAGATTTTGAATGATTTTAGATTAAACTATGATGCACAGAAGGTGACAGTGTTGGTTCTACTGGATCTAAGCACTGCCTTTGATACAGTAGACCACACTATTCTTTTAACCCGTTTAAAACAGATTGGCCTCTCTGGTGCTGTTCACAAATGGTTTACATCCTATCTCACAGACAGGACCTTTATGGTAAGTTTAGATACCTGCTCCTCTAGGGTCCATAGGATTACATGTGGTGTGCCCCAGGGTTCGATTTTAAGCCCAGTGCTTTTTAACCTGTATATGCTCCCTCTTGGCAGCTTCATCGGAAGACATGGAGTCAACTTTCACAGTTATGCTGATGATACACAGCTGTACATCTCCATGTCTCCCAATGACACACGGCCAATGGATGCACTTTTTAACTGCACTTTAGACATCAAATCCTGGATGGCAGAAAACTTTCTCCAGCTCAACCAGGACAAAACTTGATTTGATTTGATTTAATTTGATGTATGCTGCAAGTCATACTGTTGTCTCATCCCCATTGGCTGTTTCAGCCCCAAAAAGAAATCTGAGCTTAAAACGAACAAGTCAGAAAAGGCCGCATTATCTAAGTAGAAAATCATACTCGCTACGTCTATTTTGGCTTGTGACTGCCCGTAGTAAGGTGGGGGGCCAGAGACCACATCTCAGCTGGTGGAAGCTAACCATTAGAAACTCCACAACATGGCAGAACGGTTGGGCACTTGTGTTATTTGTGGACATAGCACATCAGCATTGCATTTTTTTCCCCAAGACGGAGGAGCTGAGAAAGAAACAGTTGGAATCTGTCTTGGAACACCGGCAGCAAAGTAAGTTAAATTAATTATCTGATCCAAGGCAGCATAAAAGTCGCATTGGTGTTAGCCAATCAGATGTGAGACGTTTGTATATCGTGAATAATAATGAGTTAGACTTGTGATCCTGACCAATTGGTAGAAATTTTTGTGGACATGTTCTGGCTGTCCACGCAGCTTGTTTTTTTACATGATCTGCCTTAAATCCTATATAATATTGCCTGTTCCAAAAAAATAAATCTGCCATAGCCTGCCTCAGTGATTACTGCCTGGTTACATTAATTTAAATTATTATCAACTTCTGGATCCTCCTGAAGTATATCAAGCACATACTTCCTGATGGACTGGAGGTGAACTGATGGACAGCCATCAGTTCAGCTACAGGAGGAACCAATCTGCAGAATATGTAGTCTCAATGGCACTTTCTATAGCTCTAACCCACCTGCAGAGTCCTAATATTGTGTTAGGATGCTCTTTGTTGAATTCCGCAGGAAACAGGAAAATGAGGAGTTGTGTGATATCATCACATCAGATATAAGGAGGCTCCTCCCATCCTCTTCGCACTCGCTGTTGCACAAAAGAGGACGGTGTGCCTTAAACCTCCATTCTTCATCTTAGAGGGGCAGGAAGCATGTGTACAGTCTGCTGATCGTGCATCAGGTAACTGCATCCTGGCCGAAGAAATAAGTCTTGATACTGACTTATTCAGAACTCTGCATAAGGAATCTTTGAATCACATATTCCACTAAAGAGAGACATTCTCTCTGTTACCGTCGCCAATGCCCCTGCTGTCCTACTGAGGGAGAATATCTGCAGCTTTACAGAAGCTGCCGAGCCGAAAGCTGTCCGTTTGCCCCAGGAGCTCAAAGGCCAACCCAACGTTCTGAGCTCAAGTGAACTACCTGCACACACAAGTGGCCTGCTACTAACCGATAAGCTAACTACAGCTGGTTTCCCCACAAGTTAACGCTGATCAGACCATGATTCCCCTTCCTATGGAGAGCTTAAGAATCATTCAAGTAAAGTTGTGTCTGGGCAGAGTAAACCATAAATAAACCATTGAAAAAAAATTAATGGTCTATTTCAATGTGTTTTGCTGCATTTGTAAGATTTCACTCTTCAACTAATTGGGTACAAATGGTTGTTCGGCCTGTGGTATAAACAGTGTTTTATAAGGTATCCACTGATTTTTAAATCAGGCAACATGAGTTTACTCCATTAACCAGAGTTTTCCTTTGTTCTCTGGTTCGCTAAGTTACACAAAGTGACCAGTTAGAATAGTAGCTGGGCTTGTAATATTACTAGCGACCTATTAGGGGCACAGTAGGCTGCCTGAGAGGGGCAGGAAAGAAACATTTCCAGTGGATTGTGAGCGGTAACTTGTAGCATGTGTTCCTTGTACTCTGATGTTTATATAAAGCACCAGAAACCCTCCTAAATGCTGTGTGCAACTCCTTTAATATCAAGGATATTACAGTTAGCCTGTTCTAGATGCTAAAAATAGCTCTATGTGCTGTTACTGAAAAACATTTGTTTTACATATTTGTGCGGTCCACTGCAGCAGACTGCGGGCACCCATAAACAATTGAGATTGTTATTCACAGTATTCAAAGTACATATCTGCTTTAAAATAGTTTAAATGCCTAACACTAATCTTTGAAGAATAGTTTAAAATGCCATTTTACGAGTAGCTGTGGTTTTGAAACCGCAATCTTAGTATGCCAAAATACTAAAATTAGATCCATCACTGTGATGACTGACCCATAAATTTAAATCTATTGTCCAAAGGTTATTGATTTCTAATTCAGCAAATTATTAAGTGAAACATTACTTCTTCTTAATAATGTTTTATCTTCACTTCTACTTTGCAAAAACAGGTTGGTTGAACACAGACCAAATGGTGCTAATTAGTCTTGAACTAATCATAATTAGTTTAAAACTAACTTACCTTCACTTCCAAACTCTTCAATACAAGCCTTGGTCTTTAAGCATACATATTCATACTGTATTGTGACATCAATATCAATTTTAATGGGGGGTTTCTTTTTACTTCTTTGCATATTGATAATTGATCTTGATATTGATAATTCAATTCAGTTTATTCATATAGCAATTCACAACATGTCATCTCAAGGCACTTTACAGGTAATTTCAATTCAATCATACACACATTGCATCAGTTTATAAGAAACGCAGCAGATTCCATTGAGTCATTGACCTGCAGCATTCACTCCTTCCCATTGTGTCTTTGTCTTCACAGCAATCCCTCATACTGAGCAAGCATGTGGTGACAGTGCTTTACTTTTGGCAGTTTATTAATTGTATTATTCATTCTTCTTTTACTTTGTAGTTTAGTCGTGTGTTACTAGCTTAGTGAGTTTGTTGATTAAAATATTTTAACTGGAAGGTTGAATTATTTGTTCATAAACTCTTGTACTTTGGAAAGTAGGTGTTTATCAGCTTTACATCCCTAGACACAGAATTAAACATGGAGAAGCAGCTTTCAGTTTCTATGCTCCCCTTATCTGGAACAGACATCCTGACGAGTGCAGAGCTGCTGAAATTCTGAACTGCTTTAAATCGAGACTAAAAACCCTTCTGTTTAGAATTGTCTTCCGAGTAAATGATTGATGTCATATGTATGAAATGTGTTCATGCTCTCTTGCTATATTGATCTTTCTCTTGGTTTATTGTACATCATGTGTAATGTGTGTTTCATGCTAATTTGCTACTTTTACTTTTAATTTCCAATATTATATTCCATGTTAATTTGTTTTGATTTGTTTTTAATCACCAAATCATGTAAAGCACCTTGTATTACCCTGTTGTTGAAAGTGTGCTATACAAATACAATTACCTTGCCTTGCCTTCCAAATACATGTGTAGTAACTTGCTGTTTGGAAAATGCCAACTTTTAACTTATAATTAATCTACTGTTATTTTAATACCCCAGCCTTATCAGGAAGGTATTCAAAAACAATAACTGAGACTGAACTATTTGGAAACTATTATTATTTCCTGAAGTTTCAGTTGGTGTCCCAATTTGGTAATTTTAAGCTAAAAAACTAGTTTTATTAATAATTGCCCTTAGCAATTATTCATAGTTATTCATGGCCAAAACAGACCTATTGTTCCACAACATTGGTAAATGTGGTTGAGATAATTAATCGGTTCAGAAGGTAATTTAACTAGGGCTTTCTTTGATCCAGATTTGACATAAAACAGATGTCCAAACATATTTTCTCCATCTAAGAACCAGAACAAAAGTAAGATCATTTATGATACAAACAGATACAGAAATTGGTTCATGCTGTTGTCTCAGGTTGTCTTCAGGAATGTAATTATTGTTCTAAGCTGCTGACTGAGACCAACAAATTAGAGCATGCTTCACATTTGGGGTTAATTTTTAGGTACTTTTTATACAGTATGTTGCCATTATTGTCAAGGACCAAGCCTTGTCTTAGACATTGTGATCATCTGCCAGCCTACTCACAGCAACTTTCAGAAGATCTGCGGTTTTACATTTGTTAATTATCTCTCAAAGCTTTACAACTCAATACCTTTTTATATTAGTGATGTCACTTCATTAAATATAACAGACATCCTTTCTTATATTCGGTTATTTGTTTTTTTTAGGTTGTTTGTTTTTACTGATTAATGTACTTTTTTTAAACATGTTTTCTGTTTGTACAGCACTTTGAACAGTATTTATTTGTGTGAAAGATGTTGTAAAAATAAAGATTTACTTACTGTTTTATTCGATTTTGTAACATTGTCCTCTTAGTTATGTCACAATAAGATTAGAAGTGAACATCTTTCTGTATATTCTGCACTCAAAAAAAAACGACTCAAGAGTTTAAAAAAAGAACTACTTTATTTACTAGAACGTTGTGCAGCATTTTCCCACAGAATCGTTTGTACCACGGCACATTATTTATGAGCAAAATGAACAAAACTTAAAACTGCAGTATCTTTTTAAAAACATTTTAAAGCTTAACAACTTTGGCTAGGTTTTCTAAAAGTTTACATCAGTTTCAGTTCAGAGATGATTTCCACTTATCACAAATATTTCACTGGAGTTTGAGGTTTGTAAAATCCCCCTGTAATATTTTTCCTGACATTATTATTTTGAATGCTGACCTGAACCAGCTGTAAAAGAAAGCATAGATTAATGGATTAAGCATTGAATTGGACAGGGTAAACCAGTTAAGGGTTTCATACACCATCACTGACACACCACCTAACAGCTGTAAGGAAAAACAAAGAAAGAAAGGCAGCCAACACATTAGAAACACTCCCAGAACTATAGCCAGAGTTTTGGTTGCCTTTCTCTCCATGCTACTGATGGTAGCTCCAGACTCTGCTGAATTCTGGATGCTGCGAGCCTGTCTTTTTGCAACAAGATATATCCTCAGGTAGATATAAAGCATTATGGTCACTGGAAGATAGAATGAGATAATGGGTGCGAAAACCTTTTCAAGCACAACATTAGAAAAGCAGTTTTCTTGACATATTTTCTGATTTAACTCTAGAACAATAAAACCAATCGCAACAAGTACAGAAATTCCCCAGCTCATAAAGATCATAACCAAAACTACCCCGGTGCTTATCTTTGATCTATAGGTCAGAGGATGGTAGACTGCATAGTATCGGTCTACAGAAATACAGCATAAATTTGAAATGGAGGTTGAGCTCAGTATGACATCAAAGCTGTCTCGTATTTTGCAGAATAAGTCTCTGTAATACAGACAGGAGCTGAGAGAGAAAGACATGCTCAGAGGAAAGACCACAATCCCAACAAGTAGGTCAGTCACAGCCAGAGAGACTATCAGGTAGTTAGATGGTGTGTGGAGTTGCTTAAAGTAAATGATTGAGATTATTACAAGAATGTTTCCACACACTGTAATAATAGACAGTAAACCAAGGAAAATGTAGAGTAAAGTACATATTGTAGAAGAAGTCCTTCTCATTGTTTTAGAGACATTGTTAATTTCATAACAAGGGTGGAAGTCATAACCAACATAAAAACCAGTTTCTGCTTCCATTGCACCTTATAATTCAAATATCAATAACATTCATGTACGGAACAGAATGCAAAGTATGTTTTACTGTTTCCGCAGTGTAAACTACATTTATGAATGAAAGAAAAGGACAGCTGAAATAAATGTCTAAAAACAGGTTCTTTCCACATCTATTACCTACACTCAGCAGTGTGTCACTGTTCCTGCCCTTTTCCTGTGGAGGTTCATTTCCCGTCCTCAATACTTATAATGTCTTCTCATTACATCATCAAAAGCGTGTCTAACGAAAAGTGATGAAACTCAAAACCAAGGAAGAATATAGTTTTTTGCCCATCATGAGCAACATGTGACAACAGGAAGCAACATACTATTTTTCTGAGAGCATTCCTTTTTTTGTTTTTACCAGGTAAATCACAGTAAAATGTGATTCATTTAACAACTGCTAAAAACAAAAGATGCATATAGCAACGTTAAATTCATCCTATAAATTAACGAAAAGAGTATCTCACGTACTCAAACTTACCAAGACATCCAGTGGCGCTCCAAAGTTCTCTGGGGCCGTAAGCAAAAAAATCAAGGGTTTCGAACTTGGTTTCATTATACATATAGAATCTAACACTGAAGAAAATGTAAAATAAAACATTCTTTATTCAAAAGTGCAAATCAGCATTTTTTTCAGATGTAAAAATTGAACATGTGCATTTTAAAATTGTAATTGTGAAGGCTGATAAACCACAGCAAGCAACAACAGCCATAATAATAAACAGGAAAAAAAACTTTAGCTGGAAACTACACAA
This sequence comes from Valencia hispanica, assembly GCA_963556495.2. Classification (NCBI taxonomy): domain Eukaryota; kingdom Metazoa; phylum Chordata; class Actinopteri; order Cyprinodontiformes; family Valenciidae; genus Valencia; species Valencia hispanica. Next base: position 11,255,211 of record OY747719.1, read on the forward strand.
AATATTTGCCCATCAGGGACTGTGAGATGGCCAACTGCTGTCAAACGAAAACGTTTCACTGTTTCACTACTTTGTGGTTCTGACTTAGTTCAAAGTGTGTCAGCCCTCTGGGGGCCCCTGATGGCCCCAATCAATTGCCTGCCCTGTCTATTGGCTAGTGATGCCTCTAAAGACTTCAACATCCACCTAAAGTGACAGGTTGGATAAGGAGAACATAAACATTACAAGGAGCAAATAGTAAATTGTGCTGGACCAGCAGAGGTCCATAGTTAGCAGAAATAATCTTTGTACAGCTTAGCTAGTTGTCATGCACTCAAAAAATCTGGTCTTTATAAGAGTTGCAAATAGAACACAATAACATGTCCATTTATATTTGGTCAAAATCCTTATGAAGAATACAGCAAACTAGTGGAAGAATGTGCTTGGGTCAGATGGCATACAAAATGTAACTTTTTGGCCAGTATGCAAAGCGTTATGAGTGGTGAAGAAAATTACTATGTATTTCCCTATTAGCACAACATTGTTATGTACGAGCTGAGGGGCTGCTGCACCTGCTGAGGCCTAATGGTTCCTGTGGTTCTGGCTGTTCTGGGGGGTCCTAGGGTTCTGGGTGGTTATGAAGGATCTAACTGTGTTACAGTGAAACTGATGAAGCCTCTGACTAAAGAGACTACGCTGTCCATAATTGTCTTGATTGTATGAAGAATCCTTTGCATCATAATCTCCAGAGGTTCCACGTTTGTCTCCAGGAGAGAATCAGCGTTCTTTATCAGTTTGTTTAGCCTTTTAAGTCCCTGGTTCTGATGCTGCTATTACAAATGAAGATGGCAAAAAAGATTACACTCACCACAACAGTCTTGTGGAAGATATGCGGCATCTTGCTGCAAACCTTGAAAGACCAAAATTAAGATGAAGGGAAGGTGGATACCATTAACTGTAGGCAGATCATGATATAAAACAGGCTCCAAAAGACCTCTGAAATGGTCAGGGAGCTCCAACTGTAATGCAGTGAAAACTGGTTATCATACAAAGCCTACAAAATCCATTATAGTTTGTGGCTGAATCATGAAAAAAAAAGTTCAAGAGATATTAATGCTCTTGCAATTTTTCAAGTCAACTTTGTTTTGTAAAATACATTTTAAAAAATAGAATTGACAAAAGTGCTTAACAAAACAGTCTGTGGGCACAATTGATTACTTTTCCTTGTATTGTTCGGATGTCCACGGGGTGTTGACTTTGGAGAGAGGGCCGTCCTGCTTTGCTACTCTCTTGTTAGCTGATAGTCATCACACACTGTGGAATAGTGACAGGTTGATTGTTTTTGGCTGTTGGCAGCATGTGGAGGGCTGGGGGGTCAATGAGATTGGCCCATGGAGACCCGCTGGATCTTGAAGCTGTTTCTTGCACACACACCTTTAGCCTACCAGAGTTATGTGTCTCCAAGTTGTATAATGTTCTTTTGTCCTAGTTGTTCAAGCTTTAATTTATGATTGATGGACTGGACCCGTTAGCGGTAGGAGGCAGAGCACCGCAAATAACGAAAGAGGTTTCAGTGGATAAAGCTCTTCCTTTTTATTATTTTCACCAGTGCTCACATGCTTGCGGAGTTCAGACCAGCAAAACAGTTTGATGGTAAATGGCGGCTTTTATACTGTGGAACTAATTATCCCCCTGGACTTAACCATGTGAGAGTGCATCTTAAACAATTACACTCCCCACTAAATAATCATACCCCAAACTACATGACTTCCACATCTAACAAACAAATTCTAAAACCTATAAAAAACCCGCACACCAAGCATAAATATCCCTAATTATCCTTTTTACACCATATACATTCTAACAGCAAGATCCAACACCCCTTCCCACTCTGACTCTTGGCTCCTCCAGAACCTTTAAAATGGTGCCCATGTTGCAGGGAAACTTCCCAGCAGCACACTCTGGAGATGACAAGACAGGTAAGTTGGGTTTCATTTACAAATATTTAAAATACAATTCCCACTAACAATGTATTACTATATGTCAAGGTATTTTATTTAGTAGTGATGGTGGGATGAAGCCCCGTGGGGCATTGAACCACTTGAGCCAATTGCTTCAAGGAAGGGTTAATCTCACGGGGCTTCATGTGAACACAACCCCCCCTACTGGCCAGATACATAATCACAGGCAGCTGTAGCTCACTTAATATGTGATGCATTAAAGTTGTCTGCTATGGTTCTTGGGAATGACTCTGAGTTCCCAAAAAATTATTTCTTTACCCTCAGAGAACAAACATTTTCAGCAGCGTGTAAAGATATACACTGCACTGCAAAGTGTTCCTCAAGTATCACAATGTCATCAGACTCATCGAGACCTAATGTCTCTTTGTTTAGAGATTTCTCAGACAGACTGAAAGCACAAATTAGACTTGGATCACAACTAACACCGAAACTTGGACTACATCAGTCTCCTGGGACTAACACTGGATGTACTCTGCCCATGCCAGAACTGGTAATTACGAACATTTGATGTGCAAGAGAACCGGACACGAATCCCACTCCCACCGTCTCCAAGAAGTTGTCCGGCCACCCCGAAAAAAATATCCAAGTCATTATTAGCAAAAGAAAACCAAAAAAATTAAAGCAAAACACACTTATAATAAAACAAATCTCAAGTTGATCACCTGTCAGAAAGTTCAGCTACCAATTATAAAATCACTTAAGTTAGCTTTATTAAATATTAGGTCTTTATCAGGAAAGTCACTCCTAATTAATTAACTCATCACTGAACATAAAATACATGCCCTTTTTTTATCAGAAACCTGGCTGAATATAAATAATGAAACGCCTGTATTGATAGAATCTACTCCTCCAAATTATAATGTCTTAATTGAGAGCAGGAAACACAGACGAGGTGGAGGTGTAGCCACAATCTTTCACAATTCAATTAACTTTAAAAAGGTATACCTGGGCACATTTGACTCGTTTGAATACCTAGCCACCCAGATAAATGAGCCTAAAAAAGCTATATTCATAAGTTTATATAAACCTAAAAAACCTAACTCAAGCTTCTTTAATGATTTCAGTGACCTTCTCTTTGTAATATGTGTCGATTATGACCAATTAATCATTGTAGGGGACTTCAACATTCATACTGACAACCCCCAGGATAGACTAGCTAAAACATTAAGTGACACTCTTCACAACTTCGGCCTGACCCATTATGTCAAACAACCAACACACAATAGAGGACACACTCTGGACTTAATTATCAGCAAAGGTTTAACTATATCTGACATCTCAGTAATTGATACTGCATTATCTGACCATTTCTGTATTTTCTTTGAAAGTACCATCTCTGCTAAAATATCTAGCCACAGTGAGATAACTATAAAAAAGCATTTTCTCAGGGACAGTTCAGTTGAGACCTTTAAAAGTATTTACCCTTCCACCACATCCCCCTCATCTCCCAACTCCAACTCAGTAAATAAGCTGGTAGATAATTTCCTTGTGAAAATCTCAGACATCATGGATTCCATTGCTCCGACTAAAGTGAAAGTAGTCTCAGGTAGAAAGAAGTCTCCGTGGACGAATGATCCAATGGTATGATTGCAGCAGAAGGATTATGTCAGTATAAATGAGTCAACTCCTTCCAATCATTTAAATTTTCACATTCCTAGAAGTACTGAGCGAGGAGAAGTTGCAACCATTTTTTGTTCTGATTTACTAATTAGTTCCAGACCAATTCATAGCTACAGTTCTTTTGAACATCTAACCCTTAATTTCCCTCATCCAAGTTGCAAAACATTAAGAGCATTTTTATTTGTGGTTTTGTATCGTCCGCCAGGCCCTTACTCTCAATTCTTGGATCAGATCTCACATTTTTTATCTGATTTAGTATTACATACTGATAGGGTCATTATAGTGGGGGACTTCAATATGCATGTGGATACTGAAAGTGATAGCCTAAATGCAGCCTTTAATGCTATTTTAGACTCAATTGGCTTTACTCAAAAAGTACAGGGATCCACAGACTTGGGTAAACACACTTTGGACCTTGTACTGACATACGGTACTGAGTGTGAGGAAATAACAGTCCACCCACATAACCCGGTCCTGTCTGACCACTTCTTAATAACTTTTGAATTTACTTTAACTGACCATCTTAAATCTGAAAGAAAATTTCATTATAGTAGAGCTTTATCAGACAATGCTGTAACAATTTTTAAAGAATCTGTTCCATTCTTACTTTCCTCAGTGTCTCAGAGTAACACAGTGGATGGCAGCAATTCCATCTCTAACCCTTCAGAAATTGATGGTCTGGTTCACAACAGATGTCATCTCAAGGCACTTAACAAGAAGTCATTTCAATACATTTATACAAACATTCCAATCAGTTAAAAAGTTTCCTATTTAAGGAATCCCAGCAGATTGCGTCAGTCATTGACGTGAGGTTGGGCAGACTTTCCAACCACAGCAATCCTTCAGCAATCCCTCATACTGAGCAAGCATGTAGCGACGGTGGACAGGAAAAACTCCCCTTTAACAGGAAGAAACCTCCAACAAAACCAGGCTCAGTAGGAGCGGCCATCTGCCACGACCGTCTGGGGGTTTGAGAAGACAGAGCAGAGACACAGAAGGAACAGAAGATCTGATATAAGAGTACTTTCTATGTTACAGACGGTAAAAAGTTGATAACAGGACACAGTGGATGTTCAGCCACTGGGAGCACCATCCCAGTCGATGCCCCCCGTCCAACAGGGCATTGCAGCCAAGCAGGATACCAGACCAGGTTTATCTTTGTTGGGTCTGATCTGACTAAAATAGTTAAGTCATCCCTTCTGTCAGGTATCTTCCCCCAGGCTTTAAAAACAGCAGTTATTAAACCACTGCTAAAAAAGAATAATCTGGACAACACATTAATGGAGAACAACAGGCCAATCTCTAATCTTCAATTCATCAGTAAAATTATTGAAAAAGCTGTGTTTCAGCAGTTAAATAGCTTCCTAACAATGACCAACCGCTTTGATGTTTTTCAGTCTGGTTTCCGTGCTCACCACAACACCGAGACTGCCCTCGTCAAAGTTTTCAATGGCATCCGCATAAATACAGACTGTGGTAGAACCACAGTGCTGGTTCTGTTGGACCTCAGTGCAGCATTTGACACTGTTGATCATGATATAATATTGGAAAGACTGAAGAGCTGGGTCGGACTCTCCAGTACAGTACTTGGCTGGTTTGAGTCTTACCTAAAGAACAGGGACTTCTTTGTTTCAATAGGAAACTTTTCATCTGAACGAACAGAAATCACATGTGGGGTGCCCCAGGGCTCCATCTTAGGGCTCCTCCTATTTAATATCTACATGCTCCCACTAGCCCAGATTATAACAACCAACACGATTAGCTACCATAACTATGCAGATGATACTCAGCTTTACATTACGATGTCGCCAGGTGACTTTGAACCAATTCAAACCCTAAGTAAATGCATCGAGCAAATCAATGGATGGATGTGCCATAACTTTCTCCAGCTGAATAGAAACAAAACAGAAGTAATTACTTTTGGACCTAAAGAGGAACGATCAACAGTCAGCACACAGCTTCAGTTAATACAGATAGAAACTACTGATCAGGCACGGAATTTAGGTGTAGTAATGGACTCAGACCTGAACCTCCAGGGTCACATAAAGGCAATAACAAGGTCAGCCTTCTATCACCTGAAGAACATTTCTAGGATTAAAGGACTGATGTCGCAACAGGACTTCGAAAAACTCATCCATGCGTTTATATTTAGTCGGATTGATTACTGCAACAGCGTCTTCGCAGGTCTGCCTAAAAAGTCAATCAGTAAATCATTGAATGGCTTAGCACCAAAGTATGTTGAAGATCTACAGTTACTATACCAACCCACCAGAACACTCAGGTCCTCTAATTACAGTTATGTTAATTGCTTAACATCCCTAGAAATAGAACCAAACACGGAGAAGCAGCTTTCAGTTTCTATGCTCTTCTAATCTGGAACAAACTTCCAGAAAACTGTAAAGCTGCTGAAACACTGAGTTCTTTTAAATCAGAACTAAAAACTTATCTGTTTAGAGCTGCATTTGAGTAATGTTTTCATATATCTTGTTTTGTTTATGCTTCTTGCTGTTTCTACATTATAAACTTTGTAATGCCTTGAAGTATCTATGTGTACTTCTTTTTTTGCTGTTTTTACTTTATATGCTTTGTCTGTGTTTTAATGCTTTACCTTTAATCATGTAAAGCACATTGAATCACCCTTTCGATAGTGTGCTATACAAATAAAATTGCCTTGCCTTGCCTTGCCTTGCCTTGCCTTGCCTTGCCTTGCCTTGCCTTGCCTTGCCTTGCCTTGAAGTTCAGAGATATTTTTTTTTAAACCTGTTTTTATGGTTTTATCTATTTGTCAGTTCTATTGTTATTGTAGTAAACCTGTAAGCTTCTCAACGTGAGAAAATGTTTGATCAAGAGTTCCCACATTTTGTATTGTGAATTGTGTTGTCACAATTAAAGCAAGTAATGTTCTTGTTGAAAACACATGTAATATCTTCTCTTTTAAGAAAATGTAAACATATTTGGGAAAAGATTCAGAGACCAAAGCTGATTGGTTACCCTCGGTGCGGGGGGAATGATGGTTTCAACCCTCTTTGAAACCTTGCAGATGTTTTTTGAGGTGTGGGAGAAAGGTGAAGTGCACATAACTGGATCTCATTGTCAGTAACAAACAAACCTTCTGTTTCTAGGCTGCAGAAAGTAGTGTAAAAGAGATCCAAGACACCTCCAAACACATCTCTTCACAGTCTCTCTATTCTGGAAAGTGAGAATAGACAACACGCAATAAAAAATACAAGTATGAAGGAGTTCCAGGGGAAAATGATTATGGGAAATTTTGGGGAAATCTAGGAAAATTAGTAAGTAATTTTAAGAAGTACAACATAATAATGCTTGAAAAAAGAAGGTTGTGTGTACTTCTTCCAGTGAGATGAGAGTTTCTGTCTGGGCCTCTGGTAGACACCATGAAGTGTGCTACCTGGACATTGTCTCCTCCTTTGTCAGAGCGAACTCTTGATGGTGCTCCATATGTGTTGACTGCATAAAGGAAGCTGCTGAACACAGTAGATGCCCGGTTGTTGGTGGCTGCATCAAGGTACACAATGAGGTGGCTAAAGCCATCAATGCCACCATGAACAACAATTTGCCATCTATAATAGTAAAAAGCAAAGTGCTTTTATACAGTAATTCTTCAGGGCAGTGTTGTGCTAGGTAACAAAATCTACTCAATTCTCTCAGCACTGAGAAAGCAGCACAATCTTTTTTTTTTTTACGTGTCCTGTTTGGCAGTGTGGAGCTCAGAATTGGTTTCTGAGTACCAAGTAGAAGCCCAACAGATTTACTTTCACAAGCGGAGCAGTACAGCTTTTGCTATAGTACTCCCCTTGATTTATGTGTGAAAAATCTTTATTATGAATTGTTGGGGTTTTTATTTCCTGATGTTATCGACACGGAGACGGAAAATTAAGGAGAAGAAAGAAGGAAGATGAAGGAGAGGTAGGAAACAAAATGTCATGAGAGAGGGTGAGTTGAAAATACAAGAGAGGAAGGGGAACAAAGAAAACACAGGAAGACATTGAAGTCTGCCTCCATACCCACAGGACGGCAGAGAGAGGGGGAAAAACAAAACAAAACACGAAAAAGGAACATCGACAAAACCAACCAAACATTGTGAACTAAGAATTACACAACCACATCACACAAAAATAGATATAAAAATACAACAACAATGTCACAGAAAAACTCATGGTACCGATTAATCAAGCTCTAGTAATGATAACCTCAGCCCAAGAATATATCCTTAAACACCAGAGACCCCACATCTATGTGTGTGTGTTAGCATGCTGGTGCATATAAGGTTTCTCCATAAGAGTGTTCGATAGTTGGTGTGAGCAGACATCAATCCGTCTCCCAGGAATCGATGCAGACATGAAGGAGATCGGAGCAAAGACGTCCAAAGGACCACCAGAGCCCCAGGCGGACCCGGGCGGGGCCGACCGCATCCCCCAAGAGAGGAGCAAAGGAGAACCCCAGGGGAACATCCAGCGGCCACTATGCAGGGGCCCGGGGGGCAGCAGTGACGCAGCACAATCTGAGGCAATGCCTCAAAATTACTATTGAGGTGTTGATCCTTTGTCTCACAAGTCAACAGTCGAAATGACAACAAATAATGCAAATGGAGAGTGGTAGAAGAGAAAAGTATCACAGTGAAGAAACGTGGTCAGTCTGTCCTCCAGCAGTCTAAGCCTATAACAGCATAACTACAGAGATAGCTCAGGATGACCTAAGCTGCTCTAAATATAATCTTTATCAAAAAGGAAAGTTTTAAGCCTGGCCTTAAATGTAGACAGTGTCATCCTCACAGACTAAAGCTGGGAGCTGGTTCCACAGGAGAGGAGCCTGATAACTAAAAGATCTGCCTCCCATTCTACTTTTAGAAATCCTAGGAACCACCAGTAAACTTGCAGTCTGACAGCGAAGGACTCTGTTAGGAACATATGGAACAATCAGATCTCTGATGTATGATGGAGCTTGATTATTAAGGGCTTTGTATGTAAGAAGGAGGATCTTAAATTCTGTTCTGGATTTAACAGGAAGCCAATGAAGGAAAGCTATTCATCAGAACTCTTGCTGCAGCATTTTGGATCAACTGAAGGCTTTTAATTACATTTTGTGGACTTCCTGATTACAGTAGTCCAGCCTTGACGTAACAAATGTATGGACAAGTTTCTCAACATCACTCCTGGACAGGATGTTTCTGATTTTAGCAATATTCCTGAGATGAAAGAAGGAAATCCTAGAAACCTGTTTAATATGAGATTTGAATGTCATGTCTTGATCAAAAATAACACCCAGGTTGCTTTACTCTCCCCAATTACATTGCAAAGACATGTCTTTTTACATTGTGTACCACTAAAATAGTACCTCCACGTGCAAGGACAAAATTTTTTCAAGAAACACAATTCTTTAAAACAACTTAAGAAGACCTTATAAGTTTATGGTTGCCATCTAAACTCAGCAAAAAAGGAAACCTCCTCCGACTTTCAACTGTTTTTACTTTCAGTAAACTTAATGTGTGTAAATATTTGTATGAACACTAAAAGAGTCAACACCATAAGACATAAACTAAAAATGTTTCACAGACATGTGACTAACAGAAATAGACTGTGTCCTTGAATGGAAGGGAGGCTCAAAATCAAAAGTACCAGTCAGTATCTGGTGTGGCCACCAGCTGCTTGAAGTACTGCAGTGCATCTCCTCCTCATGGACTGGACCAGATTTGTCAGTTCTTGCTGTGAGATGTTACCCCACGCTTCCACCAAGGCACTTGCAAGTTCCTGGACATTTCTGGGGGGAATGGCCCTAGCCCTCACCCTGCGATCCAACAGGTCCCAGACGTGCTCAATGGGATTGAGATCCGGGCTCTTCGCTGGCCATGGCAGAACACTGACATTGCTGTCATGCAGAAACTCACGCACAGAACGAGCAGTATGGCTGGTGGCACTGTCCTGCTGGAGGATCATGTCCGGATGAGCATGCATAAAGAGTACCACATGAGGGAGGAGGCTGTATTCCCTGTACCGCAAGGCATTGAGATTGCCTGCAATGACAACAAGCTCAGTCCGATGGTGATGTGATATTCCGCCCCAGACCATGACGGACCCCCCACCTCCAAATCGATCCCGCTCCAGGGTACAGGCCTCGGTGTAACGCTCATTCCTTCGACGATAAACACGAATCCGTCCAACACCCCTGGTGAGACAAAACCGTAACTCATCAGTGAAGAGTACTTTTTGCCACTCCTGTCTGGTCCAGCGAAGGTGGGTTTGTCCCCATAGGTGGCGTTGTTGCTGGTGATGTCTGGTAAGGACCTGCCTTACAACAGGCCTACAAGCCCTCAGTCCAGCCTCTCTCAGCCTATTGAGGACAGTCTGAGCACTGATGGAGGGATTGTGTGTTCCTGGTGTGACTCGGGCAGTTGTTGTGGCCATCCTGTACCTGTCACGCAGGTGTGATATTCGGATGTACCGATCCTGTGCAGGTGTTGTTACACGTGGTCTTCCACTGCGAGGATGATCAGCTGTCCTTTCTGTCTCCCTGTAGCGTTGTCTTAGGCGTCTCACAGTGCGGACATGGCAATTTATTGCCCTAGCCACATCAGCAGTCCTCATGCCTCCCTGCAGCATGCCTAATGCACGTTCACCCAGATGAGCAGGGACCCTGGGCATCTTTCTTTGGGTGTTTTTCACAGTCGGTAGACAAGTCTCTTTAGTGTCCTGCATTTTTAGAACTGTGACCCTAAATGCCTACTTTCTGTAAGCTGTTAAGGTCTTAACGACCATTCCACAGGTGCATGTTAATTAATTGATTATGGTTAATTGAACATGCATGGAAAACATTGTTTAAACCCTTTACAATGAAGATCTGTAAAGTTATTTGGATTTTTACAACATTATTGTTGAAATACACAGTCCTGAAAAAGGGCCGTTTCTTTTTTTGCTGAGTTTATATGCCATAGGCTATTAGGAGCAGGAACAGAATATGATCTGTGACGCAGTGGATGTAGCTGGAAAGTATGCATCAATACTCCCTCCTGGTCAACCCGGCGCATTGATTCATGTACTCGACTTCCTTGAAAACAGAAAGCAACACACAGACAGACAGCATTATAATATTGTGTCAGACATGGATAAGAAAATTTTCCTATCTTGCTTGCTTTATTTCATTTATCAGTTTCTGAGCACCAATAACAAAGAGAATATCTAAACTGTAAGTGGTTCAAAATATCACTTGAAAGCAATAGTAAATACAGAACACAAGGTGTAAAAGAATTGACAGGACAGTTCTTTCCTTTGTCTTTTGAGGGTCAGTATTTAGGGGGGAAAGGATTTAAAATAAATTAAAACATTGTAAAAACAATTATTCACTACCCAGTAATTATGAGGAAGCTACACAGCAGAGATAAAAACTAGTAACTGTCAAACACCTCACATTTGAGACTTAAGCACATTCATTAAGCAAAACTGTTATCAACAAATGTTACAGATTGGTGTATGTCACTTACTTTGGAACTGTATGCCACGAGCTTTCAGATCATCATTTTGTATCCCGTATTGGGAAAAAAGTTGTGAATCTCTCATACTACTGTATCCAGCTCCTCATTATTGATGTTGTTAAACAAGTCAGATACCCTTATAGGAAAAATAAAACAAAAAAACAAACAGAAAGGAACAAAAATGGAAACAATGTAATTTCTGTTTATGCATTGAGGTATGTATTTGTTGAGTCTTCCAACATTTCCTCATTTGCTAAATGTCTATGGATTACACTAAAAACAATCTGGCATTACATTATCACATGCTGAACTTCAACATTGTGCTTACGGAATAAAATATGTAATAGTCTCTACTTCTCTTTTATTTTATATAAATATCTATTTTCTTCTGGCTTTTGTCAGATGTATTGACGGTCCCCAAGTGAAAACAATGCGCTCAGCAGCGAGTGGATCCAAGAGCTTGCCTAGATCCACTGTCAGAAGTTGTGTTGAGGTGACATGTTAGCAGGGAGAGGCTCCGCAACGTCCAACCTAAAACCAACTCCACCGTGGTTTTGTGTAGAGTGATTAAGTTGATCCCTCAATATTTTGATATTGAGCCATTATATTGATATATTTATATTAGCCTTGTAGCTGTTCCTAGAATACCTGATAAATATTATTTATTTATGCTTTGTAGAGGGAAGCATTTAAACAGGGCTGTAGAAAACCGCAAGCTTTATTGAAGAACATGTTTTGGCAAAAATCTAAAAATAGTAATTCACACCAGGAGATGTACATGCACCTCATGCCATCTCTGCCATCCGACGGTGAATTGTTCTTTTGCCAAACCCCAACAGATTTGCGATTTCACAAATGGACATGCCTGAAAACAAAAGAGTAGAGAAGCCATTTTCTCACTAAGCGCCAGTACTACCCGAGAAGGCCCAGGCAGGGAAAAGCCAACATTTTAATTTGAATCCCTAGAGAGCTGATTGGTTGACACTGGTTCTTGTAGCTAACCAATCATGGTGTAGGCCAGTGGTAGAGACGCCTACCTCATTATCAGACACTTTGAGGTATAAATAACAAAATGTAGTAAGAAATAAATAAATATGGAAAAAATAAATGTGGAAAAAAAAAAATTGTAAATAAATAAACGTGGAAATACATAATTAAATCTTTTGTTTATTTTCAATTGTATTTTCCCTTTTATTTCCAAATTTACTCATTTGTTTATTGCTATATTTATTTCCACATTTCTTTATTTAATTTCAAATTTAATTATTTATTTCCAAATTTATTTATTTTCAATTTTTTTTTGCTATATTTATTCCCATATTGATTGATTTATTTATTCATATATTGATTTATATATTTATTTATTTATTTGTTTATTGCCATATTTATTTCCACATTTCTTTATTTAATTTCAAATTTCATTATTTATTTCCAAATTTATTTATTTTCAATTTTTTTTTGCTATATTTATTCCCATATTGATTGATTTATTTCCACATGTATTTAATTATTTATTTCCACATGTATTAGATTATGTATTTCCACATTTATTTATAAATCTCCAATTTAATTTTATTTCCACATTTATTTATCTGTATTTATTTCCACATTTATTCATATATTTATTTCGAGGCACTCGCCAACGTGCCCCGCCTCCAGGCCTGGCTTCAGAGGTGGGCCCCGGTGACCCGTGTCCTGGCGAGGGAACACGAGATCATATATATATGTGTTTCACTTAAAGATGGGAATTGTTACTCTGTAGACTTTCTCCCAAAAGTAAAGGCTCTGTGAGTAGTGTAGGCTGCTGTGCTTTATTGTGTTCATTTTAAAACCACACAACAGCAACAAATGGTTTGGTGTGCCATGTGCCTTTCTAAATCATATAATCATGGTGGGCCGCCATGGCCAAAAACACCAGGGCCATTGCTTTTGTTCCCAGCCCTGCCTGAAAAACATTTCCAGAATTAAAGAACTGATGTCACAACAAGCCCTTCAGAAACGTATTGCGTTTATCGTTAGTTGAATTGATTCCTGCAACAGTGTCTTCAAAGATCTCTCATTGCATCAACCTTCCAGGCCACTCAGTACTTTGGTTCAAGTCTCAGAGTCCTCAGAGTCAGAACCAAACATGGAGAAGCAGCATTCAGTTTTTATGCTCCGTTAATCTGGAACTGGAAATGCTCTCATTGACTACAAAGGGAGCGTTTTTGTTGCGGAGTGCATGGCCGAACAGAGCGCATGCAGTGGAAATTGGGGGTAAGAAGTAAATTAGACCGCTGCAACTGATCCAGAATGCTGCTACTCGTGTTCTCACTAGAACCAGGAATGTCATGTTAAGCAGTTTTATAAAGACCCAAATGCAGCAAATATGTTAAACAATGATTTAATTCAACAAAAGAACAAGGAATTTACAGAAACCTCAGGAAGACCAGAAATTGCAGAGACCAGGGAATCATTGACAACGGACCAGCGAGTTGTGACTGAGAGAGAAGCTTAAATATACTGAGGAGGTGTGAGTGGCAGGCAGAAGGCTGAGGACTACTTTGGGAGAAACAGTTGCAGGTGAGGGAGAGAGCAAGTGGAAACAATCGGTAACTCGGAAGGGAGGCAGAATGGCAGGGAGACAACAAGAGAGGAACAGACAGGAGAATAAAAAAAAACATTCCTAAAGAAGAGGATGAACAGACTAAGAAGTAAGGAATGGATTCTTTATTAGACCAACTAATAAGAGAAATGAAATAACTGAAACTCAAAACACAAACACGTAACATCATGACAAGAAAAGTAGAGCACATCACCCCAGTTCTTAAGTCCTTACCCTGTAGCTCAAAGAGTAGACTTCAAAATACTCCTACTAGTTTATAAATCAATGAATGGCCTAGCGCCAAAGTATGTTGAAGATCTACTGTCACTATACCAAACCCCCACCACTCAGGTTCTCTAATTCCAGTCTACTCTGCATCCCTAGAATTAGAACCAAACATGGAGAAGCAGCTTTCAGTTTCTATGCTCCTCTAATCTGGAACAAACTTCCTGACAACAGCAAAGCTGCTGAAACACCGAGTTCTTTTAAATCAATGCTAAAATCCCTTCTGTTTAGAGCTGCCTTTGAGTAATTTTTTAACGTCTCATATGTTTTGTGTGTGTTTCATGTTTTATTGCTGTTTTTACTTTAACCCTTCATCATATCTGCTTTTGAGTAATGTTTTTACATGTCATATCCTCTGTGTATGTTTTGTGCTTTATTGCTGTTTTTACTTTATCCCCTAATAATGTAAAGCACCTTGAATTATCTTGTTATTAAAAGTGTGCTATACAAATAAATTGCCTTGCCTTGCCTTAACAGTAGACCAGATTGAACCGTACATGTATTTTTAACAAATGTTCATTGTTTTGAAATTTGTCAACAAACACAACAAATCCGTGCTTTTTGTTTTTTAACTTAAAATTTTTAATTGGAGCATGACGGAATTATTTTAAATTGTGTATATTAGAATGTGGTCATGTTTACTGGTATTTTCTTTTTTAAATCTCTACAGCCCATATATTGAAATTAATCAATGCAATCTCAAGTTGGCAAAATCACCGTGTAATATTTTCCCAGAAAAAATAATTTTAAAGGCTGATCTGAACCAGGTGTAAAAGAAAGCATAAATGAATGGATTAAGCATCGAATTGGATAAAGCTAGCCAGTTAAGTGTTTCAATCACAGGAATTGGGACTGGATTACTGGTAAAAGGCAGAAAAGTGATGCAAAGGAAGGAAGGAGTCCAGCAAAAGAGGAAAACTCCTAAAACAATAGCCAGAGTTTTGGTGGCTTTTCTTTCAATCTTACTGGCAGTTCCAGACTTTGCTATGGTTTGGAAGCTTTGTGCCTGTTTTAGTGCAACAAGGAAAATCTTCAGGTAGATGCAAAGCATTATGACCACTGGAAAGTAAAATGATAACATAGGTCCAATGGTGTTTGCCATCAGAACATCAATAAAACAAGTTTCCAAACATCGTTCATTTTTTAAACTAGGAATTATCACACCAATTCCAATAAGAGCAGAACCACCCCAGCTCACAGCTATCATTATGACGACAACATGATGGCTGATTTTAGATCTGTATGTTAGAGGCTGACACACTGCGTAATACCTGTCAACCGAAATACAACACAGGTGCATAATAGAGCAGGTGCTAAACAATATATCAAAGCTGTCTCGGACCTTACAAAATAAACTTTCATTAAAGGTGCAAGAACTGAGAGAGAAGGCCATGCTGAGAGGAAACACTAAAATCCCAACCAGCAGGTCAGCCACAGCCAGAGATAGAATGAGAGTGTTCGTAGGTGTGTGCAGCTGTTTAAAGTAAATGATTGAGATTACTACAAGGAGGTTTCCACATACAGTTAAAGCAGATAAAAGCATAAGAAAACCATATAACATTACACATCCAGCAGAAGGAGTTGTGGTTAGTTTGTAACCGAAGTTAATAATTTCATAGCATGGATGTAAGTCAGTCACAGTATAAGTACTGTTCACAGCCACCTCTGTGTCCATAACCTAAAAATTGAAAACATATAATCAGACACAGAGACAACATAACATAACGTAACAGAAAATACATCTGATAGCATTTTAGAAACACATCAAGTACAGAGCATTACTTCTGGGAACTTTCAGTCAACACTTACAGGCAGTAAGTGGATCAGCAGTTATTGCTGTGTGGCATATTAGTATCTGTACAGAAACCGCCTCACCAACCTCTTTTACACCATCATAACTGCTGTCCAATTGGATTTTTGTAATTTTCTCCCAGTAGAGAGCAGTGATGACCGATGAGTCTAACCCCTCCTTTCCACTGGACGCGTAAGCAGCACGTTACAGGAGCAGCACGTCCTACACAACTGATAGCCACCACTGTAGTCAATAGAACCCTTTCCACTACCTGTGCGGCCCGGTGAGAAGTCAGTACCTCGCGGGAGGATCTCACTTGTGTCTCATCACACAGATGAGCGATTTTGGATATTCCCTGACATAACATAAACTTATTGGCCAATATAAAAAGGACATAACATAAAACACAAACCTTTTGGAGCCATGTTGTTGTCTTTTCCTGGTTATTGTTGTCATAGACGTTTATATATGTCTATGGTTGTTGTGTTCACTGACGAAACCACGTGTGATTTTGCTAATCTGGCATGATTTCGTGCTCTCTCGGTGACAGCTGCTTCCCTGCTGCTATGCGTCTCATACGCACCCGGTGGAAAGGGCCAAGCAGCAGAATACGCAAGTGAAACGTGCTGCTCCTGTAACGTGCTGCTTACGCGTCCAGTGGAAAGGAGGGGTAAGAGTATGTGTCTATGCATCCCACCTGTTGAATGACATATTACTAGTCCAAGAGTCTATTTTCAGCATGAAACATTTACATCTTCAGCAAAACGCTATTTTGGAAGAGCAGTGTTCGGATTTCTAGATCAAGCACGATACACAGTCTGTACCACCAAAAATGCATATCGATCTGCTTCTGTCAGTTGACTCTGGGGACTTTGCCATCCTAGTCTTCCTTGACCTCAGTAATGTATTTGATCCCATTTTGACAACATCCTCATACAATGGCTGCACTTAATTAGGTGTCAGTTGTACAGCAGTACATTGCTTCACCTTATATTTGGTTAAGTAGATATTTCTAAGTCAGCCTCTGAAACAACTCCTCTTCAACAACTACAGTACACTTTGTTCCTCAGGGGTCAGTCTTGGGTTCCATCCTGTTCTTTTTGTACATGCTTTTAGTCTGTTAAATCATTAATGAATGAAATGATATTTTTACATTTCCTATGCTGACAATTGGTGGTTTTTAAAATGGACAATGTTGGCTGTTGCCCAGAGTGGCATAAGTAAGGGGGTGCACAAATACTAAACAAAGAAAAATGGAACATTGCTGGATTATCTATTGCGTTTTGCATCATTAGAGCAAGCAGGTTATCTGCTGTATCCATTATCCCTGCAGGGTAACAGGGGAGCTTGTGCAAGTCATGGGGCAAGAGACAGTGTAAGGCAAGGCGAGGCAATTTTATTTGTATTTTTTATAGCACACTTTCAACAGCAAGGTAATTCAAAGTGCTGTACATGATTAAGGGGTAAAATAAAAGTATCAATAAAACACAGACAAAGCATATCAAGTAAAAACAGTAATAAAGCAAGAAGCATACACAGATACATCAAGACATTACAAAGCATATAATGTAAAAACTGCCGTAAAGCAAGAAGCATACACAAAACATGATACATCAAAGCATTGCTCAAAGGCAGCTTTAAACAGATACGTTTTTAATTGTGATTTAAAAGAACTCAGTGTTTCAGCAGCTTTGTAGTTGTTTGTAAGTTTGTTTTAGATTAAAAGAGCATAGAAACTGAAAGCTGCTTCTCCATGTTTGGTTCAAATTCTAGGGATGTTTAGTAGACTGGAATTTGAGGACCTGAGTGTTCTGGTGGGTTGGTATAGTAACAGCAGATCTTCAACGTACTTTGGTGCTAAGCCATTCAATGATTTATAAACTAGTAAAAGTATTTTGAAGTCTATTCTCTGAGCTACAGGGTACCAGTGTAAGGACTTTAGAACTGGCGTGATGTGATCTACTTTTCTGGTTCTAGTGAGGACACAAGCAGCACCATTCTGGATCAGCTGCAGCTGTCTAAATTGACTTTTTAGGCAGACCTGTGAGGACGCTGTTGCAGTAATCTAAAGATAAACGCATGGATGAGTTTTTCGAGGTCCTGTTGCGACATCAGTCCTTTTATCCTAGAAATGTTCTTCAAGTGATAGAAGGCTGACCTTGTGATTGCCTTTATGAGACCCTGGAGGTTCAGGTCTGAGTCCATAACTACACCTAGATTTCGGGCCTGATCAGTAGTTTCTAGCTGTATTAGCTGAAGCTGTTTGCTGACTGTTGATCTCTTTAGGTCCAAAAGTAATTAATTCTGTTCTTTTTCTCTTTAGCTGGAGAAAATTATGGCACATCCATCCACTGATTTGCTCGATGCATTTACTTAGGGTTTGGATGGGTTCAAAGTCACCTGGTTACATTGTAATGTAGAGCTGAGTATCATCAGCATAGTTATGGTAATTTTAGGCTAATCTTATTGGTTGTTATAGCCTGGGCTAGTGGGAGCATGTAGATATTAAATAAGAGGGGTCCCAGGATGGAGCTCTGGGGCACCCCACATGTGATTTCTGTTCATTTTTATGAAAGGTTTCCTATTGAAACAAAGAAGTCCCTGTTCTTTGGGTAACTTGAACCAGCCAAGTACTGTACCAGAGAGTCCGACCCAGCTCTCCAGTCGTTCCAATAACATATCATGATCAACAGTGTCAAAGGCTGCACTGAGATCCAACAGAACCAGCACTGTGGTTCTACCACAGTCTGTATTTATGCGAATGTCGTTGAAAACCTTGACGAGGGCACTCTCAGTGCTGTGGTGAGCACGGAAACGAGACTGAAAAACAAGAGGTTGGTCATTGTTATGAAGCTTTTTAACTGCTGAAACACAGCTTTTTCAATAATTTTACTGATGAATGGAAGATTAGGAATTGGCCTGTAGTTTTGCATTAATGCATTGTCCAGATTATTCTTTTTTAGCAGTGGTTTAATAACTGCTGTTTTTAAAGCCTGGGGGAAGAGATGTGACAGGAGGGATGAGTTAACTATTTTAATTAGATCAATGCAGAAAGACCCCAGGCTGGGATTTGCTGCAAGGGATCAGTGCCACAAACTGCTACACTGTTAATTTATTGTTTGTTTTTTCATTTCCATTACAGACCAAAAAGAAAACCTATTATTTGAGTGAGAGAAACTGGTCTTAGTCATTACCATCCTGTGTATGGCTTGTAAAAAGTATTCCTCCAGTTTAGCTCCTAATTGATGGTTGCCTGTTGTGAGTGAAGTTCTTAAATAAAATAAATGAGAGAGATTCCTTTAGATATTTGGAGGTTTTAATACAAACTTGTTTGATCAAGCAAGGAGGTACAGCGTTACAGAGAATATGCAATACTGGCCTTCCAAAACAAGACAGAATTATATGGGTTCAGTAATCCTGACTCCTATCAACATGACATCAGAAAACATTTTCTTCAGTATGAGAACATTAGACTCGCAGGCTTCAGGGACTTGATAGTGGAAGCATAATCAATGTATGTCAGGACGTCCTTGGATGTAAAAGAGAGTTGCTATGCCAAACCAGAATGTAAGAGCCTAAATCAGTAGATTTGTCCTGACCCAAATTTATACAGTGTCATAAAATCAGAATGGTTAACATATCATAAGGAGCTGGCACACAGTAACTATCAGTATATGAAAGACACAGAGCAGATCACTCTGAATAATTAATTTACCACAACACTGTCAATTTCTCAGCCTATTGGTAGATCCTCCTCTTTCTTTATTATGGACTTATTTCTATTTTGAATACCATTAATGAAGCCGAGCAGTCAAAGGCGGGCCCATGTGGTTCGCTAGAGCATGTAGCCTGCAGCTAACTCACGTGGAGCTGCTTAAAGCCTCTCCGGTTCATTTATTAAACACCAAACAAAGGAAAACTGTTGGATTGAGTAACTCAGGTTGCAGGATTTAAAACGACTTTCCGTCGGAAACTTTGAAAATCACTGTTTAAACCTCCAGGCCGACCGTCCTGTTTGTACCCAAACAATAAATGAAATCTTACACAAAGTATCAAATCTCAGTGAAAATAAACAACCCTTAAATCTTGTTTATCCTAAACTAATCTCGCCTCTGCCCAGACAGACCTTATTGAACGGTTAAAGTTCTCCAGGTTGCTCCGTGGATGATGGGGGAAGCTCAGACAACGTTAGCCGGCAGGCTAACAATAGCTGCGGTCGGTTAGCAGTGGGAGGCCTTATGGCTGTTGGATCGCAGCAGCCGTTAGCTGGGACGGCGTGTCGTCCTCTCCAGCTTGGCTAAGCAGCGATCAGCTCCACGTTCCTTCAATGACAGTACCTTTTCTGCAGGCTTTGTTGCGGTGGGGTAATGCTCCAGTCTGGACGTGGTTCTGATCGATCAGCAGTCTTTGTCGTCTTTGGAGTGAGTTTCTCCCAGAAACTTGCGTCCTTTCCCCTCGCAAGCGAAGGAAGGATGGGGTCTCTCCTGGCCCTGTCTGGCCGAAAGCCCAAACTGAAGAGAGCGAGCTCCAATGACTCAAGGCCTTATAAAACCTCTGGTCCTCTTCTTCTCCTGTTGGAGCTAGAATGTGGGTTAGCGCCACCCAATGGCTGTGTGTGTCCCAACAAGTATAATGCAACATAATCATAATGCATTGCACACAATCGAGCCCAGTAAGTGGCAATCAGAAATATATTTGAATAGAAAACACAATTGTTATAAATTCATAAGAAAGGCTCTTTTTGATTATTTTTATTTCTGACCAATCAGTTCTTAAGACACTTTTTAAAATCTCATTTATATTTGTTTGATTTGTCCTTATTTGTACTACCTAAGGTGGTGTAGATGGACCAGTCTAAGGGCCTGTGTGAATAATGAAACCAGAGGTTGCCTGTCAGCTGAGCATAAGTGCTGTCGTTATCCAAAGCAACAGCAGAACGAAAAAGGAATGTGAAAACTCTGAAAAGTAGCTTGGTAGGTGAAGGGACTGAACAAAGGGAGTGGTTTTAGCAAATTCCAAGTACAAGATCTTCTTGAATTAGTTCTTCAGTGAAACTAAAGTATTTTGTGTCAAACCACGTGGTCAGCAGCACAAGAGCACCACAGAGGACCGTACGCTCACCATTTCTTTTCACTCTGTACACTTCAGACTTCCAGTACAAATCAGAGACCTGTCATCTGCAGAAATACTCAGATGACTCTGCAATTGTTGCGTATATCAGAGATTGACAAGAAGCTGAATACAGAGAGCTGGTGGATCACTTTGTGTCATGGTGTGTACAATTGTCTCACTTTGAATGTGAACAAAACAAAGGAGATGATTGTAGATTACAGAAGAAACAGGGATAAGTTAAACACTGTTTCCATCATGGGAGAAGAAGTGGAGGTGGTTGAGAAGTATAAATACCTCGGAGTTCACCTTGACAACAGACTGGAGACTGAACAGTGAAACCATCTACAAGAAGGTACAGAGCAGACTGTACTTCGTGAGGAAGCATAGGTCCTTCAAGGTTTCCAGCAATATGCTGCAGATCTTTTACAAGTCTGTTGTGGAGAGTGCAATATCTTCAGCCATCATCTGTTGGGGTAGCAGCATCAGAGCCAGGGATTTAAAAAGGCTAAACAACCTGATAAAGAAGGCTGGTTCTGTTCTGGGGACAACTGTGGAACATCTGGAAATAATGATGGAAAGAAGGATTCTGTATAAAATAAAATAAAACATATGGACAACCCTGAGCATCCTCTTCATGAGACTGTCATACAACAACAGAGTGTCTTCAGTCGGAGGTTTCTTCAGTTTTGGTGCAATACAGAATGCTACAGTAAATCCTTCCTGCCCACAGCCATCATTATCTACAACAACTCCTTAAAGAATTAATTATATGAGCTATACCAACATCTAATATCCCTCTGGGATCAATAAAGTATTTTTAAATTTGAATTTGAATCTTAGATCTCTGATGATTATTGATAACTGGCGAACATTTTGGGGAAAACCTGGTCTGATCCGGAGAGACGGCATCCATCGCACTTTGGATGGAGCAGCTCTTCTTTCTAGAAATCTGGCCGGATTTATTAGTCCTCCAAAACACTGACAACCCAGGGTCCAGACCAGGAAGAAGAGTCGTAGTTTAACCCACCTCTCTGCTGCTTCTGTACCGTTACCCACCCATTACCCTGTAGAAACAGTGTCTTGCCCACGGCCAAAATTAAATGGATAAAAAGTTAAGCTAAAAAAAGCAAATCATGGAAATCTCATAAAAATAAATACGACTTTGACTGAACAGAAAAAAAAATCTAAAATGTGATTTATAAAACATAAGATCTCTCTCCTCAAAGACTTTGATAGTGAGTGACTTGATTTGTGATAATAAGATTGATTTTCTTAGTCTCACATAAACCTGGTTGCAGCAGGAGGATTATGTCAGTATAAATTAGTCAACTCCTTCCAACCATTTATATTTTCACATTCCTAGTACTGGGCGAGCAGGAGGAGTTGCAACCATTTTTCATTCTGATTTACTAATTAATCCCATACCAATTGATAGCTACAGTTCTTTTGAATATCTAACCCTTAATTTTACTCATCTAGGTTGCAAAACATTAAGACTATTTTTGTTTGTGGTTTTGTGTCGTCCATCAGGCCCTTACTCTCAATTCTTGGATCAGATCTCACATTTTTTATCTGATTTAGTATTACATACTGATAGGGTCATTATAGTGGGGGACTATTGCAGACTCAATTGGCTTTACTCAAAAAGTACAGGGATCGACCCACTCGGGTAAACACACTTTGGACCTTGTAGTGACATACGGTTTTGAGTGTAAGGAAATAACAGTCCACCCACATAACCTGGTCCTGTCTGACCACTTCTTGATAACTTTTGAATTTAATTTAACTGACCATCTTAAATCTGAATGAAAATTTAATTATAGTAGAGCTTTCTCAGACAATGCTGTAACAATTTTTAAAGAATCTTTTCCATTCTTACTTTCCTCAGTGTCTCAGAGTAACACAGTGGATGGCAGCAATTCCATCTCTAACCCTTCAGAATTTGATGGTCTGGTTCACAGCGTTACTTCCTCATTGCGTTTGGCATTAGATAGTGTAGCCCCCTTAAAAAAGAAAGTGGCTAGCCATATGAGGCTGACTCTGACTTTCTTTTTAGTACAGTTGCCAAACTTACACAGAGTCATAGCTCTGTTAAGCCAACTATTCCCCCAGCTCTTAGCAGTGATGATTTTATGGGATTCTTCCTAAATAAAATTAATTCTATTAAAAATAAAATCATTGGCATCCTCCTAAACAGGATTACTTCTTCCTCAGTAAATGAGGCAGCATCGGAAAGAACTGTAGAACCAAATTTATGCTTAGACTGTTTTGATTCAGTCGAGCTTTCGGAATTATCAAAAATATTAGCCTCATCTAAACCTTCAACTTGTTTGATAGATATATTTGTATATATAGATTATATTTGTCTGATAGATTCCAGTTTGTTCATCTAAATGATAAATCTTCTTTACACTCAAGGGTTACTTGTGGAGTTCCACAGGGTTCTGTGCTTGGACCAATTCTTTTCACCATATATATGCTCCCAATTGGTAGAATCATTAGACAGCATGGGATACATTTCCACAGCTATGCCGATGATACACAACTATATTTATCCATAAATCCTGATGAACCCAGTCAGTTAGGTAGATTACAGGCATGTCTGGAAGACATAAAAACTTGGATGACTCTGAACTTTTTGCTCTTAAATTCTGACAAGACAGAAGTTGCTGTCTTTGGACCAGGGGTTCTAAAAAAGAAACTGCTTAGTCAATAACTTCATCTGGATGGCATTAAATTGGCTTCAAGTAATAACGGAAAGTACCTCGGCGTTATTTTTGACCAAGACTTGACATTTAAATCCCATATTAAACTGGTTTCTAGGATTTCCTTCTTTCACCTCCGGAATATTGCTAAAATTAGAAACATCCTGTCCAGGAGTGATGCTGAGAAACTAGTCCATGCATTTGTTACCTCAAGGCTGGAGTACTGTAATTCTTTTTTTTTTTTTTTTTATCCCACGGTTTTTTCCCATTATTCATCACCCAGTGCTCCTACCTAGTTCTAGTCCTGGGGTTCCACTCTCCCTCTGCCAGCCCTGGGAGGGCCCTGCACTGAAACCCAAGCCTCCTTCATGCTTGGGGAGTGAGCAGGCCCTTCTTTTCACCTGATGGGGCAGGGTTTCCCTGGCTGGACGTAGCGCGTGGAAGGATCACGTTATTCCTCCCCAACCCTTCAGGCGCCCCGGCCGGCCAGGAGGAGGCAGGACACCCCCAGGACTAATGCATGTTTTTGTGGGAGTAGCTCACATTAGCTGGTCAAGGGAACACGGAGAGAACATGCAAAGTCTACACAGAAAGGCCCTTTCGCCAACCCCACCCAGGGTGTGGGTGCCGATAATGCAGGGGAACAAACACACCCTCAGCACCCACAGCGTCCCCGGCGGTAATTTAACCCGGGACCTTCTAGCTGTGAGGTGAGCCGCTCTACCAGCTGCGCCACCGTGCTCCCCGGATTACTGTAATTCTTTACTATCAGGAAGTCCACAAAATGCCATTAAAAGCCTTCAGTTGATCCAAAATGCAGCAGCAAGAGTTCTGATGAATATTAAAAAGAGAGATCACATTTCTCCTGTTTTAGCTTCCCTTCATTGGCTCCCTGTTAAATCCAGAATAGAGTTAAAGATCCTTCTTCTTACATACAAAGCCCTTAATAATCAAGCTCCATCATACATCAGATATCTGATTGTTTCATATGTTCCCAACAGAGCACTTCGCTCTCAGACTGCAGGTTTACTTGTAGTTCCTAGGATTTCTAAAAGTAGAATGGGAGGCAGATCTTTTAGTTATCAGGCTCCTCTCCTGTGGAACCAGCTCCCAGTTTTAGTCCGTGAGGCAGACACTCTGTTTACTTTTAAGGCCAGGCTTAAAACTTTCCTTTTGGATTAAGCTTATAGTTAGAGTGGCCAAGGTCATCCTGAGCTATCTCTGTAGTTATGCTGCTATAGGCTTAGACTGCTGGAGGACAGACTTACCAATTTTCTTCACTCTGCTACCTCCTTCTCTACTACTACTCTCCAGTTGCATTACAGTGCATTCTGTTATTTCAACTGTTAACTTTGTTTTCTCTCAGTGTTTTTCTCTCCATAGAAGATATACCTGGTCTGGTATCCTGCTTGGATGCAATGCCCTGTTGGACGGGGGGCATCTACTGGGATGATCCCCCCAGTAACTGAACATCCACCGTGTTATGTTATCAACTTTCAATCTGCTGGGGTTCCTTAAATAGTTAAGTTTTTAACTGACTGGAATGTTTGTATGAATGTATTGAAATGACTTCTTGTTAAGTGCCTAATGATACGTACATTCAATAACAGAATGTGTTGTTACATTACATCAAATAACGCCAAAGAGAATACATGAAAATGACGGGAGCTTTTGTCAATAATCACCCACCATCTGCTGGAGTCTCACTGCTATCAGAATCTTTCCATTAAACACATCTAAGAAACAAATCCTGATGCTACCTGTGTTGTCCATCTCTTCACCATCCCCAAGATTTATTTTCTACATACACATTAAAGAAAAAGGTGCTGTTACTTAATTTAATCAACCAATATTATCTTCATAAACAGCACATTAACAGGAACTACTAAGAGTTTAGATTGCTTTGTTGCAAGACGAACTCGTGTTAACATTAACAATTAGAACATGTGAAGCTCCATCAATATTAAAAGGTTAAAAAGTAATAATATAGTTCTCCCTTTATTTATTTCTAATATAATTTTTAATTTTAGGTAAGAGCATATTTGCAGATATAAAGTTGTATGTTACACTTTGTTGTAAAGTAATCAAACAAAAAATAATACATGTATAATAATGTCTCTGGATAGACAACCTTCAATTAGAGGTGGGAATTTATGTGGTGTGTTTACAGCCTCTTAGCTACCGTTGCCTCTGAATACTCATGCAATCGTTTCCAGTGGGGCTTCAGAAGCACACAAGTTGCAAAGCAAAACATTGAAAGATGTTAGTGGTGAAAGTGGACCCACAGAGGTTAGGTTAATAATGAACAAGAGACAACACCAGCCAACAAGGGACTTGTATGATGAAAGAACTTCATCCTGTTTGTTTTCCAAGTTGTGATGTGGATGGGGATAAATGATTAATTAATGTAATGTAAATTTGTGTTAAACTATCAAGGAATAAGACAGAACACATCACTAAAACTTAATATTTTTATGAACACTTTTAGGGGAGAATTTACAACAAAGCTATACATAAATATTTTTCAATCAAATAGATACTTATTCACAATCTACATAATCTAACCAGACTAAACACTAACAGTTTAATCAGATAGAGTGGCATGTTTTTACAAAGGGTTAAGCACAACCACAGTTGTCTTCCAGGAATAGTACGCAAATGTCAATGTGGGTTTCTAGATGAACAGCATGCCCAAAATTCCAAACAGGAACATGACTCAGTATGAATTCAGTTTTACTGTGAAATTAAATGTGATTTATTCACCACCATTTTTTAAATCATGCCAGCTTATATGAATCGTGTAATATAAAATGATATTTCACATTAAGCAATAAATTCCCATGAGATAAGTAAAACCAAGTTTTTAATAGAAGAACCAGAGTGCAAGGTATTTTTACAGGTGTCAGGTTTTAGTCTGTAGTGGAGTTCACATATTCTCTATGTGGAATGTCAAATTATTTCTGCACTCTTTTCTCCTGACAACTAAAAATTGTTATCCACCTCCGATTTTACACCTGGACTTTATTACTAGTTGTCTCGTGAGTTATATTAACAGAAACTAAAACTATTTCAATGTCAGATACCTCAACCTAATTTGAACGATACAACAGGTTTGACGTAACTTATTTAAACCAAACGCTGAGAACACACAATGATTGAATACAAGTTCACTAAAGATAAATGGCACTTTGGTATAGTACATGGTGTGAAAGGACGGTTGACCTACCAAAGATGAACACAGAAGAAAACAGAACTTTCTTTCATATTTTTTGTTACTGCCTTTTTCTTGCTCTTTTGAATTTTACAGTCTGGTTTAGATTTGACCTATTTTGACAAGTTTTCTAACTAAACAGGTTCATTTTATGGTCTTGCAAAAAGATGACCATCCATTCCCTAAAGTGTACACACATCGTCTGTAAGTTTAAATAAAGACTGCAAATTATTCTATCTGCCTTGTGAAAAAGGTAAGAGCTGCTGACCTGCTGTTTTTGATTAGTTTTTCTTTTATAAAAAAGACCTAACTTTCCTTCAGGTGAAATCCTGCAAATGTTTAACATTAATAGCATTTTTAGCAATATATTATAATTTTAGGTATATTCAAAGAAATTAAAAATCATACAGAGATTTACACCCCAGAAGACAGAATCAGCGTTTAATTTTATGAATTTTTAAACATTCATTTCAATTATCAAAATGTTTAGGAAGAACTGGAAAAGCTTAGCTTGCTTTTAGGAATAAAATCTCAAAATGTAGGTGCACTATATGTCAGAGCCATCAGCACTCCATCCTGATCACTCCTGTCTTATCATCTCCAATCTGCCACACCTGATCCTCCTTCCCTTTTGTCTATTTAAACCCTTCATTTCCTCTCACTCCCTGTCGGATCATTAACGTCTCTCCATGCTGTTTCTCACCCTGCTTTTCTCCCTCCTGCTCGTTCATGTCAGCCTGGTATCCTGTCTTGTTGTTCCTGTCATCATCCTCATCATAATTCTGTTGGGATCCATTTTCCACAAATTAATTGAACAGACTGCATTTTCCAACATTCCTACCTGTGCCCCCAATGCATTCTCATTGGTCCGTGGCCAATGATGACATCACAAAGTTTATAAAGGGCAACAAAGAGCGCCAGAATTTGTCTTTACACGCTTCTCTGCTGGAGGGAACTGGATGCTCTCTACCGGTGAATTTCCTCTATTTCTAACCTGCTGGGCGGGAAAGAAATCCACTTAAATCTTTGAAGTGCCGCAGCAGAACTGTTCAAAGACAGTTCTTTAAAGAAGACAGCCCTGGCCATCTCAGACGTCGATTCACAGCCTTTGCAGCCTGCAACTAGAACCGTGTTTCGGAAGACCTCGTTGTGCGCACGGCTCTCTGAAACCGTGTGCTCACTAGCGTCGCTGCATGCTTGTGTTGTTTGTGAGCTGTTTTATTTGTTGTGTGTTTTAAAACTGGTTTTCATCCTGAGCAGATCCAATTTCTCTCTCTCTCTTTCATCTTTTCTCTCTCTCCCACACTGATTATATTTTGTCGGGCCTGCACCGGCTGGGCTTGTTAGCCAAAAACTAACTCCATTGTTCTTTGCTCCTTTGCTAAGCCATAGTTCCTACCCACATGGAGGAGCTAGCACACGTCATGTTGCTCAGCTCCATTGTTAGCCAAAGCTTACTCCATCGTGCTTTGTCCTCCACATGCCTTGTCTTTTGTTTCAGCCCCCTGGAACAAGGGATTAACCCACCTCTCGGTGGCTACCCCCCTTTAGCATACACATCTGTGCCTGCCTTGGTTTCTACCTACGGGAAGAAACACGTGACTTCCCCCCCTCCCTTTTTCATGAAAAACTGTTTGTTATGATGTGAGGTTTTAGTTATTTCATTTCCTTAGTTCTGTTTTCTTCACCCTAGTGCTCTCCAGTTTTTCTTGGGTTCATAGTTAGTCCTTATTCCTCTTTAGTATATTCCTCTGTCTAATCCTTATGTTTTCTCTTGGCCTTCCTTTGCTTCTCTAGCCATTCTGCCTTCTGTTCCAGCTACTGATTGTTTCCACCTGCTCTCTCCCTCTCACCTGCAACTGCTTCTCCTAATTAGCCTTTACCCATCTCTCTGCCACTTACACACCTCCTCAGTATACTCAAGCCTTCCTCTGACAGTCACTACTCGCTGGTTCATCGTCATTCTTCCCTGTTTGGTTCCTGGCTTCCCTGTCGCCTTTCTATCTTTACTGGCTATTCCTGTTTCCCGGTTGCTGCCTTTTTTGATCCTCCTGAGTTTGTAAGTCCATGTTCCTTTTTTTGTTGTAATTAAATCCCTTTAACTTTACAGGCTGCATTTGAGTCCTTGAAACCACCAAACATGACAATGTTTTGAAGTGATTCTCTGATGCTCATTGTTTGTTCCATCCACCTATTATTCATTTTCTAAGATCGGTAGTAGTTTAGTTTGCATGCTTTAGAATTCATGGGATTTATTGATGAAATGCTTTGGCTGTAAGGTTAATCTGTTTGCTTGATAAACTCCCTTTGATAAAAAATTAAAAAACTTTCTGTGCTTACATGGTGTATGCACCCAATTATTGCCTCATACCTTCAGAAGAGACTGGGTGTCTGGTATAACTTGCTCCTTAAAAAATGGAGATGGGGTCCTGAACTTTGATTAACAGATTAAAACTTGAACTTCATCAATAAATATATTAATATTAAAATATTGATAGTTATTTAAACCAGAAATTAATCGCACTTGCTGTGGCACAACAATTCTAATAAACATCCTTGCATACCTTTTTCATGTCTGCGTTTGGCTCCATTCTGCATCCGGAGACACACGCACCTGACACAATATTAGACTTTTATCATACATATCTTGCACAACTATTTCATGGCAGTATTTGATCCGACCCCAAAATAGACCCAGCAGAGAGTTGTACTCACCTTTTGCCGGCACAAGACTAGCTTACTGTCCTTCCGGAGTTTGTTCGAGCCTTCCCAGTATCCTTTCCCTCCTTCTTGCCGACAAAGACCTGGTCGTCGCTCTTGGGCAGCCCACGCACATCATTTCATACTCCACCATCGGTTACATCTCCACACTCCCTAATGACTTGGATGGCAAGGATTGCTGGGAGCAACGGGCTTGCTTCAGCGGCACAAGGCTGGTGTTCTGTCCTTCGGGCACCGGACCACGAAGACACGAGCATCCTCCACCACCTCGCTGCAAGCAATGGCGTTGTCGAAGCAAGCCTGCTTCCGGGGTAGAAGATCGATCTGCCATCTCGCCACTGGCTCATCCCACTCCTGCCTGCCAGTCATCCACACCTGCTGTTCCTGGCTCTGTCAGCCTGCCAGCCTCACCAGTCTCTGCTTCAGTCAGCCTGCCAGTCTCTGCTTCAGTCAGCCTGCCAGCCTCGCCAGTCTCTGCTTCAGTCAGCCTGCCAACCTCACCAATCTCTGCTTCAGTCAGCCTGCCAACCTCGCCAGTCTCTGCTTCCGTCAGCTCAGTCAACCTGCCAGTCTCGCTGGTCAGCCTGCCAGTATCGCCAGTCTCTACCTCTGTCAGCCTGCCAGTCTTGCTGGTCAGCCTGCCTGTCTCGCCAGACAGCCTGCCAGTCTCTCCAGTCTCTCCAGTCTCTCCCTCAGTCAGCCCAGTCAGCCAGTTTTTGTGGTAGTATTTGTAGCATCTTCAAATAAACTCAGCAAAAAAAGAAACGTTCCTTTTTCAGGACTGTGTATTTCAACAATAATTGTTGTGAAAATC
Source organism: Valencia hispanica (assembly GCA_963556495.2). NCBI lineage: Eukaryota > Metazoa > Chordata > Actinopteri > Cyprinodontiformes > Valenciidae > Valencia > Valencia hispanica. Next base: position 11,285,541 of record OY747719.1, read on the forward strand.
CAAATGACTTTACCGACCTTCATTGTAAAGGCTTTAAACAATGTTTTCCATGCATGTTCAATTAACCATAATCAATTAATTAACATGCACCTGTGGAATGGTCATTAAGAACTTAACAGCTTACAGAAAGTAGGCATTTAAGGTCACAGTTCTAAAAATGCAGGACACTAAAGAGACTAGTCTACCGACTGTGAAAAACATCCAAAGAAAGATGCCCAGGGTCCCTGCTCATCTGGGTGAACGTGCATTAGGCATGCTGCAGGGAGGCATGAGGACTGCAGATGTCGCTAGGGCAATAAATTGCCATGTCCGCACTGTGAGACGCCTAAGACAGCGTTACAGGGAGACAGGAAGGACTGCTGATCATTCTCGCAGTGGAAGACCACGTGTAACAAACACCTGCACAGGATCTGTACTTCCGAATATCAGACCTGAGTGACAGGTACAGGATGGCCACAACAACTGCCCGAGTCACACCAGGAACACACAATCCCTCCATCAGTGCTCAGATTGTCTGCAATAGGCTGAGAGAGGCTGGACTGAGGGCTTGTAGGCCTGTTGTAAGGCAGGTCCTTACCAGACATCACCAGCAACAACGCCACCTATGGGCACAAACCCACCTTCGCTGGACCAGACAGGAGTGGCAAAAAGTGCTCTTCACTGATGAGTCATGGTTTTGTCTCACCAGGGGTGATGGACGGATTCGTGTTGTCGAAGGAATGAGCGTTACACCGAGGCCTCTACCCTGGAGCAGGATCAATTTGGAGGTGGGGGGTCCGTCATGGTCTGGGCCGGTATTTCACATCCCCATCGGACTGAGCTTGTTGTCATTGCAGCCAATCTCAATGCCTTGCGGTACAGGGAAGACATCCTCCTCCCTCATGTGGTACCCTTTATGCATGCTCATCCGGACATGATCCTCCAGCAGGACAGTGCCACCAGCCATACTGCTCGTTCTGTGCGTGAGTTTCTGCATGACAGCAATGTCAGTGTTCTGCCATGGCCAGCGAAGAGCCCGGCTCTCAATCCCATTGAGCACGTCTGGGACCTGTTGGATCACAGGGTGAGGGCTAGGGCCATTCCCCCCAGAAATGTCCAGGAACTTGCAAGTGCCTTGGTGGAAGAGTGGGGTAACATCTCACAGCAAGAACTGACAAATCTGGTCCAGTCCATGAGGAGGAGATGCACTGCAGTACTTCAAGCAGCTTGTGGCCACACCAGATACTGACTGGTACTTTTGATTTTGAGCCTCCCTTCAAAGACACATTATTCTATTTCTGTTAGTCACATGTCTGTGAAACATTTTTAGTTTATGTCTGTTGACTCTTTTAGTGTTCATACAAATATTTACACACATTAAGTTTACTGAAAGTAAAAACAGTTGAAAGTCAGAGGACGTTTCTTTTTTTGCTGAGTTTATTTGAAAAAGGAGTCCTGTGATTGGTTTCAGCAGGAAATAGTTATGTTGTATAAATATCCCTAAATAACAAATCACATGGAAAGGTAGACCTCAGTGGAATCTGGTACCTACTGCACTCATGCTTAAGTCATGGTTAAGTCATTCTTGTCTTACTGACTGGCTTTCCAAAATCTTTCTCCAGCGAAGTTAGTTACGTTAGTTATTTGTTCGAAGGCACTTTGCTGTTAGTCAATCAGATGGAAGACTTTTGCAAACCATGAATAATAATAATGAGTTACACTTGTAATCCTGAAGTTTCCCCCCATCCACTCCTCCAACAAACTGCAACCTCCAGAAACAGGAGTGAGATACCATTTTTTCCACAGAAAACGACTCACAGGGCTTTTATTTAAGCGAGAGACCACAGCAAATTTACTTTAAAAACAAGTAAAATGAGACCTTTAAACTATTCCACACCTCTATTTGACAAATTCACACACCCACACACACATGTACCAGGGCTTACATCTCTGTGATGTAGGACAATGCATATTTCTTATCACAAAGTTTTTTGCAATTGTTGTCTTTGTTGTTCAATCCCTTCCTTTGCCTTCTCAACCTATCCCCCACTACCACCACATCTTTAGACAGACTTTTTGGAAATCTATTTTCCCTGCCTGAGTACATTTTGTCCAAGTCTTTCTTATATAATAAAGTTAATCAAAAAAAAGGGAAATATTATGGAATCCCCTTTTTGTAGAGCCAACCTGCCCTAACAAGTATGAAATATAAGGTAGCATAAAATGTAGCTATACCTATAATGCCAGTACAGGACACATGGAAAGAAAAACAGCTACCAAACAGTGGGTTAAAAAAAAAATACCCATAGCTTAGATTATTAAACTATTTGGATTAAAATGTAGAATTTAAATGTATATTTGTTTTTTATTTGTTTTGCAATTCTATTTATTCCTGTTATCCCTTTTCCACTCTGTGCTGTTTACCTAGTTGTGTGATTTTGGTCTTGTCATACCTGGGTCTCATCATCTCATTATCAACTTATAAGGCCTCTGTGTTGTGGGCGGATCCGCATCATCTTCTCTACTCCACAGAACCTGAACGGGCGGGGCAGAGCAGAGCAGGAGCTTGTAGCCCGTCCAGTGCGGTTGCTACGTCACAAACGCAGTCTGTTTTTAGATGGGCTTTTAGCGTCTGCTACTGATTCCCAGCTATTTGAAAGCAGAAATACTCAGAAATGCAATTTTGAGCTTAATTATCTTAAGATCTGTCCTCTGAAAAATGCCACAAGAACATGTTAACAACACGAAAAACACGATTTTCATTGGAGTGGGTCTTTAAATGTGTGCCAAAGCACATAAAGCACCGCAGAGACTCTCATGGCCCTCTGACGGCCTCAACCATAGACCTAACATGTAATCTTGCCGCTCTGGGGAAGATTACATTTTGGGCAGTGTGAATGTGGCTTTACCTCTGTTTGAGAGAACTTAAAAAACTTTTTTTAATTCTTACCTTCTTCTATGAACACGTCCTCTTAAGGCGCTACCTCTGATCTTCTTCCTCTGACCTTCATCATTCTAAGCTGCCTATCCACAGACACCCTTGCTTGAAAAATCGTAGAATTAAATTTCAGGAAAAAAGGACTTCCTTTGTGGACAACTCCTTGGCTCACCTATCTCAGTACCCTCTCCAGTAAATCTTGATGTGATCTTTCATGCAAAAACATCTTTAAAAAAATCACAAAAAATCTAATACTTGTTCCTCTATTCTGAACTACTGCTGTGATTCCCAGCTCATTCAAAGAAATGTTCTCATAATCAATCTCCCTAAAATAAAACCTAAAAAACGTTTTATTTGCATGTTCGGTAGTTTTAAACTTTAAAAATGAAAATACATATTTATTAAGACCTCCTTTGACAATGTGAGCTAGTAAAGTTTTTATTCAAGATTTCTGTAGAATTTTTATTTTATGACCACTTCTTTAGTAAAATGTTCATTTTGAGCCTATTGCTAGTGTTAACTTTCCTAGCTACCAAACAGGTAAAAGGTTGTTATCTAAAGTGAATTAAATATGCGTCTCAGTGACATGATATGCAGCAGAATTTCACCATCTAACTATTTACAGACCCTTTCCAAAAAATGGGAATATTTATTTCCATAATTCCATTCAAAACGTTAAACTTCCATATATTATAGATCCAAGGCCCAAAACTTTAACGATTTTAAGTATTTAATTGTTTATTTGTACAAAATTTGGGCTTCCAGCTCATAAAACCCACGAAATCAGGAATTAAAAAATGGAATACTGTGAAGAAATCACTATTTACTTTTTAGGAAGTATGGCACGACTACAAAAGCATTGTTAAAGATAATAGGCATGTCTTCCAGCAATGCATTCATACTCTGAAAAGACGTGACGCACAGGTTTGTTTTGACAAGACAACCTCAACAATCAAAGTGACCTAACAATTGCATGAGCATCTGTTAAAAAGTATCTTGCTCAACCAGCCTGACGAGTGTGTGACTTAGCAAAGATTTGTTTGGTAGTTAAATCACAGACTTTCATTTGTGTCTGGGAACATACATCTGTGTCTCGAAAGAAGAGCAGTATGAGGAAAGTACCCTCTTGACAAGAGCCTTTTTAGAAGCAACAAGACAAAAAAAGGTGAGTTGATTTTAAGCAAAGCTGGTGATCTGAGAGCTGATGTTCTTCATACTTTTAATCTCCAAACATCCTGTTTACAGAAAAGTAAAATCGATATATTTTTTTCTTGAAAGTCAACAAGAATCGCTCTACCATCCACTTTGATTTTGTTCTTCATTAATCAATCTCTGTATGCTAATTCATGTGATTTTATGACACCACTTGGATTTAATTACTCTTAAAATTGAGGAAAAAATGTATGTTGCACAGTTTTGATTATGTTGTAAACGGACTCAGTGTGATGGTGACAAAATGTTTTAGCTTGGTTTAAATGTTGGAATACCGCAATATTGCAAAAAATAGACAAATACTATGAATCAAAGTTAATTTTCCAAACTAAATAATACTGGTTACTGATACTTATCTTTCTTTGACTAATGTGCTAAACCTTTTTAAACGTTCTATACTCCAAAGCTTTTTTTTTTACCAAGAAACAAGTCTCGTTCATGCCTTCCTTGACAGAGTCTGAGGTAAACAAACTTAAACTGCTGTCTGTGGTTAGTCATACAGGTAGGAAATCAATTCAATTCAATTTATTTATATAGCGCCGATTCACAACAGATGTCATCTCAAGGCACTTAACAAGAAGTCATTTCAATACATTTATACAAACATTCCAATCAGTTAAAAAGTTTCCTATTTAAGGAATCCCAGCAGATTGCGTCAGTCATTGGCGTGAGGTTGGGAAGACTTTCCAACCACAGCAATCCTTCAGCAATCCCTCATACTGAGCAAGCATGTAGCGACGGTGGAGAGGAAAAACTCCCCTTTAACAGGAAGAAACCTCCAACAGAACCAGGCTCAGTAGGAGCGGCCATCTGCCACGACCGTCTGGGGGTTTGAGAAGACAGAGCAGAGACACAGAAGGAACAGAAGATCTGATATAAGAGAACTTTCTATGTTACAGAAAGTAAAAAGTTGATAACAGGACACAGTGGATGTTCAGTTACTGGAAGGATCATCCCAGTCGATGCCCCCCGTCCAACAGGGCATTGCAGCCAAGCAGGATACCAGACCAGGTGTATCTTCTATGGAGAGAAAAACACTGAGAGAAAACAAAGTTAACAGTCGAAATAACAGAATGTACTGTAATATAACTGGAGAGTCGTAGGAGAAAAGGAAGTAGCAGAGTGAAGAAAATTGGTACGTTTGTCCTCCAGCAGTCTGAGCCTATAGCAGCATAACTACAGAGATAGCTCAGGATGACCTTACCCACTCTAACTATAAGCTTTATCAAAAAGGAAAGTTTTAAGCCTGGCCTTAAAAGTAAACAGAGTGTCTGCCTCATGGACTAAAACTGGGAGCTGGATCCACAGGAGAGGAGCCTGATAACTAAAAGATCTGCCTCCCATTATACTTTTAGAAATCCTAGGAACTACAAGTAAAAAATAACACCGAGGTTCTTTACGTTATTACTGGGGGCCAATTTAATGCCATCCAGATGAAGTGATTGACTAATCAAGGAGTAAAGCCTTTTAAGAATTTTCTCCAGCTCAGCTAAAAACATTTCCCACCTTCACTTAAATTAAGACATAAAGAGAAAGTAAAATCACTGTTTGTAGATTTTTTTTACATGACAACAATGACATAAATCGATGTTGGTGTACAGCTGGAGGGTGCTTTATGAGAAGTCGTTACATTACTTCCTACAGTGGTGTGAATTATTACCTTCAAAGCGAATTAGTGATGCAATGTTGCTTTTATAATAGCTCTTTAGCTAAGTTTGTTAGACGTTGTTGGGCTTGTGAGAGGAGGACACATTTGAGAACCTCAAATTGATTGACGCTGCTTTTTACAAGATGAACATGAAGGAGTCACAGTTTACCTATAGTGTCATTCGGTAATGTTCTGTGTGTGGAAGGACTAAAGGTTTACACTGTTTTCAGGGGCAAACTTGACACAAGCATGCAGAATGAGCTGAACAACACTGCTGTAGGGTTAGCTTCGAGAAAAAAGAAGAAACAGGAGCACGAAAGAAAAAGCAGCACAACCCATCTTTTTGAATATTTCAAAAATATATTTAGGGATGCTTGATGCAAGTGTTTCTATAGGGCGAATGGAAATGTTAGTTCATGTGGTAAAGATGGCTTCATGAGGTGTTATTCACTGTTTGGAACTGACATACGTTTTTTAAAACTTTGTAAACATCTCCACCTGTGGTTTGAAACCTCTGTACAACTTAAACCTGCATTGTTCCATTGAAAGAGAACACTCCAAGAACATCATTGAGGCTCCTTCACTGAGCTAAGTAGAAAACATTTTCCTTTCAGTGTCCCGTGTTTGGTACAACCTTCCAAAGTCAAAAGAAAGTTTGTAGATTGGGTGGAGACGGGGCCTTTTGAAGATAATTTTTATTGTTTAAGCTTTTCTCTTACCAATATCTTATGGACATTGGGCAATAGTCTACATCGGTAGAGGACTTAATTTAGGACATGGATCTGCCAGTGTCTTCATGGACAGCCCCTTGTATCCACCTGCTTAACCCATGGGAAAACTCATATCAACACCTTGACAGTTTTTGCCCTATGCCCTGGATTAGGGATGTCAAACTCCAGTTCTTGAGGGCAGGTGTCCTGCAACGTTGCTCTTTGTCAACAAACCTGAATCACATAACTAAGCCATTAGCAGGAACTTCAGTACTGGAAGACATAGTTTAGTCTTTTGATTAAGGTGTGTTGAACTTGGGGCGCAACAAACACCTGCAGGACACTGACCCTCAAGGACTGGACTTTGATACCTCTGCCTTTGGCTATTAAAAAAAAAATCTAAATTACTGTGACTGTAGCAACACATTTGTAATTCTAGTACATTTCAACAATCCTGACATGGTCAAATGCAAAAAGCCTTGTTGCCTCTACCATCAGTGGGATGGTATTTGAAAACCTGGCAGAGAATCACATGACAGATTTATGGATTTTGACTTTATAGAGCTAGCCTTTTCAATTTAAACATCATCACACACACTTTAGAACGTTAGGTCCTGCAACCTTTCTGCAGAGCCTAACAGAACAAAAGTCTATAAAAGTTAATGCCTAGGTGTTAAAACCAGACAGATCGTTTAAAAACAAAAAGTGATAAGTTATTTGCTTTCTCTGACCTTTTCCACCTTTGCTATTTGCAAGACAGACTATTTTTCTTCTTTGTGAGACAAACAACTTTATAGGTTATAAATTAAGAATATGTTGAGTACAAAATTTCCACCTCAATTGTCTTAAACGTCGGCTGATGTAGTCTAAGTATAATTTGCCCTCTTTATTTTTTCCTGTTGCTTTTGTGTTTTGGAGCTTGTAAACTGTTATTCTATAGTAGAAATTGTGCATAAATGGGACCTCCTCTAAATCTGAAGGTATGGCTCTTCAGTGAAATAATCCCTGTGTCAAGCAGAGGAGTTTAAATATCTAGTGTTCTGTTCACAAGTGATGGTAGAATAAAGCAGAAAATGGACTGAACATATTTAGCCCTTGTCTGCTGCAATTAATGAAGTACATGAAGTTGAAAGTAAGAGAACAAAGCTCTCAATTTACCAGTTCACCTGAGTCCAACCCTACACCTGTATACTCATGAGATATGGATCATGACTGAAAGATGAGGGTCAAGATTTGAAACAAACTTCTGTGGATTGACAAGGCTCACCTTTCAAGGTAGATTCACATGCTCTATTGTCCGGGAGAGCTTAGCTGGATAGGATCAGACACACCACACACATTTCTGCCCAATTTTTTCCGATTTCTAGTTGTAGAACGTCTGAGGCAGTCTGCACAAGTTGTGGTCACTCAATAGGAAGAGCTGGCACAAAAAACCTCTGTGTGAGATAAGGCAACCACTGCAGTCTGTGAGTATTTCAGGAGAACCAACCAGATGTCATTTGCAGTGAAACAAACAAATCCTTTTAGCCAAATCTGAACGCAGTTAGGTAGGGTTATTGTCAACCCATTTGCAGTCGCATGTAACTGACAACAACCAGAGTGGAACACATAAACAGCTCTGAGCTAACTTTATTTGTAATTATACAGGTCCTTCTCAAAAAATTAGCATATTGTAATAAAGTTAATTCTTTTCCATAATGTAATGATAAAAATTAAAATTCCATATATTTTAGATTCATTGCACACCAACTGAAATATTTCAGGTCTTTTATTGTTTTAAAACTGATGATTTTGGCATACAGCTCATGAAAACCCAAAATTCCTATCAAAAAAAATTAGCATATCATGAAAAGGTTCTCTAAACGAGCTATTAACCTAATCATCTGAATCAACTAATTAACTCTAAACACCTGCAAAAGATTCCTGAGGCTTTTAAAAACTCCCAGCCTGGTTCATTACTCAAAACCGCAATCATGGGTAAGACTGCTGACCTGACTGCTGCCCAGAAGGCCATCATTGACACCCTCTAGCAAGAGGGTAAGACACAGAAAGACATTTCTGAACGAATAGGCTGTTCCCAGAGTGCTGTATCAAGGGACCTCAGTGGGAAGTCTGTGGGAAGGAAAAAGTGTGGCAGAAAACGCTGCACAACGAGAAAAGGTGACCGGACCCTGAGGAAGATTGTGGAGAAGGACTGATTCCAGACCTTGGGGGACCTGCGGAAGCAGTGGAGTGAGTCTGGAGTAGAAACATCCAGATCCACCGTGCACAGGCGTGGGGAGGAAATGGGCTACAAGCCACTTTTGAACCAGAAACAGCGCCAGAAGCGCCTGACCTGGGCTACAGAGAAGCAGCACTGGACTGTTGCCCAGTGGTCCAAAGTACTTTTTTCGGATGAAAGCAAATTTTGCATGTCATTCCGAAATCAAGGTGCCAGAGTCTGGAGGAAGACTGGGGAGAAGGAAATGCCAAAATGCCTGAAGTCCAGTGTCAAGTACCCACAGTCAGTGATGGTCTGGGGTGCCATGTCAGCTGCTGGTGTTGGTCCACTGTGTTTTATCAAGGGCAGGGTCAATGCAGCTAGCTATCAGGAGATTGTGGAGCACTTCATGCTTCCATCTGCTGAAAAGCTTTATGGAGATGAAGATTTCATTTTTCAGCACGACCTGGCACCTGCTCACAGTGCCAAAACCACTGGTAAATGGTTTACTGACCATGGTATTACTGTGCTCAATTGGCCTGCCAACTCTCCTGACCTGAACCCCATAGAGAATCTGTGGGATATTGTGAAGAGGAAGTTGAGAGATGCAAGAACCAACACTCTGGATGAGCTTAAGGCCGCTATCGAAGCATCCTGGGCCTCCATAACACCTCAGCAGTGCCACAGGCTGATTGCCTCCATGCCACGCCACACTGAAGCAGTCATTTCTGCAAAAGGATTCCCAACCAAGTATTGAGTGCATAACTGAACATAATTATTTGAAGGTTGACTTTTTTTATATTAAAAACACTTTTCTTTTATTGGTCGGATGAAATATGCTAATTTTTTGAGATAGGAATTTTGGGTTTTCATGAGCTGTATGCCACAATACTCAGTTCAAAAAAAAAAAAAAAAAGACCTGAAATATTTCATTAGTCCAATTAGTTTAAAAGTCTTCTATCTAAGGAAATCCAGCAGATTGCTTCGAGTCCTTGACTTGCAGCATTCACTCTTCCTGGACCAACACGTAGCGACAGTAGACAATCTCCTGCATTGTGTTGTAGATTTCACAACAATCCCTCATACTGAGCAAAGCATGTAGCGACAGTGGAGAGGAAGAACTCACCTTTAACAGGAAGAATCCTCCATCAGAACCAGGCTCAGTACGAGCGGCCATCTGCCACGACCAACTGGGGGTTTGAGAAGACAGAGCAGAGACACAAATTGCTAATCAATTAATTAAATAAATTTCAATTCAATTTTAGTTTACTTTTGTAGAGCCAAATCACAACATATGTTGTCTCGAGGCACTTAAAAAAAAAAGTCAACTCAGGCCAGTCATACAGACAGATTCCAAGTCAATAATATACATGCAGTAACATTATGATAAAAAACTGAAGAAAGAGGCATTCGGATACCAAGTGCTGTAAATAACAAAGGGCCTTATTGAAATAAACCAAACAAGTCACATGTTGAATTGAAAGGAATACTTAATGGAACATTTTCCACATAGAATACATTTATCTATAATGACATGTTTATTTGTGCAATCCAGCCCAGACATCATACAGTAATATTAACATTTATAAATTACAGCCAACATTAAAAGTCCTTCCAAATTCCAAAACCACATTTACAACCTCAAATGAATGTTCTATACATTCTACATTGTTTATGTTCTTTTTAAATGCATATACCACACAAGATACATCATTCAAACCACATTCAATTCTGAGTCAAACTTAATATTCAATTCAATTCAATTCAATTCAGTTTATTTATATAGCGCCAATTCACAACAGATGTCATCTCAAGGCACTTAACAAGAAGTCATTTCAATACATTTATACAAACATTCCAATCAGTTAAAAAGTTTCCTATTTAAGGAATCCCAGCAGATTGCATCAGTCATTGGCGTGAGGTTGGGCCCCGTTGATGCAGACTTTCCAACCACAGCAATCCTTCAGCAATCCCTCATACTGAGCTAGCATGTAGCGACGGTGGAGAGGAAAAACTCCCCTCTTTCTCTTTCCTTTTATGGGGTAGTGTAGAAAAAAGTAAAATCCTGTTTGAATTTTGAGATAATTTTGTACTACTTCCACAAGAGTTTGATATCCTAAGTTCACTTTAGGTTGTTTGAAAAATCCTGTAGTCTGTGATCCCTAAGCAGGCTAACTTGTCAAGTGTGTGATCCTTGATCTTTCAGTCACGAAACAACAATCAGCTGAAACCTGTCTGTTAGTGTTAACTAAAAGTCTTTACAAAATCTTTGAAGATTATGAAAGTCTTAGGTCCCTAACTTTAGTGACGTGCTCAACAGTCTGGATCTTAGTATACTTTAAGCTTTACAAGATAATATTGTTATTCATAATTCAAACATCTATGGATATAATCATTGTTTTACCCTCAGGTTTTGTAGAGTACCTGTTGGCTTTCAGGATGAAATTACCATAACAGCCTATATGTTTCTAAACAGATGATATTATCTAAAAATGTTCAGATCAGGTGATGAAGCCAGCGTCAGTTACCATGGAGATCAGCAGCTTCAAACAGAGCTAACTTCCCGAATCGGCAAACTGGCAATCAGCACAATCACACACCGACCTCAAAGGCTTCTCTGTTCTTTTGTTTTCGTTAATCCATGTACAAAAAGTCAGTATATAGGGCATTCTGTGTGTCACGATCACGATCAAATTAACTCTACGCTGTGTGCGCTCTGTATAAAAAAAACAGCTCTTCACACGGTGTGAAGGGCAGAGATCACTTCCGGGTGAGGCCGCTGGCCTCCAAAAGACAAAAACTAAATCGGAAGTGAGCTCTCGTTATCCATTTTTTCCATTTTCGTTTCATGAGCCAAAATAAGAAAAAAATTTTGGTTTCAAACAAAAAACGAGCGGTACCCTGACCCAGAAAGCATTTTAAGTTACTTGGGATGTTAAGAACTTGGAGAACCAAATACTATTTAGCAAAGTCTAGAATTCTGTAAGATCTTTGTTATCCTAACATTTGCACACACAAAAAGAGGGACGCTTTCATGGGGGACAATGAATGAGGAGAGGTGTTGTCATTTCAAGCATTTCAAAAATATGTATTGAAAATAAATTGTGTTTTTCTGCTATGAGAATATCAGTAAAGCAGTGACTTTCTTTAAATGTGTGAAATGAAATAGCAACATGGAGATGAGCAGTAGGGACATTAGAAATCAGTTTCTGTCCATTAATGTTTTTTCTTCAACCTGAGTTCAGTCTCCAACTTGGTAACCAAGCTTTTTTTCAATGGCCGAGTTGTAGTAGTCTTCAAAGCTAAAGGAATACACTGAAGACAACATAACTAGCCACTACATAAAAAATAAGCCGCAGTTTATATCTCCCATGTCTCAGGGTTTCAAAATAAGGGAATGACTAGTGATTGTTGGAACAGTTAATTGATGCAGATAGGGATTTTTTGGATTTTGCTGTGGTTGTTGATTTGACTATACAGATATAAACAGTGACCAAGGAAAAAAAAGTTTGTTCTGCAATGAGTCCCTTTCTGCCTGCATTTACAGTAGAAACAATTCTGAGTAGGTCCATTAAGTGAACAATTAAATATGTACTTTCCTGCTCGCAAGTGCATAGTGTTCCCAGGTTAATATGCCATGTATTTGTTGAATACAATGAATTATTAAATGAGACTGCACAGCCTCACCCCAAGGGAGAATTGTTTGCCTATGAATGGAACTGAGTCATAGTCAAACCAGTATGACAACTTGTAAATACTTTTTTTTGTGAGCCTTATGTAAGTACGTTAGCTTCACTTTAGAACTACACTGCGTATATGTTGGTCTATAACATTTCAATTCAATTCAGTTTATTTATATAGCGCCAATTCACAACAGATGTCATCTCAAGGCACTTAACAAGAAGTCATTTCAATACAATTATACAAACATTCCAATCAGTTAAAAAGTTTCCTATTTAAGGAATCCCAGCAGATTGCGTCAGTCATTGGCGTGAGGTTAGGCCCCGTTGATGCAGACTTTCCAACCACAGCAATCCTTCAGCAATCCCTCATATTGAACAAGCATGTAGCGACGGTGGAGAGGAAAAACTATCCCTTTAACAGGAAGAAACCTCCAACAGAACCAGGCTCAGTAGGAGCGGCAATCTGCCACGACCGTCTGGGGGTTTGAGAAGACAGAGCAGAAACACAGAAGGAACAGAAGATCTGATATAAGAGAACTTTCTATGTTACAGAAAGTAAAAAGTTGATAACAGGACACAGTGGATGTTCAGTTACTGGGAGGATCATCCCAGTCGATGCCCCCCGTCCAACAGGGCATTGCAGCCAAGCAGGATACCAGACCAGGTATATCTTCTATGGAGAGAAAAATACTGAGAGAAAACAAAGTTAACAGTCAAAATAACAGAATGTACTGTAAAACAACTGGAGAGTAGTAGGAGAAAAGGAAGTAGCAGAGTGAAGAAAATTGGTAAGTCTGTCCTCAAGCAGTCTAAGCCTATAGCAGCATAACTACAGAGATAGCTCAGGATGACCTTAGCCACTCCAACTATAAGCTTTATCAAAAAGGAAAGTTTTAAGCCTGGCCTTAAAAGTAAACAGAGCGTCTGCCTCACGGACTAAAGCTGGGAGCTGGTTCCACAGGAGAGGAGCCTGATAACTAAAAGATCTGCCTCCCATTCTACTTTTAGAAATCCTAGGAACTATAAGTAAACCTGCAGTCTGAGAGCGAAGGGCTCTGTTAGGAACATATGGAACAATTAGATCTCTGATGTATGATGGAGCTTGATTATTAAGGGCTTTGTATGTAAGAAGAAGGATCTTAAATTCTATTCTGGATTTAACAGGGAGCCAATGAAGGGAAGCTAAAACAGGAGAAATGTGATCTCTCTTTTTAATATTCATCAGAACTCTTGCTGCCGCATTTTGGATCAACTGAAGGCTTTTAATGGCATTTTGTGGACTTCCTGATAGTAAAGAATTACAGTAGTCCAGCCTTGAGGTAACAAATGCATGGACTAGTTTCTCAGCATCACTCCTGGACAGGATGTTTCTAATTTTAGCAATATTCCGGAGGTGAAAGAAAGAAATCCTAGAAACCTGTTTAATATGGGATTTAAATGTCAAGTCTTGGTCAAAAATAACGCCGAGGTTCTTTACGTTATTACTGGGGGCCAATTTAATGCCATCCAGATGAAGTGATTGACTAATCAGTTTCTGTTTAAGAACTTCTGGTCCAAAGACGGCAACTTCTGTCTTGTCAGAATGTAAAAGCAAAAAGTTTAGGGTCATCCATATTTTTATGTCTTCCAGACATGCCTGTAATCTACCTAACTGACTGGGTTCATCAGGATTTATGGATAAATATAGTTGTGTAACATCTGCATAGCTGTGGAAATTTATCCCATGCTGTCTAATGATTCTACCAATTGGGAGCATATATATGGTGAACAGAATTGGTCCAAGCACAGAACCCTGTGGAACTCCACAAGTAACCCTTGAGAGTCAGAAACATGAAATGAAATGAGGTGATTTTAAAGGGTGACATGAGTTAAGTAGAAATGACCTAATGAAATAGACCCCCCCACCCCCTTCCCAACTTTGCAGATCGACAATTGTTATGTTAAGTGTTGAGTTAAATGTTAATGTCCCAGGAATTAGCCGATGAGATACAGGGTACACTCTGGGTAATGTTAGTGTACTACAATGTAATATTCTACTGCATGATGAATGATTCAATAACAAGCAGCAGGTTGTCATCTTATTTAGTCTTTGCTCAAAGACCCAAGCTTGGCTCACAAATCAGGAAACACAGGAACGGGTGGATTTTATGTCATTGAGTTATTTTACAATTATATTTCCCCGGTACCAATGGCAATACGCTTACTATACATTTACTACACGAAAGCATGATGGAGTTTACATGTCAGGAGAACCACACTGTCCCCCTTATTCTGAGCAACATATCATGCGGTGGTATACACTAAAACACAGAACAATACAATGTGGTACTGATGTAAGAAAATAACCTAAAACAATGACTATGATTTTATCTCAGATATTTAGAAAAATGAAGGGTTATGAGCAATTTTATACAGTTTATTTAAACGTTAGCAGTCAAAGATTGTTTATCTTGATCACTTTGCTCAATTTTCTAATCCTAAACCTGAAAGTATTTGTTAATACCTAAATAGTATGAAACATATCTATAAAACTGATATACAACTATAGAAAAAATACAGTTTAGACTCTAACACAAAACTGGGTGTAGATACTCAAAAAAACATTCTTGAGTCTAGGCTTGTTTGTTCCCGTACTAGACAAAGCAGGCATGAACATGCTGGAACAGAGCCATACTTTCAGTATTCTTATGAGGACATCAAAGGACAAATTGCTACCATCAGTTATCAGGAATGTAGTTACATGCAGGGCATAGATTTGCTTGGCAGCTTTCCTATGCAACCATCCTGAGACCTACTCAGGCCTTTCTGGTATTAAGCTGACTTTCATTTTCAGCAGCCTAGTTTGACTTTAAGCCTCCGCATGATACAGAGATAAAAAAAAATGTTTTATTGAAATATAATAGGTGTAAAACTCCCCAGCATGTAAAGGTGACAGATTTGAAAACTACTAGGATAACATTGCAAAATAGTTAATTGGAGTGATATTTCAGATATTTTTACCTGTGGCTTTATTTATCAATCTCTACTGCGAACATGAGAACGGTCACAACATTGTTGGCTTTGTTCACAGACATAATCTCACAGTTGACTTACATTCACTAATCTAACCCGTATGTCTCCTGGATGAGGCGGATAAGAAAAGCTTGAAACACACCTCAGTGCTTGAATAGCCCTGACCCAGTCCACAGTTGAGCACAGGGTTCCATTACAAACGTCAAATGTGTTACTTGTCAGAGCATTTTGTATCCTAAAGTTGGATGGTCCACTTAGTCCTTCTCTTGATAATGTGTTCTGTCATATTCTCATATATAAATCCATGATTGGCCTTTGCTTTTATTACCTTCAATATAGCATCTACTGGAGGAGCACCATGTACATTTTTATTCCCTAATAAGATCTGTTGCTTTTGACTGAGCAGGGCGGAAAAAGCTTTTAATTATGCTTCATCCATAGTTGGAATCAAATCCAAAGGTATCTAAATCTTTGTCGTAGTAAATATTTTTGACACACAGTTTAGTAGGATTTTTGCTGTGTTTCTTACAAATATTTGAAGATAAATTTATACTTAAAACCAGTCATTTTGCTAATTTGCTTTAAAGTTTGAATGTAAAAATTCTACTAGGTCATGTTCTGGAAAGGGATGATTCAGCTTGTAATAAGTGCACAGTTCAAACATTAACTTCTTTAATTAAACCTTCTTACGTTTCAAATTTTGTGACAAATTATTCAAGGATTCAAGGAAATGTACTGTCATATCATCTCACGTTACATGTGATGGCATGAAATTAGGACTCAGATCCGGAATTATAAGCTATTTAAATTAAATTAGTAAAAAAAAGATTTTTTTTGCATCTTAAGATCCTGTGTTGTTTTACAAAGTGCATAAATAACAATGTAACATGTTCAACTGCTTCAACATTTATCATACTGTACATCTTTGCATGTTTTCATTGAGATTCTGCTTTTATTTATGTGTTCTTTTCATTTGCAGCATCAAATCTTTTTGGGCTAACTGGTTGTTAATATATTTAGATTTCCATCTCATTCGTCTTCAACACAGAGAGTTGACTTTCAACTGTTTACTTTAAGAGATGTTATATAGATGTTAAAAATACAAAAAAATAACACCCTCTGCTCCACCATAGAGGAATAACACTGTTTGCTGCTCTAACTCTTTTCTGCAGTCGTATCCTTTTTTCCCTTTTTTTTTTTTTTTTTTTACACATGTCCTGTCTGGCAGTTTGGCACTCAGAATTGACATCTGAGTACCGAGTAGAAGCCCAACAGATTTACTTTCATAAGTGGAACATTACGGCTTTTCCTATAGTACTCTACTTGATATGTATATTTTAAAAATCTTTATTAGAAATTGCTTTTACCCCATTCCCCAACAGAGACCCAACCAAAGAACAACCGACCAGGGCCTCCAAGCTGCAGAGTCCATGGTCAGGTGATGGCCAACATTCACCGCCACCAATCCCCACAGTCGACATCCCAATAGTGCAGTTTCATCCTGACTTGGGCTGTGCTTATTCCCGTCAAATCTGTAATATGTCTGGTTAGCTCGTTCTGTAAAGGTTTTCATAATTCATAAGAGCATGGCTCAAGAATTCGGCCTTATCAGGAACTACAGGGTTTTCTTACTAGAATAAAGGTTTCATTTTGCTTTTAATATGCTTTTAATGCTAAATCTCTTTTGAGATCACCTCCTGTTCTAGAATGTGACACTGGCATCCACAGGCTTGAAATGCAAATTTGCTGCCATCAGCTGTAGCACAAGCTTGCTAACCACCCATTTATTAGCTGAAGTGTGTGATAGCAGGAAAACACATAAAACAAGCAGGACAGTGATCCCTGAGGACCAGGATTGAGAACCTCTGTTGCAACTATTTTAAGAATGTTTTTTTAAGTTAAATATGCAGGTTGTTGTTGGGACACTACAGACTTGTTAGTGCTACTGGTGACTGTGGCTATCTCCAGGAACCTGGGGACACATTCCTGCAAAGGTCAAGTGAGAGAGGCATTTTATTCCACATGTTATCTTCTTCCGCTAGTGGTGTTGAATAGTTTCTAGTCACCTAACATGAAAGGATGAACTTTTATTTAGTAGGAAGCTGACGTCTTTTTTGTATGTGCCACCTACCTCTTTATCTTATTAAATGAAGTGTGATGTTGTTGGTGAACAGTCTTGGAATTCGTCTCATAATCGGTGGGTTGCCGGTTCAAATCCACGCTCCGTTCCGTCTCGGTTATTGTGTCCTTGAGCAAGACACTTCACCCGCCTGCTGGTGGTGGTGAGAGGGCCCGGTGGCGCCTGTGTCCGGCAGCCTCGTCTCTGTCAGTGCGCCCTAGGGCTAACCCAGCTGTGGCTACAATGTAGTAGCTTACCACCGTCAGAGTGTGAATGTGTGAATGACTGAATGTAGTGTAAAGTGCTTTGTGGTCCTCTGACTGTGAAGTGCTATACAAATGCAGGCCATTTTCCATTTCGAAGACAGTTCACACTTTTATTCATAGTTGGGTGAAACTAATATATGAGATAGACTCATTACATGCAAAGTGAGATATTTCAAGCCTTTATTTGTTATAATTTTGATGATTATGGCTTACTATTTATATGCTGGTACAGATTAACCAACTCCTGGAAGCATAAGCCGAAAATAAAAGCTCTCCTAGCATTCTTAAATTCTTTCGTTTACCCTTTAAAGATGTACATTGACGGTTGAGCTTAATGTATGGTCAGTCTTTTCTGAAATGGGTGTAGCAGTTGTGGGCAGGGAATATTGAAAAACTTTGATCACTTTGTTAAATACATGGAATGGCATCATACAGGTCCAGCAACTACAAGTCATTATACCAGTAAACTATTAAGATTCTACAAACTAAATTGCTGGCTTTCTTGTAACGTTTTGAAAGAAATATTTACAAGTTTGAAAGGTATTTATTTTGAATTCTCTCTGTAGTGAGGATGGCTTTACCAAAGGCAGTGCGGGTTGGGATTTTACTGCTGGTTATATGCTTAACTCTCGACCGACCAGGATTCAGACAGTCTGTGTCTGTCTTCTTTGAGGTGAGCCCAAAATGTTACCACACTTGTTGCAGTGTCATGCCATGTAAGATTTGTCTTTTCATAGTTTAAAGGGGATATATTATGTCTCTTTTTAAACAAGCTAAAATAGGTCTATGGTCTGTACAAAACATGTTAACGAACTTCTTTGCACAATCTCACTCTCTCAAAAAGCAAACTTATTAGCTAAATTCTTGACAGCTTCAGTCCCTTTCAGAAGGAACTGCTTAGATGGTTCTGTCACTTTTATGCAAATTAGCAGTTGCAGACCACGCCCACCCATCTTGTTACTAGGCTGCGAGTTTGCCACACATGAAAATTACATGGAATTGGGCAGATGAGGGGCGGTTATATGCAAATTCTGCTTATTGTGATGTCACAATAAGGCACTCCTTCAAACGGGTTGTAGAAGTTTTCTGACAGCAAAAAGTTGGAACAAAATGGATTGATAGATTTCACTCATGTTTGGATTGTTTAGAGGCAGCAACTAGCCAAATGGCAATACAAAATGATGAATAAAGTGAAATGTAACTAATATGTCCCCATTTGAAATACAAAAGTAACTGTAATCGGTTAAAGTTACAGAGATAAACAGATGTGCTGATTCTTCACAGGAACTGAGGATGGCTTCATCGTCTATCCTTTTAGCCAGAGAGAAAAGAGCAAGTGAGTCACTGCAAAGAATGAGGGCCCTACTGAATACAGAAATTGTCTAATCAACGTCGCTGTTGGGACAATCATTAGTGCTGCTCCTAATCATCTCTGCTTCCATTCTAGCGCCCACAAATGTCACTGAACATGACTACCAACTTGTCATAACCTTCCCTGACCTTGAGAGTCTCCAAATGATTCTCAGCAACATCAGCTTCCCGATTCCAATCAACAACACTGTGGAAATCAAGAGCATTGAAACCACAACAGGTATAACACGGCTTAGTCTTGTCTTCATCTTTTGATTGGGAAAGATTGATTATGTACATTTTGCTCTTTTCTGGCAACAAAAGAATTCCGACCTATTTTGTGCTGACATTTTGTTTCCCACAGTGTGTTCATCCAACATAACTGGGTACCAGTGCGTATGTGAGGAGAACTTTGCCTGGTCTTATAACAATTGCATTACATACGGGGTCTGTGATGCCATCATTGGTGACAAATGTGGCTGTATTAAAAACCTCCCAGCTGACGGTCAGTACTGCCAGCCAAACAGCACCCAAATAGGTAGGTCTAAGAATATCTGTCATACTACATTCTTCCGGCATGTCTTTTACTATTTTTACTTAAATGTTTTAAACCCTCTGATTGTTGCTAGAAGTTTTAAGTTACATACTGCTTTAACAAAGATAAATAAATCTGTACCACTCTTGTACTGAGCTGATGCACATCTTTGTCTTAGAGCTTTATTTTAAACTGAAAACAATGAAAGTTTTTAGTATACGCCACAACCATGAAGTCCAACCACAATTAGGAATAGCTGCTGGCATGCTGCTGCAAAGTAATACAAATTTATGAACTTTTAAATTGTGTTATTATGACAATGAAAAAGCACAGACAAGGCTCTACGGAGAGCACTTTGACTTTAGATACATTTTACTGAAAATAGATGGGACATATGTACTTCCTTAACCACTTAAGTCTATAGGGAATGAGATGAAGAGAGAACGCATATGCAGGTATGTTTCAGGCCAGTTCCACATACAGGTGGATTCATTAGATGACAGTAACAACTGGTGAACAGGGTACAAAAAAAATGGGACTGAGGACATCTGGTGGCTAAAAGGAGTACAATAACAACACAGTCCAAATCAAAGAACGTAGTTTAGAAAAGCTTATTTCCAGAAATCCTTTTTTTAGTTCAAAGGAGATACTCCATTTTTGTGAAGCTGCTGTTAATGGGAATGTCTGTCTTCGTTTCTTTACCCCCCTTTTTCCTTTTTTCCCCCCTTTTTTGGACCTTTTTTATATATATTTTTTCTTCTTTTTCTTCTCTTTGACAATGTTATGTCATTTCTTTTTTGTGGACTGATAACTTCACTAATCAGTGGAGGACAGTTTTCTTTATTAGGCTCATTAAGGAAAAACAGAATGGAGGTGTGACGAACAGCAGACGGTGACCCTAATAAAGACCAACCTATTTCTACTTTGAGCATCTTTGTGGCCTTCTTTTGTTTTTCCCCTTTGAGATATTTTAAAGCCATTGAATGAAGCCATTGAATAAATTGAAAGCCATTTTCTAGATAAGTAGGTTTCACATTTCAGCATTAACCACCATGTTTTCACTTTAAAAATCATCATCATGTATCTGCAGCATCAGGGACACTTGTTTGGTTTGTTATGACTGTGTTGAGCACTGATAGACTGCCAGTCCCTCTGACTTTGTGTTACATTTCCACAGTGACGACGACAGCAACGCCATCTTCTACACAGCCAAAGGGTATGACACAATGAATCTTTGTGTATGTGTTGGTGTCATATTAGTTTAACAAAGATAAATAAATCTGTACCACTCTCGTACTGAGCTGATGCACATCTTTGTCTTGCTGTTTCTAAGTGTAGCTGAAGTTCTTAAAAAACATGCAGTTTGACCTGCATTTAATAAACCTGTTCATGTAAAGGGTATTTTTCACCATCATGTTAAGTTTGATGAACTCTTCTCTGACCCCACACACAGACCCAGTGGACATCGATGTGAAAATTGTCGTGCTCGTCCCAACCTCTACAGCTCCAACACCTTTATTCAGCTTATTCAGATCTGGTCTGCAATATATTAACTTCCCAATAACCCTCTCACAGTCTATGACAGTGAAGGAGATTTCCTTCACCACAGGTAAGAGCTTCGGCTAGTTAAGTGGTTGGCCTCCTGAATCAGATGTGATGTGGATGAGAATTCAAAAGGTGTTTGTCTTTATTTGAAACAGCCTGTGATCCATTCTCTGTAAATGGGCTCCGATGCCAATGTGAGAATGGCTTTGCTTGGCCGTGTGACATGTGTAACAGCAGCAACTCATGCACCAATGAAACCTGTACGTGTATATATGGACTTCCGTCCAATGACGAGTTCTGTCAGCCAATCACAAGTAAGCATTCTATTTTCTTCCTAATTAAGGTTATTAGTTCTAATTTATTAGATGTTTATGCAGTATCAAAGACCTTATTTTTTCAACTGCAATATGTATTTAAAATCCTAGTCCTGATTATCTCACACTGGTTGCTTTTAAACTGTTTTATTTCATTTCTTACTCCACAGATATTACTATATGTGAGCCAACTCTTCCACCTACTCCAGGTATGTGAAACATGGAGATCGGACTTGTATTTCAACAGCAAAACACAGCTTACAATTTGCTTTAACAAACAGGTTCAAGTTGGAGTACCATTACTCAAAATCTGCACATGTTCACTCAGAGCTTAAGGAAGCTTTTAATGGGAAAAGGGACATTTCTGACCATATTCAGATGTGTTTCTGGTCTAAATTATTATGTCATAAAAACAGATTTTAAAAAGAAAACTTTTGTTATTTTGTCACATTAATCCACCAACATTTGTGCATTTTGGACCAACACAAAGTAGTATAATATTGTAAAGAGAAATGAAGAAGTACACGGTTGTGTACAGATGGAATGATCTGTTGTCAGGACAACACGTGCTGCTTAAATCTGGTCAAGAGTGCCAAGACAAAAGCGCTATTTGTAAAAAAATAATAATAATAATAATGTCCCATTTAAAGTTTGCTAATACAACTCATGTAGTAGATGTCAGGAATCAGAGTGGATATTGAAAGTGATCCTTTACTTGAGAATCCCATTCTCCACTGCACCATCAGATTTACTTGATTTAATCAGGACAGCTCTGGAAAATGCATTCTTCCCCATAAATCCGGTTAACCCTAAATTGTTTTGCAAATGCCATAGGGCAGAAATGTCCATATTTATATGCAAGGCTGGAAGAGACTTACCCAAAAAGACTTCTAGCCTAATCAGAGTAGATGCTTTTAAAGTGCATGCTTTCCATCTTTACCAGCTTGCTCTCCAAACTCCACCGATGAACTGCTCTGTGAATGTGAGCGAGGTTTTGCTTGGCCATGTGACTTGTGTAACAGCAACAAGTCATGCAATGATCCCAGTAATCAATTCTGTACGTGTGTAAATGGACTTCCTTCCAGCAACAGCTTCTGTCAGCCAATCACAAGTTAGTAAAACTGATTTTGGTTCTTTGATTTATTGAAACTCTATTAGCATTGTTCAAGTATGGGTCATCTACAGTTTCATAAACATAAATTGTGTGATATGCTTTTTACAATATAAAGTATTTGCAAGTTCTGCCTGAATGATCATCTTACTAATTGACCCATTTAAAAGCATGACTCTCCTCTGTTTATGTCAACAGACATAAAAGGTTCATTTTTTACGTGTCCTGTTTGGCAGTGTGGAGCTCAGAATTGGTGTCTGAGCACCAAGTAGAAGTCCAAGAGATTTACTTTCACAAGCGGAGCAGTACAGCTTTTGCTATAGTACTCCACTTCATTTATATGTGTGAAAAATCTTTATTATGAATTGCTGTGGGTTTTATTTCCTGATGTTATGGAAGAAAGAAAGAAGATGAAGAAGAGAGGTAGGAAACAAAAAGTCAAGAGAGAGGGTGAGTTGAAAATACAAGAGAGGAAGGGGAACAAAGAAAACACAGGAAAACATCGAAATCCGCCTCCGTACCCACAGGCAGCAGAGAGAGGGGGAAAACCAAAAAAACCGAAAAAGGAACATCGACAAAACAAAACAAACATTGTGAACTAAGTGACTCTCCTCTGTTTATGTCAACAGACAGAGTGGATATTGACGTGGTCCTTGACTTGAGAATCCCATTCTCCACTGCACCATCAGATTTACTTGATTTAATCAGGACAGCTCTGGAAAATGAAACCTTCCCCATTGAGCTCTCCCAGTTTATAGATGTAGTAGAAATAGAGTTAACCACAGGTAAGGGTTTTGGCTTTACTAAGAATGTATCTGCCTAATCAGAGTAGATGCTTTTAAAGTGCATGCTTTCCATCTTTACCAGCTTGCTCTCCAAACTCCACCGATGAACTGCTCTGTGAATGTGAGCGAGGTTTTGCTTGGCCATGTGACTTGTGTAACAGCAACAAGTCATGCAATGATCCCAGTAATCAATTCTGTACGTGTGTAAATGGACTTCCTTCCAGCAACAGCTTCTGTCAGCCAATCACAAGTAAGTAAATGCCTTTGTTATTTTCGTTTAAATTTTTATGCATTGATCAAGTAGGGGTCTCTACAGTTTCATAAACATAAATTGTGTGATATGCTTTTTACAATATAAAGTATTTGCAAGTTCTGCCTGAATGATATCATACTAATTGAGAATTGAAAGCTCTGTACTTTCTGGACTGAAATACAAAAACTCCTTTGTTGGTCCACAGATACCTCTGTATGCCCAACACCTACTCCAGGTATATAAAACATTTTGACTGTAATTTAACACATTTGTGGTCTGCTTCAGAAACCAGGTTAAACAAACAAATCTACCTAAATTGTATCTCGATGAAGCAAGGACAAAACCGGGGATCCTTGATTCAAATACTTTTCTTTTTGTTGTTTTTCATTTACAGTGATAACGACAACCCCAACAACTCCTTCAGCAACTTATGGTATGACAATATAAATGCTTTACAAAGGATCTGCATGTGAACTTTAATAGCTGTAATAGGAATTATAAAAATACTGCAAATGTTTATATTTAACATAAGTAACAATAAATTTACAATTTCTCACTAATTGTTCAGGTAAATATAATGATGATGAAAAAACATTTGTATTATCTCTCCCATTTTCCCCACTTTGCTCAGTGGTCAGAGATTACACAATTCTATCTACTTTTCGGTGTTTCACAACTGCTCAGTAGTTTTACTTCTGTTGGAATGTTTATCTATTTGCCTCAACAGAGATTGATTTGGTTCTGGAATTAAACATTCCGTTCTCAAGCTACCCATCAGATCAACTGGATGTGTTTAGAGAGGGTCTAAAAAACAAAACCTTCTTCATACCATTCTCAAAAACTTTAAATATTACAGAGTTAATCTTGACCACAGGTAAGAGTGTCTGCATACTTTATGATTTATCTGCCTCATCGGATTTGATCCTGAGAATAAAACGGTGTATGACTTTCATCTTTTGAAATATCCAACAGTCTGTTATCCAAACTCCACTTATGGACTGCAGTGTCGATGTGAGAGCGGCTTTGCTTGGCCATGTGAGATGTGCAACCGCAACACATCGTGCAGCAGTCAAATCTGTACATGCATATATGGACTTCCTGCTAATGATGAGTTCTGTCAGCCAATCACAAGTAAGCATAGCACTTTATTGCTTTTCAGAGAAGGTTGTTTATCCCAAAGAAGCATTGGTTGGTACTGTGTTAAAATCTAAATCATAGCTTTTCTTGTATTGTAATTGCAAATTGTCTGAATAATCCTGTATCAGATGTAGTTGAAGGCTTTTTGGATTGAAACACAAAACTGTAATTCCTGCTGTTGCTCCACAGGTAACGCTACATGCCCAACACCAACTCCAGGTATGCTAAACAGAGGGAATTGTGCTGTATTTTAAAGATGTATTTTTATCATCACCGATGAGCATAGGGCATGGAATACACAATCATTAATCAAAGGTTCACTCAGATGTGTTTGAGGAATTTAAATGTGGATTGTTATTTGATTATGAGACATAGTGACTTCCTTTCCATCACTAATTCAAGTGGGAGTCATAGTAAATGACCTAGTTATTATGGTAAAATGTCACTGTTAAGTTAAATGCCACCTGCAAGCAAATCCCCCAAAGCTGATTTACAGGAAATCTGTGAAAATGTTGAAACTTAAACATGATACAAGTTTTACAAATATTGATATTTTAAGGAGTACATCTAGGCCAAGCACATCAACTCCTCCACTAACTTCAGCATTTTTCTTTTTTCTTTGTTAACAGATATAACAACAACCATCACTACCACATCTCTTTCACCAACTTATGGTATGATTCAATACATACACTGAACAAAAATATAAACGCAACACTTTAGTTTTTGCTCCCATTTTTAATGAACTTTACTCAAAGATCTGAAACCTTTTCTATATACACAAAAGACCCACTTCTCTCAAATATTGTTCAAAAATCTGTCTAAATGTATGATAGTGAGCACTTCTCTATTGCCAAGATAATCCATCCAACCGTACAGGTGTGGCATATGAAGGTGCTGATTAGACAGCATGAATATTGCACAGGTGTGCCTTAGACAGGCCACAGTAAAAGGCAACTCTGAAATGTGCAGTTTGATCACACAGCACAATACCACAGATGTCGCAACTTTTGAGGGAGAGTGCAATTGGCATGCTGATTTCAGGAATGTCTACCAGAGCCTTTGCCCAGGAAATGAATGTTCATTTCTCTACCATAAGTCGTCTCCAAAGGCGTTTCAGAGAATTTGTCCGAGAGGCGTTCTGTTCACGGATGAATCTTAGTCCCAGAGTAATTTAAAGTTCCATCAATTACAGCAGTTTTCCAAGTCCTGAAACTCCACAACAGCCCCAGACCATCACTACCACCACAGGGTTTGATGTTCTTTTTCAGAAAAGGAACGTCCTGAAATGCTGTGTTTGATTTACCCCAGGATGTGAACCAAGTAGCTCCACCTTCACCTTGAAATTCAGATTATTTAGCAAAAAGTCTTTTGGATCATAAAGATATTTTTGCTGAATGAGAGGTTTTTGGGTTCTTTTTGATGATCAATGCTTTTCACCTTGGACCTTTCCCAATGCCCATTATGGATGTTGTCTTTCTTTTTGTGTAAACATCGATATCTGAACTGAGGAAAAACCTACAGTGCCTTTTATTATGTTCTGGTTTCTTAATTCTTCACATCGTTTTTGTTTTGATATTGAAATAAGCTAAAGGAACTGTTTTGTCAGGGAGCAAAAGTAAAGGACTGGTGTTGTCGAAGGATTGTTGCTGCATACTTGCATGACCATGGGCCAACACTGACGTTTAAAATAATGTTGGAGATTAGCTTTAAACAATTACAACAGTTAATTTTCTGTTTATCTTAATAGAAATTGATCTGGTCCTTGAAATGCACATCCCAGTGACCAGTCTACAAGGAGAGATTATTGATACATTCAGAAAGAATCTGCTAAATGAAAGCTTCCCTACTGTACACCTTCAACAGTCGTTAACAGTGTTGGAAATACAACTGACCACAGGTAAGTTTTTTTCTGCTAAGTTGAGGAAAACATGATGCTCGTTATTGGAAAATGTGTAATTTTTATCTTCTTAAATATTGTTGACAGTATGTGATCCAAATACCACGTATGGATTGCAGTGTCAATGTGAGGATGGCTTTGCTTGGCCATGTGACATGTGCAACAGATACAATTCATGCAGCAGTCAAATCTGCACATGCATATATGGACTTCCTTCCAACAATGAATTCTGCCAACCATTCACAAGTAAGCATAACTGTCTTGTCGATTATCTAATAACAGATGTTAATCCACAAAAAAGGAGTAGCCTGTACAGCGTCATAATTCAATTCAGTTTATTTATATAGCACCAATTCAAAACACATTTCATCTCAAGGCACTTTACAAGAAAAGTAATTTCAATTTAATCAGACATAAATTTCAATGAATCCTTCAGTTCATTATTCCAATCAGTTTAAAAGTTTTCTAAGGAAAACCAGCAGATTGCATCGAGTTATAAACATAAATTATGTTCAAACCTGTACTGGTTTTATGTGCTCTTCTTGATTATGTCACATCAAATATAGTAGTAGATTTTAAAATATAATCTCTACTTATCCACAGATCGTTCCATATGCCCAACGCCTACTACAGGTATGTAAAACATTTAGACTTGGGTTGAGATATATGTTGTAGTCTATTCCTTTTCTTTTTTTCCCCATGCGATCCCAAGTGAATCCAGTCAAAACAGCAAAAGATGCACCTCAGGCAAGACTCTCAGCCAAGATTCTTACTGAGGGTGCAAATATTGCTCAAGAGGAACCACTGTTCGTTACTTTAAGGCCAAACTTCAGAGGTCAGGATGAGGTGGAGACCAGCAGCATGTCATTGTAACTTAATGGGTATTAACATGAGTTTAACATAAATTAAAACAAGCTAGTACGCTGCACTTTAAAAGCCCAGAATTAAATAGAGACAGAGACCTCAAAAGGTAGGCTACATTTGATTTGAAGAGAAAAGAATAGAAAGCTTGAGGACTTCACTATTTAAACTGATTAACTTTAGGAGCAGATATCTTTAAATAACATGTGCATATCTCACTAACATCTACACAGACGGACTTTATATTCACTGTGCTATTTCTTCTTAATTATAGACAGCCAGCTCTCACTAGATTCTTTCTCAGTCATGTAAAGAAACGGACTGTTAAGCACTTTACATGGAAGCATGTGTCGTCTCCGTAACCCATGTGCTCGGCAACTCGCTTCTTACTCAGAAAGTTGGGGGCGCCGACCTCCAAAACCCCGGCGGGAAGTTTTTCAAAATAAGACCCAGAACTGAGAGACAGAGAGTAAAATGACACACACACAACAGATATCTGTTTCACACTGGACGCACCTGCAGATGGGAGCCAGAAAAGATCTGACTCGCTTCTCTACAAGGGTGTACCATTTTTATTAAAGAAGAACAAAGAAAATATCACATGACTCATCTCCCCTCCCCTACATCTTAACAGGTCAAACATTTTCTCCAGGTTTCCTGACCTGGTTTTATAGCCGTACCACAAACTAGAGTTCATAACCCGTCCTTCCTGCTTTTAGTTCCTATCTTGATTTCTAATCTACACACATCCTGGTTTTACAACATGTAGTAAATTCTTGCCCGAGTTTTATTACTTAAAACCTTACCCCAATAAAATACTGGTAAACAGTCATGTTTTACTACCCTGAATAATATAAACAGGCCTTTTACCTCTAAATGCTTACTAAAGATATATTTAAAACATATGTACTACAAAACTGCATGATAAAAAATAGCCCCAAAAAAGTAGAATACAACACATGTTATCCTCTAAATACAAAAATCAAAGCTAAATCAACATGAGACTACAATTTTTTGTGTGCTCAGAAGACAGTAAGTACTCAGTTAAGATATTCAATATTTTTACTTGGACTTTACTTAGACTTATAACAGTTCATTTTGGCTAATTTATGTAAATAGTTCTAAGACAAGACATACAGTGGCTTGCAAAAGTATTCGGCCCCCTTGAACTTTTCCACATTTTGTCACATTACAGCCACAAACATGAATCAATTTTATTGGAATTCCACGTGAAAGACCAATACAAAGTGGTGTACACATGAGAAGTGGAACGAAAATCATACATGATTCCAAACATTTTTTACAAATGAATAACTGAAAAGTGGGGTGTGCGTAATTATTCAGCCCCCTTTGGTCTGAGTGCAGTCAGTTGCCCATAGACATTGCCTGATGAGTGCTAATAACTAAATAGAGTGCACCTGTGTGTAATCTAATGTCAGTACAAATACAGCTGCCCTGTGACGGCCTCAGAGGTTGTCTAAGAGAATGTTGGGAGCAACAACACCATGAAGATCAAAGAACACACCAGACAGGTCAGGGATAAAGTTATTGAGAAATTTAAAGCAGGCTTAGGCTACAAAAAGATTTCCCAAGCCTTGAACATCCCACGGAGCAATGTTCAAGTGATCATTCAGAAATGGAAGGAGTGTGGCATAACTGTAAAGCTACCAAGATAAGGCCGTCCACCTAAACTCACAGGCTGAACAAGGAGAGCGCTGATCAGAAATGCAGCCAAGAGGCCCATGGTGACTCTGGACGAGCTGCAGAGATCTACAGCTCAGGTGGGGGAATCTGTCCATAGGACAACTATTAGTGGTGCACTGCACAAAGTTGGCCTTTATGGAAGAGTGGCAAGAAGAAAGCTATTGTTAAAAGAAAACCATAAGAAGTCCTGTTTGCAGTTTGCCACAAGCCATGTGGGGGACACAGCAAACATGTGGAAGAAGGTGCTCTGGTCAGATGAGACCAAAATTGAACTTTTTGGCCAAAATGCAAAACGCTATGTGTGGAAAACTAACACTGCACATCACTCTGAACACACCATCCCCACTGTCAAATATGGTGGTGGCAGCATCATGCTCTGGGGGTGCTTCTCTTCATATCTACTACTCCCGCTAGCATACAATAGCCACATTAGCAGTTAGCTGCTGTTTGTTACACACAGCAGAGCAATAAAAACACACCCTTACCGTTTCAATTGCAGGCAACTCTCTGATTGTTGGAATGGCCCCTTTTCCCAAACGGAGCTTCAACTTCGCCTGATATTGTCCCAAATTCGTAAAGGATTCCGGCGTAAAAAAAATAGAAAAAATATTTCCATGTTGATTCTGGCAGTCAACAACAGAGCAACTCATGTGTGCACTACGTTTCTGGCAGAAATGGTTTTAGCTGATTTAGCTGATTAAAATAAAAGGATGACACAAGTATGTCTTCTTCATGCATCATTGCGTGAAGAAACCTTCTGCATCTTTAACGGTGGAGTTCGTACTTCGAATCGGTGATGTGTCGGTCGCGAACGAACCGGCTCTAAGAGCTAACTCTTTGAAGTGAACGATGGGAGCCGGCTCGTCATTGAGAGCCGTTTTTTTTATTTTTTCATCCCCCCCCCCCCCCCCCGCTTGTTTTGGTACATTTGTCAGACATCGTTTTGCATTAATTTTGGTAATAAATAAACTTTAAGCAACAGAAAATCTGAAGAGCCGAAAGAGCCAACTCTTTATGGTGAGTCAAGCCAAAAGAACTGGCTCTCCAAAAAGAGCTGGAATTCCCATCACTAGAATTCAGTAATGGCGGCGCTCGACTGAATATGAGGGGGAGAGGAGCGAGGGGGAGAGGGGAGAGAGGGAGGGGGGGCTTCCTGCAGCATAGGTAGGTCTGCGATGTCTATATATGGTATATCCTGCGCCGACTTGACGTCAAGTCGGCCAAAAATTAAAACCACGTATTTTTTTATTTATTTTTTATTTTATTTTTATTTTTTGGCCGGTTCATTGGCGGGTTGGACCGGCCCTGACCCTCGTTGGATGCCTGGTCTCGGCGCCCTGCGTTGCACGGGATCAGGACCCGGGAGCTGGTACAACTTGGTGTCCAGATGCTGGCTGAGCCCGGCCTGGGGATGCTGTCCGTCCCCTGCGGCTATCGGTGGGGCGCTGGGATGTTGGCGGTGGGGATTGGCCTAGGGGGGAGGCGGCGCGTGGCGGCCGGCCACGGCCCCTGCAGTGCCGGGGGCCCCTCGTCGGCCGGTCCCTTGTTGGGTCCCTGCTGGGGGGTGGGGTGCCCCTGGGCCCCGGCTCCCCCGGTCCGTCGAGTGGCCCGCCCCGGCGCGGCCGGTCGCCGGCGGGGCCCGTGGGCTCGTCACTGCTGCCCCCCGGGCCCCTGCATAGTGGCCGCTGGATGTTCCCCTGGGGTTCTCCTTTGCTCCTCTCTTGGGGGACGTGGTCGGCCCCGCCCGGGTCCGCCTGGGGCTCTGGGGGTCCTTTGGACGTCTTTGCTCCGATCTCCTTCATGTCTGCATCGATTCCTGGGAGACGGATTGATGCCTGCTCACACCAACTATCGAACACTCTTATGGAGAAACCTTATATGCACCAGCATGCTAACACACACATAGATGTGGGGTCTCTGGTGTTTAAGGATATATTCTTGGGCTGAGGTTATCATTACTAGAGCTTGATTAATCGGTAGCATGAGTTTGTCTGTGACATTGTTGTTGTATTTTTATATCTATTTTTGTCTGATGTGATGTGGTTGTGTAATTCTTAGTTCACAATGTTTGGTTGGTTTTGTCGATGTTCCTTTTTCGTGTTGTGTTTTGTTTTTTCCCCTCTCTCTGCCGTCCTGTGGCTATGGAGGCAGACATCAATGTCTTCCTGTGTTTTCTTTGTTCCCCTTCCTCTCTTGTATTTTCAACTCACCCTTTCTCTTGACTTTTTGTGTCCTACCTCTCTTCTTCATCTTCCTTCTTTCTTCTCCCTAATTTTCCGTCTCCGTGTCCATAACATCAGGAAATAAAAACCCCAACAATTCATAATAAAGATTTTTCACACATATATCAAGTGGAGGACTATAGCCAAAGCTGTACTGCTCCGCTTGTGAAAGTAAATCTGTTGGGCTTCTACTTGGTACTCAGACACCAATTCTGAGCTCCACACTGCCAAACAGGACACATAAAAAAAAAAAAAACACGTATTTGAGTGCGCGTTCACGTGGGCTGGTTGACGAACCCAGGGGTAAACAAACGCTTCACTTTAAAATATCGGCTTCCCGGGCAGTGTATAATCGTTAGGCAATCATAACATACATTTTTTCTCATGGAAAAGTGAAAATTACAGGTCATGACTCCTTTAAACATAGCTGAGGTTCTTAAAGGTACAGTGTGTAAAATATGTTTGACTCTTTAGCGCCACGCAGTTCAGAGTATGTATTGCAACTACAGTAGCCAACACGCATGAAAAAGGCAATATGTCATCCAAATAGGTAGGTCTAAAAATACCTGTCATACTACATTCTTCTGGCATGTCTTTTACTATTTTTACTTAAATGTTTTAAACCCTCTGATTGTTGCTAGAGGTTTTAAGTTACATACTGCTTTATAAACATCACTCCTCAACATTCCTGAATCAGTATGTTACTAGTTGTCTTAGAGCTTTATTTTAAACTGAAAACAATGAAAGTTCTTAGTATACGCCACAACCATGAAGTCCAACCACAATTAGGAATAGCTGCTGGCATGGTGCTGCAAAGTAATACAAATTTATGAACTTTTAAATTGTGTTATTATGACAATGAAAAAGCACAGACAAGGCTCTACGGAGAGCACTTTGACTTTAGATACATTTTACTGAAAATAGATGGGACATATGTACTTCCTTAACCACTTAAGTCTATAGGGAATGAGATGAAGAGAGAACGCATATGCAGGTATGTTTCAGGCCAGTTCCACATACAGGTGGATTCATTAGATGACAGTAACAACTGGTGAACAGGGAACAAAAAATGGGACTGAGGACATCTGGTGGCTAAAAGGAATACAATAACAACACAGTCCAAATCAAAGAACGTAGTTTAGAAAAGCTTATTTCCAGAAATCCTTTTTTTAGTTCAAAGGAGATACTCCATTTTTGTGAAGCTGCTGTTAATGGGAATGTCTCTCTTCTTTTCTTAACCCCCCTTTTTCCTTTTTTTGTCCCTTTTTTTGTCCCTTTTTTATATATTTCTTTTCTTATTTTTCTAATCTTTGACAATGTTATGTCATTTCTTTTTTGTGGACTGATAACTTCACTAATCAGTGGAGGACAGTTTTCTTTATTAGGCTCATTAAGGAAAAACAGAATGGAGGTGTGACGAACAGCAGACGGTGACCCTAATAAAGACCAACCTATTTCTACTTTGAGCATCTTTGTGGCCTTCTTTTGTTTTTTTCCCCTTTTTGAGATATTTTAAACAACTACATTTTCCAAAATGTTGACAGTGTTTTATCATTTTGGAATTTCAGAGAAATGTAGGCTATATTTACTACAAGTAAAAGGTATCAGGGTAACAACCTATGGCCAACCTTGGTATCTTAATTGTACACATCTGAAAGTAAACGTCTTTTTAATTGTGGCTTTGCTTTTTGTTTAAAATGAGAAGCCAGATGTGCTCCACTTAACACTCTTTACCTTACTGAAACCTGAAACAAGGAAATGCATTCCTTTATGCCTGCAGAAAGAAAATCAGTTCTGCCATCAGTTTTCTCTAAACCCTCCAACATATTTGAAAGCCATTTTCTAGATAAGTAGGTTTCACATTTCAGCATTAACCACCATGTTTTCACTTTAAAAATCAACATCATGTATCTGCAGCATCAGGGACACTTGTTTGGTTTGTTATGACTGTGTTGAGCACTGATAGACTGCCAGTCCCTCTGACTTTATATGACAACGTCTTCTACACAACCAAAGGGTATTACACAAAGAATTTGTGTGTGTATGAGTTGGTGTCATATTAGTTTAACAAAGATAAATAAATCTGTACCACTCTCGTACTGAGCTGATGCACATCTTTGTCTTGCTGTTTCTAAGTGTAGCTGAAGTTCTTAAAAAACATGCAGTTTGACCTGCATCAAATAAACCTGTTCATGTAAGGCTACACTGCTGGAGTTTTTTTGTAAGGTTTAATGTGACCAAGCCGCTACAATAAAGGCTTTTTAACTTTCCTATATGAGAGTGCCTTGGAGTTCCTTTTGCTTTTTAAACTGATTTTGGTTCTTTGAAACTGGATTATGATAGTTGGCATGACATCTACATCAAAGCGATTTGTACATGCTGAACTTGTTAAAATGTTCTTCCCAATAATCATTTTTATTGTCCATTTAAAAGCATGACTCTCATCTGTTTATGTCAACAGACAGAGTGGATATTGACGTGGTCCTTGACTTGAGAATCCCATTCTCCACTGCACCATCAGATTTACTTGATTTAATCAGGACAGCTCTGGAAAATGAAACCTTCCCCATTGAGCTCTCCCAGTTTATAGATGTAGTAGAAATAGAGTTAACCACAGGTAAGGGTTTTGGCTTTACTAAGAATGTATCTGCCTAATCAGAGTAGATGCTTTTAAAGTGCATGCTTTCCATCTTTACCAGCTTGCTCTCCAAACTCCACCGATGAACTGCTCTGTGAATGTGAGCGAGGTTTTGCTTGGCCATGTGACTTGTGTAACAGCAACAAGTCATGCAATGATCCCAGTAATCAATTCTGTACGTGTGTAAATGGACTTCCTTCCAGCAACAGCTTCTGTCAGCCAATCACAAGTAAGTAAATGCCTTTGTTATTTTCGTTTAAATTTTTATGCATTGATCAAGTAGGGGTCTCTACAGTTTCATAAACATAAATTGTGTGATATGCTTTTTACAATATAAAGTATTTGCAAGTTCTGCCTGAATGATATCATACTAATTGAGAATTGAAAGCTCTGTACTTTCTGGACTGAAATACAAAAACTCCTTTGTTGGTCCACAGATACCTCTGTATGCCCAACACCTACTCCAGGTATATAAAACATTTTGACTGTAATTTAACACATTTGTGGTCTGCTTCAGAAACCAGGTTAAACAAACAAATCTACCTAAATTGTATCTCGATGAAGCAAGGACAAAACCGGGGATCCTTGATTCAAATACTTTTCTTTTTGTTGTTTTTCATTTACAGTGATAACGACAACCCCAACAACTCCTTCACCAACTTATGGTATGACAATATAAATGCTTTACAAAGGATCTGCATGTGAACTTTAATAGCTGTAATAGGAATTATAAAAATACTGCAAATGTTTATATTTAACATAAGTAACAATAAATTTACAATTTCTCACTAATTGTTCAGGTAAATATAATGATGATGAAAAAACATTTGTATTATCTCTCCCATTTTCCCTCGTTTGCTCAGTGGTCAGAGATTACACAATTCTATCTACTTTTCGGTGTTTCACAACTGCTCAGTAGTTTTACTTCTGTTGGAATGTTTATCTATTTGCCTCAACAGAGATTGATTTGGTTCTGGAATTAAACATTCCGTTCTCAAGCTACCCATCAGATCAACTGGATGTGTTTAGAGAGGGTCTAAAAAACAAAACCTTCTTCATAACATTCTCAAAAACTTTAAATATTACAAAGTTAATCTTGACCACAGGTAAGAGTTTCTGCATACTTTATGATTTATCTGCCTCATCGGATTTGATCCTGAGAATAAAACGGTGTATGACTTTCATCTTTTGAAATATCCAACAGTCTGTTATCCAAACTCCACTTATGGACTGCAGTGTCAATGTGAGGATGGCTTTGCTTGGCCATGTGAGATGTGTAACCGCAACACATCGTGCAGCAGTCAAATCTGTACATGCATATATGGACTTCCTGCTAATGATGAGTTCTGTCAGCCATTCACAAGTAAGCATAACTGTCTTGTCGATTATCTAATAACAGATGTTAATCCACAAAAATGGAGTAGCCTGTAAATATAAATAAATTATAAATATAAATTATGTTCAAACCCGTACTGGTTTTATGTGCTTATGTGCTTGTCTTGATTATGTCACATCTAATATAGTAGTAGATTTTAAAATATAATCTCTACTTATCCACAGATAGTTCCATATGCCCAACACCTACTTCAGGTATGTAAAATATGTAGATTTGGATTGAGATACATGATAACATCTGTTTAACAGTCTTTTTCGAAATCTGTGCTGATGCGGTCAGGAGCTGCTAAACAGGGCAGCACTGCATGTAGGATGTTATGTTCATTATTTTGTTTCCAGATGTGGTGCTGATGTGGAACGCACAGAATGATTTTATTTAAGTAAATAAGAAAGTAGAGAAGTAACAACAAAATAACTGCAATTCTAAGCAGAAAATTACATTTACAGAATAAAAAGATTTTTTTTTTTTCACTGTCTGAAGTTAAATCAGCAAATGAATAACAAACATAAGGAAATATTTGCTAACGGCCACAGTAATGAGAGAAAGAGAAATATTTAAGAGTTTTATTTATTACTATCTTAAGAATGAGAAGTTTGCATACTTCCCAGTATTTGTTACTATTGCGGTTGATCTGTATGACTTGAGTTAAACATCTTGGGTTTCCTTACACAAGCTTCTAATAATAGATTGTTGGAATTTTGGCCCATTCCTCTTGACAGAACTGGCGGAACTGAGTCAGGTTTTTAGGTCCCCTTGCTTGCACATAGAGTTAAGATCAGGGTTTTGTAATGTTATCCAGGTAGTTCATTGGCACAGGCTCAGTTGAGCATTTCCAGGTGTTTGGCGCAACAAAACCAAAGACAAGATATGCTTTGTCGTCATATTTTCTATTCTTTGGCTGCAATGACTCTGCGCCCTACCCCCCACCCACCCCAGTTTGGGAACCACTCCCTTAGGGGATACTTAGGTTTGAGTTAAAGTTGCAATTTGTTTTTTCTGTCATAGTAGGTACAACGACAACTGCCCCTGCAACGTCCACAGCAGCCCCGACAACGACCACAGCCGCCCCGACAATGGCCACATTCGCTCAAACAACAACCACGACAGCATCTCCTCCACCAACAAAGGGTAAGACAAGGCCTGTTAGCACTCTCACTTCTGGAATGACTGCAAAGCTCTCGGTGAACTAGATATATATATATCTATGTGTGTGTGTGGGTGTGTGTGTGTGTGTGTGTGTGTGTGTGTGTGTGTGCGTGTGGGTGTGTGTGTGTGTGTGTGTGGGTGTGTGTGTGTGCGTGTGTGTGTGTGTGTGTGTGTGTGTGTGTGTGGGTGCGTGTGTGTGTGTGTGTGTGTGTGTGTGTGTGTGCGTGTGTGTGTGTGTGTGTGTGTGTGTGGGTGCGTGTGTGGGTGTGTGGGTGCGTGTGTGTGTGTGTGTGTGTGTGCGTGTGTGTGTGTGTGTGTGTGTGTGTGTGTGTGTGTGTGTGTGTGTGTGTGTGTGTGTGTGTGTGTGTGTGTGTGTGTGTGTGTGTGTGTGTGTGTGTGTGTGTGTGTGTGTGTGTGTGTGTAGAAAAAGGATTTGAAGCTGGAAGAAAAATCTGAAACTGGAAAGAACTTTTTTGACCTAAATTAGAAAGATCTGAATCTGAAAAAATAAAATCTGAAACTGAAGGGAAAATGTTTTATCAAACTTGAAAAAAAAATCTAATACTGAACATTTTAAAGTTTATTCACAAAATTACAAAATAAATATACCATTGACATTTCAATTAATACAAACATTCAATACATTTTATTTTGAACCCATTTTTTTTTGTTTTTCAAAGTTCACAATAAAAACTTGACTTTCGTTTTCAGCTGGCATATTTTCAGTTTCAAATATTTCTTTCAAATACATAAACATTTTGGCCCTGATTTAACTCCATATACAGCCAGCCTTAAGGTGAAGCACCACCTCCAAATGTTACATTTTTATCACGTTTGAATTACATTTGGAATGGTAAAGTTGACCAATGGTTTCTGCAACCATTTGCCTTTTAACAACATTATCCCTAATGCTTTGCATTGTGATTTGAATGCGTTAATTCTCTTCTGTTTATTTCTGTAAATCCAGTGGACATTGGAGTGACCCTTGTCTTCCGGATCCCTTCCTCCAGTGTGGGAAATAATACATTGTCATTCATCAGAAGAAAACTGGATGAACTAACCTCTTCCGTAACCCTCCCAACGTCTTTGAAAGTGAAAGAAATAAACCTGACCACAGGTATAAAACAAAGAAAACAACAAAATCTGTTGAAATAATATTTTGTATGATTTTAATCTTTTCAAATATCTTTCAAAGTCTGCGCTCCAAACACAACTAAGGAACTGCGCTGTCAATGTGAGGACAATTTTGCGTGGCCATGTGACTTGTGCAACAGCAGTAATTCATGCAATGATGTGAACAGTCAACACTGTACATGCAGAGATAGACTACCTTCTATCAACCAGTATTGTCAACCACTCCTAAGTAAGCATAATGTTTTATCTCTTTCACAAGATATTATTCCCAGTAAATAAGGTAATTAACAAAAAAATACAGACGTGTTAACCTAAATTGCTGTTTGTGTTTGCTTCACAGAAAGCGTAACATGTCCGGGTATGGAAAAACATTTTCTGTTTTGCTCTTCAGTTGTCCAGTTTCTTAGTTGTAAAACACCTGAGAACCCTATTTGGGTCTTTTTATTTCTTTTTAGTAATTTTAACCACAACACCACCACCAACAACAACAACTACAGCAATGCCAGCCGCAACTACTGTAGTGTCAACCATAAAAACTGTAGCAACACCAACATCAGCAGCAACTGAACCTACTGTGTCACCTAAACGTATATCAGACACAATTACCATGGATATGGCATTCAGCAACTCATTTAATGACAAGAGCAATACAGTTTACCAAAACATTAAATCTGCTGTAAGTCATTAATTTATGTGCCTGTCTTTCTCCATTGTATTGTAGCACTGGATTTAGAGAATGTAAATGTATTTATTGCTGGTCTTTCTCATTATCTTAAACAGACTGAAGAGGAGTGTAAAAGATATGTATCAGCAACTTGTACAGTTAACAATCTGACCTTCCGGTAAGTCCAATTTAGTTTAATTTCAGCCTGATTACTGCCAGACCCGTAGACATCTGAACAACATCTGAAATAAGGGGGCACAGTGGCGCAGCTGGTAGCTTAGCTCACCTCACAGCTAGAAGGTCCCGGGTTCGATTACCCCTAGGGACGCTGTGTGTGCTGAGAGGGTGTGTTCGTTCCCCTGCATCATCGGCACCCACACCCTGGGTGGGTTTGGCAAAAGGGCCTTTCTGTGTAGAGTTTGCGTGTTCTCCCAGTGTTCCCTTGAGCAGCTAATGTGAGCTACTCTCACAAAAACATGCACTGTCCTGTGTCTATATACTGCCTCCTCCTGGCCGGCCGGGGCGAATGACGGGCTGGGGAGGATCTGGCTGGAATAACGTGATCCTTCCACGCGCTACGTCCAGCTGGGGAAACCCCGCCCCATCAGGTGAAAAGAAGGGCCCGCTCACTGCCCAAGCATGAAGGAGGCTTGGGTTCAGTCTAGGGCCCTCCTGGAGCTGGCAGAGGGAGAGCAGAACCCCAGGACTAAGGTAGGAGCACTGGGGGATAAATAATGGGGAAAAAACAGTGGGATAAAAAAAACATCTGAAATAAAACTAACACAACAAACTAAACAAAAGGGAGATTATTTTAGCTGCCTAGTCAAAATTCAACCTTTTGAATTCAATTAAGATCCTGTGGTATAACCTTAAAAAACATGGTCAGACTCAAACTCTGCAATGTAACTGAATTAAAACAATTCTGGAAAGTAAAGAGTGGGTGAAAAAACCTGGTTGTTCAGAGAATGAATGACCTCACAGAATGAACACCACATCCTATGGATATAATGATTTAGTCAAACAGATTTAACAGCATGCATGCTGTGAATATTACGTGTTTGTTTCCTTACTCTACTATATGTTGTAGAAAATTATTTGTGGGGGGGATCAGATTTTCGACCTCAACCTCATTGGATAATCCTTCTAATTCTACTTGTTCAGCTTTACTCCCATAGTGGTTTTACTCCGACAGTGAGTTTCACTGTCGAAGTTTCATTAACAGTGAGTTAATTTCAAATTGGATATTGTCATGCTGCACAACCCACTCACTCTCCTCATCCCATCTGTCCTTGACAGATATGTTACAGAAATTCTCTCCATAAAGCTTTCAAGAATTATGCATTGAGACAATCTTGTTCTGGAGGTCTACAGACAATTTCTTTTACCTCATGCTTGGTTTGTACTCTGACATGCACTGCCAACTTTGTGACCTCATGTAGACACCTGTGTGACTTTCCAAATCCTGTCCAATCAACTAAATTTACCACAGGTGGACTCTAAGTGGTAGAAACATCTCAATGAAGATCGCTTTGTAAGATGATGCAAATTAACTTAATGTTGAGCTTCATAGAGTTTTTGGAGGGGAACAAACTAAATTCAGGTTGGAATAAGGCTGTGCTAAAGTGAAGTGCTGTGAATGTTTCTCAGGAGCACTATAACATCAACCGTTAGTTACATACTATTTAGAGTTTTGGAACCAAGTTTGTTGAGTAAATGTGTATTTGCAACAACCTTTGGGAGAATAATGTAATCTTAGTAGGATTAAGTATTTTAGTTTATTTGGGATTTACATTAGGAAATAATTCGTTCTTTTTATTCATTATTGCAGTGAAGGAAGTACGATCGCTGAGTATGACCTTATTGTTCCCTCTAATACAAAAGATGAAACAATTCCGTTAATAAAAAATGGAATATTAACAAAAGTGGCATCACAGTACCCTGTCAGCATTTCCAGTAAGTAAACTTTAACAAAACAAGGGAATGTTGAAAATGTTACGTTTATCCTGAAATGTTTGAAGACAACTGATGTAATTTTTTTTTTTCCATAAAGGTGAGACCCCATTGGAGGTTTCTGAAGACCCTTTCTATGTTGGGGATACACTCATTGTGACATGTAGACCTCCAGACCCAGTTTTAGGTCAAAAGGTTACAGTATTGTGGACGCATAATGGAAATCTCATTGCTAGACTTACTAGTTTATCTAATAATGTATCAACATACACCATCAACCCCTTTCTTGAATATGACAATGGTAAGAAATCCAGCGCAATGTAGCCAACTGAGAAATTCAAAACTGAAAGTAATTACAGGACATTTTATTAATTCAATTCAATTAGTATCCTTGGGCATTTTATTGAAAAATGGTATGGTCTAGGTTAAGATATTTGTTTTAAAATGCAAATTATTGCATCACCTTTGATGGAGGGTGACAGTGGCTCTGGTAGCAGAGCATCTGACTGCCATGAACCAGAGGTTAGTGGTTTTAGTCCTGTTTCTTTAAGGGGATAATTGGGAGGTTGCATCAGGAAAAGCATCCAGTGAAAACATCTGCTAAGTCTGTGTGCAAGTCTGTGGAGTGGGGGAGCTTTATGATTAACCCATAAATGCTAAGATTTTTAGAAAAAGTAGGAAGAAAACACCTCAGACACATCACAGAAAAGCAAATATTTATATTGAGCAAAAAAACAATGAATCTTGATTGGGACATTATGCAGCTAAAAATAGAAAAAAGGTAAGGAAATAAGGAAAACTTAAACAAAAGAATAAAACTCTAAACATACAAATGCACCAAATATGTGTAAAAATGAATTCACCAATGCTTCACCATAATCATGTCGAGGTTTCCTTTTCTCTGTAGTAACAGCAGTTAGCACCAACTATGCCTTTACTGTAATAAGCATATTTAGCTTTTTTATTACTTTGTTTTACTGGTGTTAATATTGCTACATCATGCCACTGTAACTCTTCTTTTTAATGATAAAGTTAATTTCTTAGCTCATACAGCATATCAAAATTTGATCAGTTAATGTGAATACTTTGGCATTTGGTAATACCTTTGGTATTGCCTGTAGTTTTAAGCCATTTCTTCATTGCCTTTTTATTTTTTCCCAGGAAACTATGAATGTAAGGTGTCATGGGGAGCTAATTCAACTTTCATACAGAGGAGAACACTGAAGTCCAACCCTGCCCCTGTGGTCACTGTGGAACCACTGAAAGCCACACTGAGATGTTCTGATTCTACAACACTGAGTTGCTCTGCAAACAATGGCCTTGCAGCTACACTGCTTTCTCCAGATAATCAAGGTAAAAGTGTCACAAAGACATACGTTAAATATTTCAGACAATCTTTGCAATCCAACATTTTTTTCAGAATTTATTATTTTTACTTAACTACTAGGTTTAGGTTCACCATATCAGTATACAGCCCCCAGTGGATGTACACAACAGGAGGTGAAGTACACATGTGTAATATCAAGACCCAGAATAATCAAGAAAGAAATCACACTGGTTCTAACCCCAAAAGGTGAGGATTAGATGACGAGAGAGTATTTATTGCACTTTTTATTATCTAAATATAAATGTACTTGCAGTCATAAATTATTGCCTAAAACATGTTTTCTTTCTCGCTAGAGAGGTTTGATTGCACTGATCCTATATATGGAAATGCAGTAGTTGGGGTGGTGGCTGTTGCAAAATGTGAAGAGAAAAAGGAGGGAGAAAAGACAGCAGTTTGCATGTCAGATGGTTCCTATGGAGATAAACAAGACAACTGTGTCCTAAAAGTGATTGTGGACCTGCTTGATCGATCAGAGGTGAACTATTTGTTTTAAATATTGTTAACTGATCTTTATGAAAGTACTGGCATTATTGTTGCCTTATTTTGAACCAATTTGATGTTTTTCATGCAAGGTATTTAAAGAGAAAGTCACATGTGTTCTGGTCAGTCCCAGCTCATCAATTGATACTTAGCCCAGAGGGTCCAGAGGTGGATAAGAGCAACCAAAAAAAGTTGTAAAAGTAACGGTACTTCAACATATTTTTACTCAAGTAAAAGCAAAAAGTTGCCATCCAAGAAGTTACTCAAGAATTAAGTATTTGTTAAAAGGCTACTTAAGTACTGAGTAACCAATCATAACATCTGGGTTAACAATTTACAATGATGTCATTAGAGAGAAAAAAAAAACAATAGTTTTGCGCAAAGTCTGTTGTTTTAAAGACTTAAAAATAAACGTAAGTTAAGGCAGAAGAAAAGCTATTTTTTTCAATATAAAACTTATTTTAAAAATTATTTACGCTTGTGTACAAACAAGGTGTTTTATTTACTATAAACTGTAGGTTTTTCTCAGTGTCTAATACATTTTTGGTTAAAAATATGTTCTTCATTCAGTGAAGTTATTTGCACTGGGTAGAGTATCCAGAAATTCTACTTAAGTAGGAGTCGCAATACTTCATAATATTACCTAATATTACACAAATTACTCTAAAAAGGGTTTTTTCCCCCAAAAGATTATTTAACTAAATGTAACTAGTTACAACCCACCTCTGGTAGCGTCTAAAGCAGAGCCACACTGTAATTTTTTTTGTAGTGCTATTTGCTATTTTTTGTATTTTACATATTGAATAAGATGAAATGTCAAACATGTTTTTCCTTCATAACTAAAGAGATCACAACACATCTTTTGATTTGAGTAGGAAAAGACGGATTGTACTTAAAAGTATCATTATTTTTTAACACAAACTAGCACTGAAAGATTAAGGAGAATTTTGTTTTCAATTTTGTCAAATAAAAACAGCTATAATACATGCATTCCAGAAACATTATACACAACTATTTAGGGTGCTTTCATACCTGTTAGTTCACTGGACTCGGTATGATTGGGGACCAATTTTGCAACATTTTCGTGACTTTGAGCTGGTGCCGTTCGCGTTCACATTGCACTTTTGACAAACAAACTAAACCTTTTACATGTTGAATATCCCCCTTGCGTGTGGTGGCGCTGTAGCAAGAATTGCCGGTCTCGGTCCGGTTTGTTAGTCCGGACCAAATCTCACTGCTCCGCATTCACACCAGCTCAAACGAACCGTACTAGCAAACGAACCGTACTTGAGTTCGTTTTAATCGAACCAAATGCTTCAGGTGTGAAAGCACCCGTAGTGTAATGTGGTCATAAGTAATGAGAAATTCTCTTTGTTTTAATGTGATAGGTCTTGACTGAGTTGACAATTCCAGTGTTTTTGGAGGACCTTAAAGATGTGACTGTAAAAAATAATAAGGACATCATTGAGTCTCCGGCGACCATCGTTGCCATGGTTAAAATCTTTGAAAATGTCGCCGACAAATCCACATTTTTAAAAATCAATATAAATAAAAATTCTACAAGGGTAGGTACATGTGTATATTTAAACATT
This sequence comes from Valencia hispanica, assembly GCA_963556495.2. Lineage (NCBI taxonomy): Eukaryota > Metazoa > Chordata > Actinopteri > Cyprinodontiformes > Valenciidae > Valencia > Valencia hispanica. Next base: position 11,329,412 of record OY747719.1, read on the forward strand.
CACACTCAAAATAACAAAATATTTTTTGATTTTTAAATGTATTACTTTTGGTCTTTGTTGCTTTTATACTTTGTTCTGTAGAATTTCCTGGAAAGTGCTGGCCTTCTCACCATTGATGATTCCAGGCAGTCTTGGGCTTTTATAAATGACAACAACACTAGAAATCCAATGGAAAATGACCTATCAAAAGACAGTTCCAGTTCTTCATTCTTGAATGTTTTTGAGAGTTTAACAACCTTTATTGGCAATGATTCATTTGACATCAACACAGATTTCATTCTTCTGAACAAAACTAAACTTACAGATCCTTTCAACAGTGAGTTTAACTCCTCGGTGGCAATAGAAATACCAGAGGCTGGTGGACAGCAAGAATTCATCACGATAATCGTTTTTGCTTCTATGTACAATGTGCTTCCCGGAAGAGATGAATACCAGATCAATACCTCATCCAGCCGTGTTCATGGAAGGGTTGTCCTTGTTCGTCCTGAAGTTGAAATCTCAAATATTTCACTGACATTTGATGTCATCAACTATACAAATGACACCCTGGGAAACCCAAAATGTGTGTTTTGGGATTTCAACCTCCATGATGGTCTTGGAGGATGGAGCGACGACGGTTGCTCATTAGTTTACCATGAAAATGAAACGGTCAGCTGCAACTGCAACCACACCACCTCCTTCTCTATACTTATGTCACCTGACAGCCCAAGAAGCCTTATTCTGGACTACATAACCTACATTGGAGTTAGCATATCTATGGCATGCTTGGTCATATGTCTCATCATTGAAGCAATCATATGGAGAAAAGTAAACAAGAATGCAACATCATACTTGCGTCATGTCTCCATCGTTAACATCGCTGTGTCCCTCCTGATTGCAAACATTTGGTTCATTATTGGAGCGGCCATATCAGATGCTGACAAGAAAAACCCCCCAGCATGCACAGCAGCTACCTTCTTTATTCACTTTTTCTACCTCGCCCTGTTCTTTTGGATGTTCGCCTCAGCCCTACTGTTGTTCTACCGCACAGTCAGCGTTTTTGATGGCGGGCTGTCTAAAATATCCATGCTAATCATTGGATTCTCTTTGGGATATGGTGCACCACTGATCATTGCAACAATAACAATAGCTGCAACTGCTCCCTCCAATCAATACATCAGGGAAAATGTTGTGTGTTGGCTCAACTGGTATGAGTCCAAAGCTCTGTTAGCTTTTGTGATCCCTGCTCTTATGATAGTGGTGATAAACTTTATTATCCTGATTGTGGTGTTATACAAAATATTGAGAAGAAGAGTAGGGGGAAATGCTGCCCAAGCAGGAGAGAAGCATGTTCTCTATGTGATTGCCAGGAGTTTGGCTGTGCTCACCCCATTTTTCGGACTGACTTGGGGTTTGGGAATTGGAACCATGGTTGACCCAAAAAACTTTGGAATCCATGTTGCATTTGCTTTCTTCAATTCACTCCAGGTAATATTTTAACTTTTATTTTCAGTAATCTGTTCTGGTGTTTATGACTGTTTAGTGCGACAAAATGATTAAATAATTATTTTGTGTTTCTAAAGGGTTTCTTCATTCTGGTGTTTGGAACACTATTGGACAAAAAGGTGAGTTTGTCACTTCAAATTATAGTAATTTTGGTAGAATCCTCACATCTTATGATTTGTAGTAAATGTTGTTTTCAGTAGTGTGCTAACATGAAAAATGTACTTTTCAGGTGTGGTCAGCGATGAATATAAGGTCACTGACATCACAGGGTAGAACACAGGTAAGAATAGTTCTTATTTTTTTATTTATGTTTTTATTGTTGTATTGTTTATGTTTTCATGATTTATTTTTACTGAAAATGTGATTCTGGTATTAGAGCACCAGCGCTGGAACCTCATCTGGTGGATTGAGCAACCTTTTCCAGAGAATGAGAAGAAACAGAGGTATGTTGGATAAAACATAATCAGTTTTATGTTTTAGGTTTTTTTTTTCAGTACAAAACTTTCCATGAAAAAAATCTACCCGTGAACTAATTTGAAAAACTTTTTTTAAAGAGGGGGTGGCATGTTTTTCTTAGGCAGATAGAACAATTCTGTGGTACAGTACAGCAATAATATTACCTTAAATCGATCCATAAGTTCAGTATATAATATAAACTAACTACCTTTTTTAAATTTGCACTCACAACATGTCCAAACAAAATGAAATTGAAATTAGCCGCATGTGTCTTTAAGAGCCTCGGACACTCCCCCTTCGGCACGCTGTCTTCAACGTCATCACAACATTCTCCACAGGGGCACGAAGCATTACCGTACTGCAGCATCTTCTTTATGTGTGATTTTCTTTTATGTTTTGCCAGTCACTTGAAAATTAGTTGGAGATTAGCCTTGAGGTCGGTCGAAACAGTTTTTAATCCTACATAACTCAGCGGATCTAAAAAGTAATTGAAAGTACAGCTTCTGTTATTCACATAAAAACTCCTCTCCTGAAAACTTGCTGCTCGCTGCTGCTGTCTGTGCATCGCTATTTACAGCTGATCATTTTCTAATAGGACATACACGAATTAGGTAGGTGACCCAAAATGGCGAATTTGCCAACAGGTGATGGATTTTCATGACTGGAATGAGAAACTCAGAGGAATCCAGTGAGAAATGAAATGAATTCATCAGCTCTCCTGCATTTAAAAAAAAATCCATAGCACCTACATTGGCAAAACGAAAATTTAACATGTTTTATTCTCGATCCCTCTCGCTGTCAGATGTAAGATAATGAAAGGGAGAGTCACAACTGGTAAAAGGTATGGTAAAGTTGCGTTAATTGTATAAAATTGCAAGACGTGCAGAATTCGCGGGGATTGGCTGAATTTGCGTTAATAGTTATGATGGCAACATCGCGAATTCCTGGAGGGACTGAATAATAAACACAAGCTACAGTGCATAGATTTAACTCTGAATTAACTTAAGCTATGTTGTCCTAAGAGCTGTTGGCTCTGAAGAAATACTCTTGAGAGTGGAGATTGCGTCGTTCTTCAACGTCAACTTGCTTATTAATCCACTGTCAAATAAACTTTTGCTCTGGAAGCAATCTTCTGTGAAATGGCCGGTGTTATGCTGGCACAAACAAAGCAAATCTTCTGGGGAGGAGGGTCGTTTCCAAAAATGAATTCCAGCCATTTTTGACAAACAGCCTCATTTTTTGGAAGACTAAAAAGAGTGCAGTCATCCTGGCATCCAAAGATACATTTTCTCCAAGAAGGCATTGTGCAATTTGGAAAAGTAAATAGCTATATATCCACAGGGGCTAGCTGATTGCTGTTAACGTGTTGCTTTTCTGCTTGGGGAGCGGGGGAGGGAGGGCTTTGGAGAGATGTGGGTGGTAATCAAAATGTCGGGGCGTTGCAAGGTGGTGAGGGCGTACAGAGGAGAAATCAGGCGTTCAGCGCTCAAAATAGCAGCCGCGTGAATTTCCAAAGATTACTCAAAAATACATACATTACTGTAAGAAAACACTTTAGGCATGTTTTTAAGGAGGGAGTGACATAATGTGATGAAAAGCTTAAAAAAGTCTATTTTACATGCCACCCCACCCCTTTAAGATTTTGTGGCTCTAGTGTCCTCTATTGGACAGTTGGTAGACTGGAAATGTGGGACAGATGAGGGGGGGAAGAAATGCTGCAAATGTTTTGAGGTCTAGTGTTGAACCCGGGACAGCTGGGCTGAGGACTGCAGTCATATATGGCACACCTGCTCTACCGCTGCCCCACGCGGTTCCCCAATGAGAAAGACATTTTGTCAGTTGTTTTTTAATTATATCATTTTGATCTTCATGGCAAATATTTAAGATATCAACAATTTTACTGTAAAACATACCATAGGTTTAATTAATTGTAAAATATCAAGACACAGTTGAAATCAAACTTTTTTTTTTACTACAATTATGCATTTAAAAATAGTTAATTATACTACATACAATTTGAGACATTTTAGGAAATTGTAAAATCTTTTCGGTTTACATGGTTAAAGATTGAATTATGAGTCAGTGTGTTGGTTTTCAACAAAACATCAAAGCGAACTGAATATAAGAAGTCGATGAATAGGGGAGCACTTAAACAAAATGTTCTTGAAATTACTATTACTACTATATAACATAAGTTCTAAAGGTTGTTTTTGTTGAAAGTAAGTGTAGCCATAAATTGGCATCAAAATGACTGAAATGGGGAGGGAGCAAGCCTTCCTTGTTGTTCAATTGTGGAAAATGTTTGGGCACTCTTTAAAGCGTGTTGTTTTTAACATATTCAATGTCACCTTTAACAATGCTGAACATGAAATTGTTGTAGAAATGTTATTTTGATGTTTTAGAGGTTAAAAAAAATAAGTTGAAGCATAATGTGATCTAAGCTCTTGTTTAGGAGAAAAGAAGATGATTAAGATGAAGACAAATCCTGTTAGTAAAAAAAAAAAAAGGAAAACTGATAAAGTGCCATCAGTAGCTCACTAATAAAGAACTGGATATATCTGCCAAGAACTGCTGATTTGCATAATAATCTTATAATATACAGCATACAGTAAAAACGGATTAAATGCAGGAATAAATTATGTTAAATACAGTTTTTTTTTCTGTGATGATGTTGATTGTTTTAGAACTTTTAGGTAATCTCAGGCTAATGAATCAGTCTATTTTGTTTTTATTTGTTTTGTTTCAACCAAATGCAGCTTCTTCTTTATTATTTCTGTATTGGAAGAAAATTGTAAAGGATAAAAGGACAGTCTTGTTTATATTCGAACACAATAAGAAAGAAAAACAATCAATCAAAAACTCTAAGAACTTTAAAAGAATTTTGTGAATTAAAATAGCCTTAAAAAATGTCTTCTAATATTTTATCTGGAGGTAAGAGAGCCTTGCAGTTTTTTTTATCTAAAAAAGGCTCCCCCCACAAATTTAGTTATTGCAAGATGTACTGTATTAAAAGTAACCTGTCAAAATATGCACGCGTATTTATATTTTCATATATGTATATTTGTGTCTTACAGGCTCCAGAAGTGGGTACCATGTCTCTTCTACTGGACAAAGTGGAACCAGTGGCAGTGAATCCTTCAACACTTAATACCTGCAGGAAACCATGGCCAGCTAAACAAAAACAACTAACCCAAATCAACTTTTCCCCCCTCGCTTTTCAACAGCTATGTTATAACCTGAAAATCATGCTTTTGAGTCTCTCTTTTTTTTAAATGAAGGAAGCTTAAATTTTGTCATCTAGTAGTGGCGGTATTTAAGAAAAAAAAGCTTTTTAAAGGCATATAATGCATTAAAGCAAAATATATTAATGTTGCACAGGCTTTTGTTTTCTGAAAAATGCACAATAATATAATACCTGTTAAAGAAATATTTTAAAAAATATTGGCCTTTATTTTCCTTAGACAAGAGTGTTTCCTTAAACTTCGTGTAACAAATGTAAAAAAAAGTTTTACATATTTTTAGTTTGTATGCTGGTTTATATGTTAACAAAATATTTGGAAAATGTCTTTATTCTTAAACTGTAAAATTGGTGACAAACATTGTCAAATTCCCAATTACCAATCAGTTCCAAAAGATTAAAGAAGTTTAACCCCCTGATTGAAGATGAATCAAACCCACCTTCATGAAAGGGAAATGGGTAGTGATGATGATAATCACTGCACATACTTATTGAACAGCTGCTTCACTTTTCATGCATAACTTCTTTGTAGACAGTGTGTTATACACAAAACTGTGGAGGAAAGAATTCATGGCAGCTCTTTATAGCAAAATTTTCTTCTTTTTTTGGTACAGAATTTATTTTTTAAGTAGTGGAAAAGTTATTATTTACAAGTAAAAGTTTACATTCAATCTCTTAACTGGATCCCAAAATTGTGTGTGAAATTCTTTTAAATACATTTGCAGGATATCTACTTAAAATTTAATTCAGTGAGAATTTTGGAATTTCTTTTGCTGTGCCTTTAAAGGACCACTATAAACCAATGCTTTGAAAACTAACACACTCAAGACTCCCTCTTGCCCCTCAATTCTCTCAACTGGAAACCATCCTCTTAAAACTTGAAATGGATATGTTGTGCCACAGATAGGTAGGATTTGGCTATGAATAAATATGAATAATTGCCTAGGGCAATTATTAATAAGATTAATAATTTTATGTAAAAAACTGTCAAAATAAGTTTGGGGCACCATCCTGGTGGATTCCAGGAATATATAAAAAAAAAATATATATATATATATATATATATATATATATATATATATATATATATATATATATATATACAAACTGAGACTGAACAATTTGGCTATATATATATATATATATATATATAGCCAAATTGTTCAGTCTCAGTTTGTTCATGATTACCTGCCTGATAAGGCTGAGATAGTTAAACAATAGATGAAGGAATAAGTTCTTACGCTGTGGACATTACGCATTACTCCAAGTAATCCTAGACAACTTCTCTTTAGGATAAGGGGAATTTATTAAGAAAATAGATCAACCTTACAGCCAAAAGATTTCGTCAATAATTCCCATCTATTCTAAACATGCACCTAGCTACTACAGATCTTAGAGAACAAAAATATGTGAAATTTAAACATGATTAACATCAAATGAATCAGGGAGAGCAGCTGGGGTTTAGTTCAGAAAGGGAGGGGGCCCTTACTTCAGGGGGCTCAACTAAGATATCCTGTGGGACAGCCATAAATCTTAGCTCCGTGCTAAGGTGGAGAGCAGCACGTGAGAAGACAAAGGGCCATAAACGTAGCTCTGGCTATAGTGGACAGAGCACATGGGGTGAAGCGTCCGTGTGGAAGGCCTCTGCTTTAGCAACAGACTAAAGACAATGGAGTTAAACTTTTTAGCCAAGACAAGCTAACGCAGGTTGGACCGAGTCTGACTCTGCCGACCTGGTGATCAGGGAGCGAGAGAGACGAAAAGAGAGGAAGGAAAAAGAAAAGTGTAATCCGGTCAGGATAAAAAGAAACAGTTTCAAACACAGCAATTACAGCTCAAACTTATGAGTGAAGCGACACTAAATGAGCAAACAGGTACAGCGCTTAAAAACACTTTAAACCAACAATGAACAAGATCTAAGTCTTTAAAACTCGATTTTCTCTATTTATCTCCGCCCAGACACAATATTAGCACAAATGAACCGGTTCAGTCCTACTTTGCTTTGAAGGAGGTCCAGTCCACTAGGAGGAGAGCAAATTGTGTCTGTAGTTGAGCACCAAAGAAAAAAGTTAAAATTTCTGCGCAGGAATTTTAAGGACCTTGTGGCCCAACTGCAGGCTGAATGGCCTGTAGATTGACGTCGTAACGAACTGTCTTGGAACACTCCGGATATGGCTCACTCTGGCTACACGAACAGGATGAGCCCTTCGAAGCTTTGAAATGAGTTCTTCCCGGTCCAGCGGGTCAGAAAAAAAGAGAGTCTTCACCGGTGAGATGTCCTCTGTTTAGCCCGAGTTTCTCTCTGAAACTTCTGGCTGAGAATAGTTTGAAATGGCCGCCACTACCACTCTATTAGCCCTTTGGCCGTGATGTCATAGTTGATGTCACCATTGATGTCACCATTGGTGGCCACGGACCAATAGGAGTGTGTTGGGGGTCACTGCTAGGATTGCTGGGAAATGTGGTCTGCTCAGTCCATCTTTGAAATGGCTCCCAGCCATCCAACAGTCTGTTTAGTTCATCTTATGAGAAATAGAATCACAACAGATAAAAAATTTATATTTCACCTCTTGTGGAGAACAAAAAATAACTTTATTAGACTTCATCTTCAAATTTTCATTGTAAGTAGCTGTTGAACTCAATATAATCTTAACGTTACTAGCGTTATCTGTAAAATCAAGCTCACTGTGGATGTAGTTTTTCACCTTCAAAACAATATCTCCTGGTCAGTTTTTCTGCTTCCTATTTATAGCAAATTATTAAAACAATATCCATTCCGCTTTTAACATGAAAACTTCTGGTCACATCACGCAAGGCAACTTCTGAGTGTATTAGTTTGTATTTTTCTGTCCTATTTTTCATTACGTTATGTTTGACCTTTTTTCAATGGGTTTTCAATGAGTTTAAGAAAAAATATTTTAGAAGAAGGTCCAGTCCAAGACAGCAATACAAAAAAGTTTAAGACCAACATTTAAAGCAAATGCAAACAATAAAAGTGAGCATAGATTTATAAAGCATGAGATATACCTATTTCTAAGTCCTTTAAAAAATGCTCAAGGACAGTAAGGACACTGCAACTGATTTTATCTATCGTAACATTTTGAAAACAACCGAAGTTTAGTCTAGACCCTTGATACTGGGATAAAAATAAAATTTTGTGAGCGAAGAGAATAACACCCCACATTGTTTTGGTACGAGGGGTTTTTGTCTTTTGATGGACAGAGACCAGCCAACCCTATCAAAAAAAAGCAGTTGTAAGAAATCTGAGATGTGTCTAAATCTAAGTGTACCATGGGTACATTCTACAGGGGTTAGGAGGTCTTGTAGAACCATGGTGCTTTATTTTTAACCACTTCATTAACCCTTTACTGATCATAAACAACCATGAATACCTTTAAAAAATGTGAAACTGTTTGTAAAAAAAAAACTTATGTCAGACACTACTGACCAGTTAAAAAACGGTATACTTAATGAAAGGGCTTAGTTAATTGTCAGTCAGTGGTCAATTATGTATTTGTTCCCAATGGAAAATTGATTTGGAACATATTCACTTATCAAACAACACACTGTCTTATAAAAAAAACACACAACAGTTCGTCTTAAGACAAAGTTGTAGAACTTCCCAAGACCTACCTCAAAACCTTAAAACTTAAAAATAGACAGTGTACTAACTTCTACAAAGAGCACAGCTGTACCAAACTTTGTGTCATCACATACCAGCATGCAACAAATTCATAGATTAATTTACTCATGTCACACCTAAAGCCTGAGAACAGGAGGTATAATGTTTTACCTTGAAAGGCCCATATTTCACTCCTTTGACCTAATCAAAATCTAGCTGTGGTCAGTGAATTAAAACAAGTTGGGGTAACTTGTCCAGTACTGAGAGTTTTTGAAAGAGGGTGTGTCTGTGGCGGCATGACTAAGCATGGTGTCATGCCATGGAAATACGTTTGGCTCTTATTTCCACATGCATCATCTGATCTTTACCAAATTCAACAACATGGATATTAGTCCAACCAGAGGCGGAGCCAGACATTTTATACACCAGGGGCTAAGCCCTAAAGGGTTGTTATGCTTGTGTGTGTGTGTGTGTGGGGGGGGGGGGTTAAGTTGTGCTCGACAAGCATAACTTTATATAAGAAAACAATTTATATCACATTAACATTAGATTATTAATTGCCGTCATTTCCTGTTGTCACTGTTGTGCTCCCTGTAAGCTGTTTGGTGTTCAGACTCTCTTGAATTGATCTTATTTTAACACACAAGCACACTAAAACACACATTTTGTGGTGGTGTACTTTACGTTTTGGGAACTCCTTGTGTTTCACACAGTTTTTCTTGGGGTGGTAAGGTCTCGCTAGCTCAGTTAGCTTAGCTTCATTGCGGCTATGGCTACTCTTCTTTCTCCTGTCTCTAACTCTTCTCTCTTGCTCTCTCTGTCAGATGTTTAGTTACTTCCCTGCCTCCTTCAGTGATAATGGTAACTGTAATAAATGTAATATTTTTGTAGCTTTGGAGGCGAGGGTATCAGAATTAGAAGCACGGCTCCGCGCTGTTGAAAAACCAGCAGATAGCCGAAGCCCATTAGCCAGCGCGGAGCCAACAAGGATAGAACCCCCTAGCTGTCCTCCGGAAGAGCCCGCACAGCCGGCACCTCAGGCCGGCTGGGTGACTGTACGTAGGAAGCATAGTTCTAGGACCCAGCCCACGGGCCACCACCAACCGGTCCGCGTTTCTAACAGATTTTCCCCGCTCAGCGACACACCCGCTGAGAAGCCGACCCTGGTAATTGGCAGCTCCATAGTCAGAAACGTGGCATTAGAGACACCATTGACCATAGTCAAATGTTTGCCAGGGGCCAGAACGGGCGACATCAAATTCTACTTGAAACTGCTGGCTAAAGATGAGCGTAAATACAGTAAGATTGTTATTCACGCTGGCGGTTATGACACCCGGTTACGCCAATCGGAGGTCACTAAAATTAGTGTTGTTTCGGTGTGTAAGTTTGCCAAAACAATGTCCGACTCTGTAATCTTTTCTGGTCCCCTGCCTGATCGGACCAGTGACAACATTTTAGCCGCATGCTGTCATTCCATCAATGGTTGTCTAGGTGGTATCCTGCAAACGATGTGGGCTATATTGATAACTGGAGAACTTTTTGGGGAAAACCTGGTCTGATCCGGAGAGATGGCATCCATCCAACTTTGGATGGAGCAGCTCTTCTTTCTAGGAATATGGCCGAATTTATTAGTCCTCCAAAACACTGACAACCCAGGGTCCAGACCAGGAAGCAGAGTCGTAGTTTAGCCCACCTCTCTGCTGATTCTGTACTGTTACCCACCCATTACCCTATAGAAACAGTGTCTTGCCCACGGCCAAAATTAAAAGGATTAAAAGTTAAGCCAACAAAAGCAAATTATAGAAATCTCATGAAAATAAATACAACTTTGACTGAACAGAAAAAAAAAATCTATTTAATGTGGTTTATTAAACATAAGATCTCTCTCCTCAAAGACTTTGTTATAAAATGACTTGATTTGTGATAATCACATTAATTTCCTTTGTCTCACAGAAACCTGGTTGCAGCAGGAGGATTATGTCAGTATAAATGAGTCAACTCCTTCCAGTCATTTCAATTTTCACATTCCTAGAAATGCTGGGCGAGGGGGAGGAGTTGCAACCATTTTCCGTTCTGATTTACTAATTAGTCTTAGACCAATTGATAGCTACAGTTCTTTTGATCATCTAACCCTTAGTTTTCCTCATCCAAGTTGCAAAACATTAAGACCATTGTTGTTTGTGGTTTTGTATCATCCACCAGGCCCTTACTCTCAATTCTTGGATCAGATCTCACATTTTTTATCTGATTTAGTATTAAATACTGATAGGGTCATTATAGTGGGGAACTTTAATATTCATGTGGATACTGAAAGTGATAGCCTAAATGCAGCCTTTAATGCTATTTTAGACTCAATTGGCTTTACTCAAAAAGTACAGGGATCGACCCACTCGGGTAAACACACTTTGGACCTTGTACTGACATACGGTTTTGAGTGTGAGGAAATAACAGTCCACCCACATAACCCGGTCCTGTCTGACCACTTCTTGATAACTTTTGAATTTACTTTAACTGACCATCTTAAATCTGAAAGAAAATTTCATTATAGTAGAGCTTTATCAGACAATGCTGTAACAATTTTTAAAGAATCTGTTCCATTCTTACTTTCCTCAGTGTCTCAGAGTAACACAGTGGATGGCAGCAATTCTATCTCTAACCCTTCAGAAATTGATGGTCTGTCATGTTTCAAGGTTATAAGGAGGACCCAAATGCAGCAAAAATTCAAAAAGATGATTTAATATCAAAAACACAAGGAAGGGGAACTTACAAAACTCATGAGGATCAAAAGGCAGCAAACGGGGAAACAGGAACCAGACGGGAAGCAAGGAAGGCAGGAACCAGAGAGGGAAGAATGACGGACAAACCAGCGAGTCGTGACTGAATGAGAACCGAATATATACTGAGGAGGAGAGTGAAGAAAAAACACAGGAGGAGCAGGAGACCAATTAGTAAAAGCGGTTGCAGCTGAGGGGAATTGAGCAGGTGGAACTGATTAGCAGCTGGGATGGAAGGTAGAATGGCTAGGAGACAGAAGACTAAAGAAACTAAAAAGGATTCTTAAGAAACTAAAAGAACTCTAAGGGAAACGTAAGGACACACTGGAGAACAGAAGGAGGAATTAAATAAAGAGATAAAGGAAACACAAATGGGAAGGTGGACATAGACAAAGGTGAAAAACATCTACAGAACCCAGGAAGTGCCAGAATACAAAAATATAATTAAACTGGATAAGAAAAACTACTAACTCGAGACACAAACAGGAGGAACAAAACAAGAGGGCACCTTGGGAAAAAAAGGGGAAGAAAACCAAGTGGAAGGAAAAACTCAAACTTTCCACACAAAATACAAAGATCATGACATGGTCTGGTTCACAGCGTTACTTCCTCATTGCGTTTGGCATTAGATAGTGTAGCCCCCTTAAAAAGGAAAGTGGCTAGCCATAGGAGGCTGACTCCTTGGTTTAACGCAGAGTTGCGTACTTTAAAGCAGAATACTAGGAAGTCGGAGAGAGAAAATGGCGCTCTACACATCTAGAGGATTCATATTTAACCTGGAATAACAGTCTACTGCTATATAAAAAGACCCTTCGACAAGCTAGAACAGCATATTTTTCATCATTAATAGAGGCGAATAAAAACAATCCTAGGTTTCTTTTTAGTACAGTTGCCAAACTTACACAGAGTCATAGCTCTGTTGAGCCAACTATTCCCCCATCTCTTAGCAGTGATGATTTTATGGGATTCTTCATAAATAAAATTAATTTTATTAAAAATAAAATCATTGGCATCCTCCCAAACATGATTACTTCTTCCTCAGTAAATGAGGCAGCATCGGAAAGAACTGTAGAACCTCAGTTGTGCTTAGACTGTTTTGATTCAGTCGAGCTTTCGGAATTGTCAAAAATATTAACCTCATCTAAACCTTCAACTTGTATGTTGGACCCAATCCCAACCAAATTATTTAAAGAAGTGTTCCATTTGGTTCCTGGCCCCATTTTGGATATGATGAATCTATCCTTAGTAAACGGATACGTACCACAGGAATTTAAAATAGCTGTAATCAAACCTTTATTTAAGAAACCTTGCCTTGATCAAGATGACTTAGTGAATTACAGACCTATATCTAACCTTCCTTTCTTATCCAAAGTCCTTGCGAAAATTGTTGCTAATCAAGTCTGTGAGCATCTAAACAGTAACGAGCTGTTTGAAGAGTTTCAGTCAGGTTTTAGAGCTCATCATAGCACTGAAACAGCACTGGTGAAGGTTACTAATGATATTCTCATGGCCTCAGATAATGGACTTGTGTCTGTTCTGGTTTTGTTAGATCTCAGTGCTGCTTTTGACACAGTCGATCATAATATTCTCTTAGAAAGGCTTGGACAAGTTGCAGGGATCAAAGGAACAGCACTAGGCTGGTTTAAATCATATTTGTCTGATAGATTCCAGTTTGTTCATCTAAATGATAAATCATCTTCACTCTCAAGGGTTACTTGTGGAGTTCCACAGGGTTCTGTGCTTGGACCAATTCTTTTCACCAAATATATGCTCCCAATTGGTAAAATCATTAGACAGCATGGGATAAATTTCCACAGCTATGCCGATGATAGACAACTATATTTATCCATAAATCCTGATGAACCCAGTCAGTTAGGTAGATTACAGGCATGTCTGGAAGACATAAAAACATGGATTACCCTAAACTTTTTGCTTCTAAATTCTGACAAGACAGAAGTTGCTGTCTTTGGACCAGAAGTTCTTAAACAGAAACTGATTAGTCAATCACTTCATCTGGATGGCATTAAATTGGCCCCCAGTAATAACGTAAAGAACCTCGGTGTTATTTTTGACCAAGACTTGACATTTAAATTCCTTATTAAACAGGTTTCTAGGATTTCTTTCTTTCACCTTCGGAATATTGCTAAAATTAGAAACATCCTGTCCAGGAGTGATGCTGAGAAACTAGTCCATGCATTTGTTACCTCAAGGCTGGACTACTGTAATTCTTTACTATCAGGAGTCCACAAAATGCAATTAAAAGCCTTCAGTTGATCCAAAATGCGGCAGCAAGAGTTCTGATGAATATTGAAAAGAGAGATCACATTTCTCCTGTTTTAGCTTCCCTTCATTGGCTCCCTGTTAAATCCAGAATAGAATTTAAGATCCTTCTTCTTACATACAAAGCCCTTAATAATCAAGCTCCATCATAGATCAGAGATCTAATTGTTTCATGTTCCCAACAGAACACTTCGCTCTCAGACTGCAGGTTTACTTATAGTTCCTAGGATTTCTAAAAGTAGAATGGGAGGCAGATCTTTTAGTTATCAGGCTCCTCTCCTGTGGAACCAGCTCCCAGTTTTAGTCCGTGAGGCAGACACTCTGTTTACTTTTAAGGCCAGGCTTAAAACTTTCCTTTTTGAAAAGGCTTATAGTTAGAGTGGCTAAGGTCATCCGGAGCTATCTCTGTAGTTATGCTGCTATAGGCTTAGACTGCTGGAGGACAGACTTACCAATTTTCTTCACTTTGCTACTTCCTTTTCTCCTACGACTCTCCAGTTATATTACAGTACATTCTGTTATTTCAACTGTTAACTTTGTTTTCTCTCAGTGTTTTCTCTCCATAGAAGATATACCTGGTCTGGTATCCTGCTTGGCTGCAATGCCCTGTTGGACGGGGGGCATCTACTGGGATGATCCTCCCAGTTACTGAACATCCACTGTGTCCTGTTATCAACTTTTTACTTTCTGTAACATAGAAAGTACTCCTATATCAGATCTTCTGTTCCTTCTGTGTTTCTGCTCTGTCTTCTCAAACCCCCAGACGGTCGTGGCAGATGGCTGCTCCTACTGAGCCTGGTTCTGTTGGAGGTTTCTTCCTGTTAAAGGGGAGTTTTTCCTCTCCACCGTCTCTACATGCTAGCTCAGTATGAGGGATTGCTGAAGGATTGCTGTGGTTGGAAAGTCTACCCAACCTCACGCCAATGACTGACGCAATCTGCTGGGATTCCTTAAATAGGAAACTTTTTAACTGATTGGAATGTTTGTATAAATGTATTGAAATGACTTCTTGTTAAGTGCCTTGAGATGACATCTGTTGTGAATTGGCGCTATATAAATAAACTGAATTTAATTGAATTGGAAATTGAGTGGAAAATGTCTGAGGTGTCCATATATGTTATATCCTGCGCCGACTTGACGTCAAGTCGGCCAGAAATTGAAATTGCGTATTTGAGTGTGGTTGCACGTGGGCTGGTTGACGAACCAAAGGGTAAACAAACGCTTCAAACAAATGCTATCGGCTTCCCGGCCAGTGTATAATCTTTAGGCAATCAGAACATAAATTTTTTCTCGTGGAAAAGTGAAAATTACAGGTCATGACTCCTTTAAAGGGGAGTTTTTCCTCTCCACCGTCACTACATGCTTGCTCAGTATGAGGGATTGCTGAAAGACTGCTGTGGTTGGAAAGTCTGCATTAACGGGGCCCAACCTCACGCCAATGACTGACGCAATCTTCCGGGATTCCTTAAATAGGAAACTTTTTAACTGATCAGAATGTTTGTATAAATGTGTTGAAATGACTTCTTGTTAAGTGCCTTGAGATGACATCTGTTGTGAATCGACGCTATATAAAACCAAAACTACAAAAACACTACACACAATATTAGAAGCACATAGCACACAGTCGTAAATTTCCCACCTAATTTTGGTATGATCCAGGGTCAGGCACTAGCGCTGCTGCATGTGCGCAGCCACATGTGAGGGAGGAGGGAGACATGCTGCGCGAATCTGCTATATGAGAAGTGCAGGCAGACAGAGGAGAGCTCAAGTTTGACAAGGTACCAAAGCAAATCACTCATACTGTAAATATGACAATGTATCACAAAGACTGATGTCGCACTGCTCACCTGGCGTATTACATTACTTGCTCTTCGTATTTTTGCTAGCTCTGTCAGGACTAATCAACCAATAGCAGAATGAATAGCTGAACAACAATGCTGTTTTTCTTGTTATTTTTACCTCACATGTGTGTTTATTTCATATTTTAGGTTGCTATCCCCCATGGCTAAATAAAGCACTCTCTAAATTGGTTTTAGTTATGGAGCCTACTGATGTACAAAACAATAGACAAAAGGGGCTTCTTTCAAAGAAAAATCTCAGGTAAATGTTATCATATTATGCTTTATATGGCGTTCATTATATTTCTATGCAAAACAAAAGGAAATTCAATACAGCAGTATATTCACATTTAAAACCAGATACTTACATATAAGCTACTTCAGGAAAAAAAAAAAACATAAAACACTTTTCCTTTACTATTAAACCACAAATTAGGGTACACTTTTTTTTTGTTTTAGCTAAATAAATATTAACATATGTTTTAAATTAGCTAAATGTCAGTATAAAGTGAGAGTTATGTATTTATTTTTAGCACTTTAATCAAAGTCAGGAGTATATATACGCTAAGTTTATTGCATCTTTAATCAAAAAGGAAACTCCAGATGATTCCATTCTGATCTTAAGAAGCTTGTGATAGGTTAATAGAGTCAATTTGAGTTCATTGGTGGCACACCTGTGGATGCATATTAAGGCACCCCCAAAACACAGAGCCTCTTCCTTTGACATGGGAAAATCAAGAGTAATCAGCCAAGACATCAGGAAAAGAATTGTGGACCTCCACAAGTGTGGCTCAATTTGAAATACAATTTGGGTGCAATTAGCCATTAAAAATACATAAAATACTCTCTTTATACTTAAAATTAACAAAATAATTTTTTATATTTATTAATCTAAAAGAAATAAACGTTTAGTCTGATGTGATGTTTGACAGTAAAAAAGTGTTTTTATCTGAAGTGTATGTAAATATCTGGTTTCAACTGTATACTTGATGTTCTTGATGTTTGGCTTGATTGCTAGCACAAAGAGGGAGAGAGAGGAACAGAGAGGGAGAGGAGAATGAGGACAGAACAGAGATGGAACAGGATCCAGGTGAGAAAGGCATGTTAGTCAGACAGTTGTTTGCCAAAACTCCCTAGAACATGTTCACAAGTGTAACTTGTTAGTGTTGTAACTATTAATAAAAAAAAAGGTGTCTGGTTTTCTGAGCATCAATACTCATAATCAATAAAGTAATATTAATATAATTATTGATGACGTTCAAGTTTAACCTGTTTATTAAAGATCATCGGGGCACCAATCTCATATATGAGATACTTTTAATTAAACCAGACCGTCAATCTCTTCTGAAAGGGCAGAGTCCAGCCGCGGGGATTTAACAAGCTTTACAGCACACACTGAAATAGAACAGGAAACTTCTCGTTACTTAAGGGAATTTATTAATAAAATAGGTCGACCTTACAGATTACATTTCATTTATAATTTCCATCTATTCTAACGCATGCAAAAATATAGAACAAAGTTAACGTCGAGGGAAGGGGGCGTGTGTGTGCGGCGTGTGTGTGTGTGTGTGTGGGAGACAGCGAGCGGATAAGGGGGGAGTTAGCTTACCCCCTCAATGCGATCAATAACTCAACCCTTATCAATTGGCGTGATCGGTTCACAAAGGGAGACAAAGGAAGACCGCGTGGCGATTCAACAAAGGCTAGTTTCAATTAGCAATGGTGGCTTGGACAAAGGAAAGGGGATGACAGAAAAAGGGAATCGCCACAGACCAATGAAAATGGGTTGAGGGCGGCGCAACGGATGCTGGGAGATGCATTTCGTTCAGTGAAAGGATGCTGTGAGATGCAGTTCGTTAAGTAAAACGCAATAGCCTCAACATTAGGTTTGTAATTTTTCTAATTATAGATTTAATAGGTCATGGAGGCTTTTTTGCACAGCTATAGGCTAAATAGTTATATTAATACTGTAGTTCTGTCCCAGAATTAAAAAATAATATGGTACAAACTATAGAGGTATCATTAAATAGTAATGACTCTCTTTCTCATCATTCAGATAGGTCAGGGGAAATCAGGAAAGACAGAGAACACCAAAATACATCTGAAAAAGAATACTTGAATAATATTGACCATGAAAATGTCATTGATAGGTTCGCAAAACTCAAGCCTCGAAGATATAGTCTCATGTTGCCACAATAAAGAGGTTTTGATTTTCAGTGCTACTATCTAGTTTTAATTCTGGTTCCGTCTTGGTTCAGTCCTGAAGTTAACTTGATTTAGAACTGTTACAGTCCTGTTTTAATCCTGGATCAGTTTTGGGTTGGGTTGAATTGTGGTTTAGTCCTGGTGTCTAGATACAGCCCTGGTTCTGTTCTGCCTTGTTGCTTAATTAATTCAATTCAATTCAATTCAGTTTATTTATATAGCGCCAATTCACAACAGATGTCATCTCAAGGCACTTAACAAGAAGTCATTTCAATACATTTATACAAACATTCCAATCAGTTAAAAAGTTTCCTATTTAAGGAATCCCAGCAGATTGCGTCAGTCATTGGAGTGAGGTTGGGCAGACTTTCCAACCACAGCAATCCTTCAGCAATCCCTCATACTGAGCTAGCATGTAGCGACAGTGGAGAGGAAAAACTCCCCTTTAACAGGAAGAAACCTCCAACAGAACCAGGCTCAGTAGGAGCAGCCATCTGCCACGACTGTCTGGGGGTTTGAGAAGACAGAGCAGAGACACAGAAGGAACAGAAGATCTGATATAGGAGTACTTTCTATGTTACAGAAAGTAAAAAGTTGATAACAGGACACAGTGGATGTTCAGTTACTGGGAGGATCATCCCAGTCGATGCCCCCCGTCCAACAGGGCATTGCAGCCAAGCAGGATACCAGACCAGGTATATCTTCTATGGAGAGAAAAACACTGAGAGAAAACAAAGTTAACAGTCGAAATAACAGAATGTACTGTAATACAACTGGAGAGTCGTAGGAGAAAAGGAAGTAGCAGAGTGAAGAAAATTGGTAAGTCTGTCCTCCAGCAGTCTAAGCCTATAGCAGCATAACTACAGAGATAGCTCAGGATGACCTAAGCCACTCTAACAATAAGCTTTATCAAAAAGGAAAGTTTTAAGCCTGGCCTTAAAAGTAAACAGAGTGTCTGCCTCACGGACTAAAGCTGGGAGCTGGTTCCACAGGAGAGGAGCCTGATAACTAAAAGATCTGCCTCCCATTCTACTTTTAGAAATCCTAGGAACTACAAGTAAACCTGCAGTCTGAGAGCGAAGGGCTCTGTTAGGAACATATGAAACAATTAGATCTCTGATGTATGATGGAGCTTGATTATTAAGGGCTTTGTATGTAAGAAGGAGGATCTTAAATTCTATTGATTTAACAGGGAGCCAATGAAGGGAAGCTAAAACAGGAGAAATGTGATCTCTCTTTTTAATATTCATCAGAACTCTTGCTGCAGCATTTTGGATCAACTGAAGGCTTTTAATGGCATTTTGTGGACTACCTGATAGTAAAGAATTACAGTAGTCCAGCCTTGAGGTAACAAATGCATGGACTAGTTTCTCAGCATCACTCCTGGACAGGATGTTTCTAATTTTAGCAATATTCCGGAGGTGAAAGAAAGAAATCCTAGAAACCTGTTTAATAAGGAATTTAAATTTCATGTCTCGGTCAAAAATAACGCCGAGGTTCTTTACGTTATTACTGGGGGCCAATTTAATGCCATCCAGATGAAGTGATTGACTAATCAGTTTCTTTTTTAGAACTTCTGGTCCAAAGACAGCAACTTCTGTCTTGTCACAGTTTAAGAGCAAAAAGTTTAGAGTCATCCAAGTTTTTATGTCTTCCAGACATGCCTGTAATCTACTTAACTGACTGGGTTCATCAGGATTTATGGATAAATATAGTTGTGTATCATCTGCATAGCTGTGGAAATTTATCCCATGTTGTCTAATGATTCTACCAATTGGAGGCATATATATGGTGAAAAGAATTGGTCCATTAACATGTGAACAACAATATTTTTACTTCTTATAAAAGTTTTTTATTTATGATTTAAAATAACAGTGCTTTTATAAATGTATATTGAGGTGGACACCAGGACCGTTTTAGTGTACTAAATGACTTTACATTGTTATAGGCGAAAGAACTGAAACAGAAAAGATTCTTTGCAATATAGTCGAGGGAGACTTAGATTTGGAACTGTCAGATGAGGAAAATGGATGAAGATGAACATCAGCCTGTAATAAGGGAAGATGATGAAGATGAAGAAGATGCAGCAGAAACTGATAAAGGGAAAGATTCAGAGCCAGAGAGGGTGCAGGACAGTCGCCGCACTCTGTGGGCAAGGCCGCCTTAATGTACGGGCCAACCGGGGCGCTGGCCAGGGCCCTATGACGCTCAGGGGGCCCATCATTTCAGGTAAAAAACAAAAAAACATTGTTTTATTAATTGTCAGGTTTTCTGTCAGTCTTATATGCTAATTTAATGCTGCTAATTGATCCAAATTACAAGTGACCTACTTCACCCACCTGGCCTCTAAAGTTCCCATTGCAACATGAGCTCACCAATCAAACAATTTAGACGATTTCAGGGCGTGGTCATCTAGATGTAAAGAAACGTGGAAAAATGTCGGGAAAGAAACTTGAGAGCGGTGCTCAGAAAAGAAAAGCGATTCGTGAGAAGGAGCTTCAAGACAAAGAAATAAGAAAGAAAGTGTCTAAGCTGACAGAATTCTTTAAGCCAGCTAAAGAAGTTGGACATGGCTCGCTCACTGACACACCTGGCAGAGAGGAGGAGGATGCAGCAGCAGCACCTGCTGGCATGGAGCAGCCAGCGCAGCAAGGAACCGCAGATGAGGAGGCGAAGCCGATATGCGCAGTCTATATAAAAATAGACTGCGCTCAAGCATGCAGCAAGATAGAGTCAGTAACCTTACTCTGATGTCCACTGAGCATGACATCCTTCGAGATTTAGATTTGAAGGACATTATCATAGCTTTTGCTGAAAAAAAGACCAGAGGAAAGCACTTTAAAGTGTTCAGCTCTTTGTGTACTGCTTGCCAGTAACATGCACAGGTTTGAAATTACTGTAGCTTTTCACTGATTTAAGAGACGTGGGATTTTTAGATACATTCTACAGCAGGTTTTCTTTAAATGTAAATCAATAAGCACTTGTTGACACATTGGCCATGTGGCTGCCCATGGTGCTGAAAGGACTGTGTGTGTGTGTGTGTGTGTGTTGGTTAGGACATCATGGGGGGTAGTATTACACAGAATGCCCTGCAGCTTCATCCACATAAATGCTATAAAGACCTTAATTAGAATAGCTTGAATGAAGAATGACGCAATGATTCAATATTAAACAACCTTTATTAGAAATAAATTAAAGTAGACATCTACAAATCCAGGTTACACCTTTATATGCCTCAGGGTAGGATGAATAGTCAGGTCAAATCAGACAAATGCTAGGAAACCATTAGATTATTTTAAGAATAAAAATATATTATTTTCCCATTACCTCGTCAGTGTGGGAGTTATTTCCATTCAGTGTCCTAAAAGCAGAGTTGCACAACATCTGCGTTACCCAACCGCGACAAAGCCTGGGACAATGCTATCTTGAACCTGCAGAGAAGGTACTGTGTCAGTGAACTGAGGTGCAGCTGATCGCTGTTTAGCAAGCCAAAGAGGACGACACGACGTTCCGAGCTAATGCTACCCGCAATTCAACAGCTATAATCCTCCCACTGCTAACGGACCGTAGCTGTGGCTAGCCTGCGGGCTAACGTTGTTTTGGCTTCGCCCATCATCCACGGAGCAACCTGGAGAACTTTAACCGTTCAATAAGGTCTGTCTGGGCAGAGGCGAGATTAGGTTAGTTTAAACAAGATTTAAGGGTTGTTTATTTTCACTGTGATTTGTTACTTTGTGTAAGATTTCATTTATTGTTCGGGTACAAACAGGCCGATCGGCCTGGAGTTTTAAACGGTGATTCTCGAGGTTTCCGATGGAAAATCGTTTTATATCCTGCAACCTGAGTTACTCAATCCGACAGTTTTTCTTGGTTTGATGTTTAATAAATGAACCAGAGCGACTTTAAGCAGCGCCACGTGAGTTAGCTGTAAGCTACATGCTCTAGTGAACCACGTGGGCCCGCCATTGATGGTATTTTACTCATGAACAATAAAGACTGCCGTTAATGCTATTCAAAATAGAGATCGACTTTAAAACGGATAGTTTAAACACTAAACTAATCTTTTAAGTCATCTTTGAGACCGCCTTCTTGGTAAGTCAAAATACTAAATTAGATCGACATAATTGGTACTGCCGTTAACATCAACATAAAGTCTAAATAGTAAATTAGATCAATCACTGCGGTGACCGATCCATTAAATAGAATCAATTATCTAAAAGGTTATTGATTTCTAATTCAGCAAATGGTATAATGAAACATTGCTTCTTCCAAACAATGTTTTTCTTCACTTCTGCTTTGCATTGTGAATTGGTGGTTTGAAAACAAACCAGAATTTGCTGATTAGTCTTAAACTAATCGCAATTAGTTTAAAACTAACTTAGCTTTATTACCAACACTGTTCAATACAAGCCTTGGTCTTTGAGCAAACATATTCATTCTGAACTGTGACATCATTGTCAATTTATTGTTGTTTCTATTTCTGTGCATTTTTATCACTTTTACTGTTTTACTTCTGAGTGTGAATTTTATTATCTTTATTCTTTTCTTAGTAGTTTAGTTGTGTTTTACTAGTTTGGTGAGTTTGTTGATTAAAGTATGTTAACTGAAAGTGAATTCTTGTTGTAATAAACTCTTGTAATTTGGAAAACTGTTGTTGATATTTCACCTACATGTGTAGTAACTTGCTGTTCAGGTACGCCAAGAACTTATTCCTTCATATATTGTTTAATTATCTCAGCCTTATCAGGCAGGTAATCATAAACATAAACTGAGACTGAACAATTTGGCTATTGATATTCCTGGAATCCAGGTGGTGCCCTAAACGAGGTAATTTTTACATAAAATTATTAATCTGATTGATAATTGCCCTAAGCAATTATTCATAATTATTAATAGCCAAAACCTACCTATCTGTGGGACAACAACATCTAAGAACAAGGAGAAATACAGAAACAAGAAAGTGCCAGAAATAACTAATAAAGACAAAGAATAACTTAACATGATAATAGAACTAAATAAGGAACAGAACTAACAAAACACAAACAGGAGGGAAAAAACAAGAAAGCAGCTTGGGGCACAGAGGGGAAGAAAATCAAGTGGAAGGAAAACAAACAAAAATCCACAGAACCTGACAAACCGCTTCCACCCGCCGATCATCAATTAAAACCAGTGCTTCATGACTGTTTTACTAAAAAAACAAACTGTGTTAGTAGGCTACTGATCTGTAGATAACTGATAACTCTGGAAATCTGTTATTAGTTTGTAAAGCAGCTAATGAATATATACCAAACCAGTAAGACATAGAGCAGATAGCAGTATTGTTACTCTAAAATATTAAAATATAGTATGATCATATGCACAAATAGCCCGCAAAATACACTGCATTTATCTACGACTCTAATATTAAAATATAGTATGATTATAAGCACAAATAGCCCACAGAATACACCACATTTACTCTACAACTCTAATTAATGGGACTTGTTTACATGCAGTATAACGATTTTTACAGAAGTGATAATAACATGCAAGGGCTGTCATGTAAACTTGAAACAAGTAGCTTAAGGAAAGCCTTCAAATATTTTGAATAAAAATTAGCCAGGAATAAAATAATTTGAATACAACTCACCGTAAACCTCAAAGACATAAAACAGACGAAATTGAACTTCAAGGTAGGAATTCTTGATGACAGATTTGCTGAGTAAGCAAATTGTGACGTAACATCAAAATGCGCATGCGCATGCGGATTGAGGGGTAGCACAGATAGTCAGAACACCGGCTGACACACCAGGCCGACATCCACCACCCCCTACCCCCGGCAGAGCGACAACTGCTGCGACCGACTCCAGCCCCCCTCACCTGCCCTGCACCTCCAGTACCCGGCCAGTCCACCGGTGAGCCCGACCCAGCCTGGTTACACACCGGACCAAAAACTGATCAGGCCCAGAAACACCACCCACCGCAGCCACCAGCGCAACACGCAAACAAGGCGGGATGCCATCCAGACATCGGCAATGAGAATGAGCCCAGAGAGGGGGAAAAACGGCAGCACACGTCGCCGACCACGACCCCCGCACACTGGCAACAGAGACACCCACACCGGCTGACCCCCAGCCAGGACCACAGCCAGGGGGCACGGAGAAACCCAAGCCAAATGAGGGGTCTATATCCCCTCCGTCACTCCATGCCGGTGACTGATGCCTCTTCCCACTGGTGCATCGGTGGCTCTCGGTGTCCAGGGCTTGGTGCTCGGGGGGCATGCATGGCCAGGCCCAGGTGGACCAGGATTTCGGTCGGCCGACATGCCGGCGCACCGGTTTGGGCATTGTTTGGTGGTATCCTGTTCTGTATGTTTTTTGCTTGGTCGTTCATTGGTGGGTTTGGTTGACCGTGGCCTGGGGTGGCAGCGGCGCATGTCGGCCATCGTTTGGCCATAGCGCCCCCTTCCGCCTCCGAGACCACGGCTGGATCCGCCCTGGCGTAGCCGGTTGCCGGCATGTCCCTGCATTGTAGCTACTAGATGTTCCCCCGGGTCTCTCTTTTGTTCCTCTCTTGGGGGTGCAGGCATCCCTTCGTTGGGCTGCCTGGGGCGACTGTCCTTTGAGGGTCCTTTGGATGTCTATGGCACCAATCTCCTTTGTGTCTGTGTTGATTCCTGGGAGGCGGATCGATGGCTCCTCACACCAGCTATTGAACACTCGTATGGAGAAACCTTATATGCACCAGCATGCTCATACACAACACACATAGGTGTGGGGATTCCAGTGTTTACAGATAGATTCTTGGGCTTAGGTTACCATTACTAAATCTTGTGAAAATCGGCACTATGAACTTTTCAGTGATGCTGTTATTGTATTTATATATCTATAGCCGTTTTCAGACAGAAGTTCTGGAATATGTGCGGACAATTCCATCCGGTCTTTAACCGGAGTTGTGTTTTTAAACACACCACTTTTTTCCGGAACATTGCCTTTCGGCTGCTTTCACACAGCAAGAAATGTATCGGAGGATCCCGATGAATGTCTGGGGGTTGGGGGCTAGGGGGGAGTGGGGGGTTGTATGTGGATATGATGTAAACTTAGTGCAGCGGGCATACTTATAATTTTCCCAAACAAAGGGATTATTGCAAAGATGGTCAACGAAACAACAGATCTACTCGCAGTGCTCGTCTTTGTGATGTGTGCAATTTTGCGCACATGGAAACGCTTAAGAGACATTGACAAAGAAGCTGAAAAGAAAATAGTGACATTTATACGTCATCAATGCGTGCGCTCACAGCATTCCCTGCCCCCTCCCCTTTTACCCACCACCCCACACTCCTCCAGCTTCATCCGGTAAATTACCTGATCATCTGAACGCAAACCCCATACCGCGTAAAGTCGGCTCTTGTTACTAGGTCTTCATCCGTAAAATTACTGGTAAAGGGTATCCGGACAAAGTTCGGAAGATTGCTTTCAGATTCAAAAGCAAAACAGACGAAGTCCGGAAAATGACCGTTTCTCATGGCTTGTTTGAAAGGGGCTTATTTGTGGGTTGTGGTTTTGTAGTTCTCAGTTTGCATTGTTTGATTTGTTTTGTCATTTTTTCCCCTCTCCCTGCCATCCTGCGGGTGTGGAGGGGGACTGGGATGTTTTCTTGGGATTTCTTTGTTCCTTTCTTGTATCTTGTATCTTCAGCTTACCCTCTCCCTCTTAACCTTTTTTTCCTACCTCTCTTCATCTTCTTTCTTCCCCTGTATTTTCCGTCTCCGTGTCCCTGGCGCGGAATTGGGGAAATACAAATAGGAAGGGCAATACCTATTTCTGGCATGCTACAAAAAAGTACTGATGTAAGAGTACTTTCTATATCAAAGAAAGTCAAAAGTTGATAACAGGACAAGGGGGGTGTTCAGTTACTGGGATGCCCCCTGTCCAACAGGGCATTGCAGCTAAGCAGGATACCAGACCAGGTGTGGCTTCTATGGAGAGAAGAACACTGAGAAAAAAACAAAGTTAACGGTCGAAATAACTGGAGTAGTAGAATAGAAAATAGCAGAGTGAAGAAAAGTAGTCAGTCTGTCCTCCAGCAGTCTAAGTTTATAGCAACATAACTACAGCGATAGCTCAGGGTGACCTAACAATTCTAACTATAAGCTTTATCAAAAAGGAAAGTTTCAAGCTTGGCCTTAAAAGTACACAAAGTGTCTGGTTCATGGACAGAAACTGGGAGCTGGTTTCACAGGAGAGGAGCCTCATAGCAAAAATATCTGCCTCCCATTCTACTTTTAGAAATCCTAGGAACCACCAATAAACCGACAATCTAAGAGCAAAGTGCTCTGTTAGGAACATATGGAGCTTGATTATTAAGGGCTTTATATGTAATAAGGAGGATCTTAAATTCTATTCTGAATTTAACAGGGAGCCAATGAAGGGAGGCAAAACAGGAGAAATGTGATCTCTCTTTTTAATTTTCATCAGAAATCTTGCTGCCGCATTTTGGATCAACACACAACAATTTAGGTACTTTTCTTCTCCTTAAAACTTCCTTAAAATGTTGGTTGTCTAGTCTGAATAGGAACTATGTTTCAAAATACATCATTAGTTGAAAGACAAAGAGTAAAGAGAAAATAAGGGTACATCTTTTTTAATGCATGCCAGGGTGCAGGGTTTGCAGTATGACTTCCTGATTCACACAGGAGTTCTGATTCCTTTATAACAGTTTTATTTTCATAATTTCCTTTTATCAATCAATCAATCAACTTTATTTACTAAGCACTTTTCATACAATGAAATGCAGTTCAAAGTGCTATACAAAGTTTAAAATTTACCCTACATATATCCCCCCTCCCCACCCCCACCCCCTACAGACATAAACAAGTTAAACATTTATACTCCCCTCCCCCCAATCATATCCCCATGTACGTTCCAGAGCAACTTGAATATGACATTAAAATACACAATAAAATGGGCTCTAGAAAGGACAATAAAACGGACGCAGGGCTGAGTACAGATGAGGCAGGTTAGAACTGGAAACGCCATCGAGGGAGCCATCTGCACCGGCAGCAGCAGATCAACAGCAGCAGCCGAGGCTCCAACCCAGGGCAATCAAAGAAGGCGGGTCCGGGTTCCACCTCTACCCAAGCACTACCTGGAGACCGCCAAGACAGCCACAGCTGACAACCACCCCTGATGCATAGGGCTCCTACAGAGGAAACACTGGAATAATATGACTATTAATTTGTGTAAAATAACAGGAAAACATGTTAAAATAAATAAATAGGTAAATAAAATAAGTAGAAGATGGATAAATGTGTGAGAAAATAAATGAATAAAAGTAAAATAAAATTAACGGGATAAATACAAGGCCGAAAAGCAGTTAAAACATTAGGGCAGATAAATAGGCAATAGATAGTCAGTTAAAAGCTAGGCTAAAAAGGTGAGTCTTGAGCCTGCTCTTAAAAACATAAACGTTATCTGCGGCACTGAGGTTTTCCGGCAGCCTGCAGAGGTGAGGGCCATAATAATAAAAGGACGCCTCACCAATAGTGTGTGTCCTGACTTTAGGGATGATGAGGAGATGGCTGCCAGGGAGCGCAGAGACCGCGAAGGTTCATATGGTAAAAGCATTTAAGAAAGATATCAAGGCCCAAGACCATTAAGACACTTAAAAACCATTAAAAGAACCTTAAAATTGATCCTAAAACATACGGGGAGCCAATGCAGTGATTTTAAGATCGGTGTAATGTGCTCCTGCCTCCTGGTCTTCGTCAGGACACGTGCCGCTGAATTTTGTAGAAGCTGTAAGCCTAAGATAGTCTTTTTGGAAAGACCAGAAAGCAGGGCACTAAAATAATCGATTCTAATGGTGATAAAAGCATGCATTAGTGTCTCCGCATTGGCCCGAGAGAGAATAGGGCGGACTCTGGCAATGTTCTTAAGGTGATAAAAGCCTATTTTGGTAATATTTTTAATGTGGGGGATAAAAGTCAGCTCAGAGTCAAAAATCACACCCAGGTTCTTCACTAGTATGGATGGATTAAAAGACAGTGATTGTATTTTTGGTAAAAGTTTCTCTCTCTAAGATTTTGGACCGATGACTAAAACTTCAGTTTTGTCCTGGTTGAGCTGGAGAAAGTTTTCTGTCATTCAGGATTTGATGTCTAAAATGCAGATAAAAAGCATCCATTGGCCGTGTGTCATCAGGGGACATGGAGATGTACAACTGTGTATCATCAGCATAACTGTGGAAATTAACTCCATGTCTTCTGATGACACCGCCAAGAGGGAGCATATATAGGTTAAAAAGCACTGGGCCTAAAATTGAACCCTGGGGCACACCACATGTGGCCATGTGGAGCTTACATGAGTAGGTATCTAAACTTACCATAAAAGTCCTGTCTGTGAGGTATGATGTGAACCATTTATAAACAGCACCAGAGAGGCTGATCTGTTTTAAACGAGTTAAAAGAGTAGTGTGGTCTACTGTATCAAAGGCAGCGCTTAGATCCAGTAGAACCAACACTGTCACCTTCTGAGCGTCATAGTTTAATCTAAAATCATGTAAAATCTTCAGAAGGGCCGTCTCTGTGCTGTGGTTCACCCTGAAACCAGACTGAAATTTCTCTAGGACATTATTAGGGTTAATAAAATTATTAAGTTGGATTAAAACAAGCTTTTCTAAAACTTCACTTAAAAACAGTAAGTTAGATACCGGTCGGAAGTTGTTTAAGTCATTAAAATCTAAATCGCTCTTCTTCAGCAGGGGCCTCACTACTGCCCCTTTTAAGGCAGCAGGAAAAACCCCCGTCTGAAGGGGGGTTCATAATAGTAAGGATCTCATCTCTAAAAGATCCATAAAATGGCTTAAAAAGTGAAGTGGGGATTGGGTCAAGAACGCAGGTAGTAGGCCTCACTGACGAGAAAACTTTGGGTGTATTCAGACCTGCACTGTTTGGCTTGCTTTAAACGGACCACGGTTAGTTTCGAACGCTGGTCCGAACCTTTTATGCAGGTGTGAATACATACAAACGAATCCTAGTGCGAATCAGAAAACCGGACCAAGACCCACTTTTTTATGTGGTCTTTATCCGCTTCCAAACGGACTCTGCTGCGGTTCGCTTCAGGTGTGGATACAAACTACTGTCGATCCGAACCAACTCCAGGATACATGTGCCTTTTTGGGCTTTACAAGCCACCGTAGCAAGGTAAGTTCATACCTGATCCTTTGTCTTCTGTTCAGCCACGCTGCTGCCAGCATGTTGTGGGTCAGGGCACGCAGAGCACATCGTCTCCTTCAGGTTGCTGAACGCATTACGCCGACGCTCTTCCAAAATTTGAAACAGTGTCACGAAACCTGCGTTGAATGAGCTGCTTTGGACACGCAATATGATTTTGCAGCTCCAATAACAGCACAAATATGCTGAGCAGCGAAGGGCTTAAATGTTTACCTCCATTTCCAGGTCTGCGCTCTGTGTGCCCGCCCTAGTCATTGCTCTCCAATGGCAGCACCGATCGTCACACGCGTGGATGTGTTTACAAAATATAGTTCACTTGCAAAACTTACAGTGCAAACCGCACTAAGCGAAAAAAATTAGGTCTGCTTTTGGTCCGAACCAAACAAGCGGACCAAAGGACTTTTCTGGTCTGAATACGCCCTTTATCAAGAGTTCCAGCTTCTACCAGTACAAAACTGGTAGGGACACACACTCAGATTTGTCTAAAACCATGTTACTTTGAGAAGATAAAATATTCCATCTGATGGTGTCTACCTTCCCTCTGAAGTGGTCTGCAAAACTCATCACACAGAGTGTTTGAGGGGGATTAATGAAATGTATTAATAGTACGGCCAAAGATTTGATCGATGGTGGAAAAAAGAATTTTAGGATTATTCTTATGGTCTGATATAAATGTTGCAAAATAAGCATTTCGTTAATTTCTTACAGTGTTGTTATATCATTTGAGAAGTTCTGCATATAGTTGATGGTTTATTGTGATTTTGCATTTCCTCCATTTACTCTCTGCCGCCCTGCACTTCCTCTTTAATTTTTTGAAATCTTCATTTATCGATGGCGTTGCAGGTTTTGAATGTGAGCGTTTAACTTTCAGTGGAGCCAGTAAGTCCAGAGCAGACTGAAGCCTTCTGTTAAAATCATTAACAATAAAATCACAGGGGCAGGTAAGAGAATAGGAGGGAACCTATGATAAACTCCTAAGAAACCTGCAGCCACTTCAGGGGTTAGATGATGTTTCCTGACAGTTCTCACAGAGGACTCTAGTAGAAAGGAACTGCTGATATTAAAAAACACACAGAAATAGTCAGAGACAGCCAAGTCAACAACAGAGGACACATTGGTGGACAGGCCATATGTGATGACCAAGTCCAGGGTGTGTCCTCTGTTGTGAGTTGGCTGCGTGACATGTTGACTAAAATCCATATAATTCAAAATCTTTAAGAAGTCTGTTGATAGGGGATCTAAAAGGTTATCTACATGTAGATTAAAATCACCACCTAAGATTATCCGTTCGTGTGAGTTGTACAAGATTGATAAAAATTGATAAAATTCTTGAATAAAAAGTGCATTCTTTTTTGGAGACCTATAAACTGTGTGAGTGCTAAAAATGGACGCAGTATATTCAAAGGTGCTATAATTATCAAATAAAACAGGTTTGGCAGACAATGTGGATGAACTTATAAAAGCAATTCTGCCCCCTCTCTGGCTACTCTTCGTTGAATAAGAAAAATTAAAATTTGGTGGGGAGGCCTCTGTAAGAACAGCTGGGGCATCTGCACTCAGCCATGTCTCCGTTAAAAATAAACACTGAAGATTATTGTCTAAAATCAGATAATCGACAATAAAAGTTTTGTTCAGCAGACAGCAAACATTTAAAAGTGCCATTTTAGAAGTGGATGGAGATTGAGTGATTATATGAATAGCTGTAGGTGGAAGTTTTGGTAACTGTTTCAGATTCTTTGAATTGCCTTTGCCCGGATTATAATTTTTATCCGCTCTCTGCTGACAATATGGTATGAGTGGTATGAAAAAGGTATGAGTTATTTAGGGAAAGGTCCAAGTTCGATATGTGAATTACTGTTAAGAACTGGACTGAGTTTAAAGGAGCAGGGGACCAGCTGGACATCAGAATCTGGTGGAAGGGGCAGAGAGGGCACGAGCAGCTGGGGCCAGTGTGGTGGACATGGGTGGACATGGGTATGCTAAGCTTAGTGCCAGCATGCGCGTGCCTTGTATATGCTGACGGCCGACGACTGCTAGAGGAGGGAAGTCAGGGTCTAAGGCACTGAAACGGTTGGCTAATGGCAGGCCGGGTGGAGGAGAACGGTGGCAGTTTCTCCGCACACCCCCACCGCAGCTGGGCCCAACTGTGGACCATGGACCCTGAGGCACCGTGGTGGAGCTGATGGGGGGCCTTCGGCTTAGTTCCCTGCTGGAGCCAGCGTTCCTCCTCTGCAGGAGCTTCCCCGGGCTGGTACAGGAGCGTGTCAGCCAGTTCCGCACTGTTGGAAGCAGCAGCGGCGACATTCCGGCCGAAGATAATGTCCATGTTATGCTCATGTTCCTGGATCTGGTGAAGCGTAGATATACTCTGCTCCAGTTCCAAAACTTTTTGGCTGAGAGTGAGGCAGCCAACGCAGCTGGGGAGTGGAGTGTATCTTGGGAGGTAGGTGATTCTCCACTCGCACCCCGCCGACTAAAACACTGCGTGTAAAAGAGTCCGTTGATTAAAAATGCAGCGATGCTAAAATCAGTTAAAAACACCCTAAGAACCAAACGTGTTGGGGGTACACACAGCCACTGGGTGGCGCTAACCCACATTCTAGCTCCAACAGGTGAAGAAGAGAACCAGAGCTTTTATAAGGCCCTCACCGCATGAAAGTCGCTCTGTTCCGTTTGGGCTTTCGGCCAGACAGTGCCATGAGAGACTCCAGGAAATCTTTCCTTCGCTGGCGAGGGGAAAGGACGCGAGTTTCTGGGAGAAACTCACTTCAAGGATGACAAAGACTGCTGATCGATCAGGTGAATTGCAAACCACAGATGAGATAAACCCCACTATACTGCCCTGAGCCCTGCAGAAGCTTTCTGAATTACAGACGCTGCTGTGTGGAAGGGACTGCTAACAAGCTACTGCATGCCGCAAAGCCACATCTAGGCTGGAGCCATTACACCCACCGCGACAAAGCTTGGGATGAATGCTGTGCTAGAAAGCTGCAGAAAAAGGTACTGTCAGTGAAGGAAGGTGGAGCTGATCGCTGTTTAGCCAAGCCGGAGAGGACGACACGCCGTCCCAGCTAAAGGCTGCTGCCCGCGATCCAACAGCCATAAGGCCTCCCACTGCTAACTGACCGCAGCTATTGTTAGCCTACCGGCTAACGTTGTTTAGCTTCCTCCATCATCCACGGAGCAACCTGGAGAACTTTAACCATTCATTAAGGTCTGTCTGGGCAGAGGCGAGATTAGTTTAGGATAAACAAGATTTAAGGGTTGTTTATTTTTGCTGTGATTTGTTACTTTTAAGATTTCATGTATTGTTTGGGTACAAACAGGCCGGTCAGCCTGGAGGTTTAAAGTGATTTTCGAGGTTTCTGATGAAAAGTCGTTTTATATACCTGCAACCTGAGTTACTCCATCCTACAGTTTTCCTTTGTTTGGTGTTTAGTAAATGAACCAGAGCGTCTTTAAGCGGCTCCAAGAGAGTTAGCTATAGGCTACATGCTCTAGCAATCCATGTGTGCCTGCCTTTGACTGCTCGGCTTCATTAATGGTATTTAAAATAGAGATCGACTTTAAAACAGATAGTTTAAAGACTTAAACTAATCTTTTAAGTCATTTTTGAAACCGCCTTCCTGGTAAGTCGAAATACTAAAATTAGATCAACATAATTGCCCCCCCCCCCCCCTCTGGGAGGCCGTTAAAGTCAACATAAAGTCTAAATATTAAATTAGATCAGTCACGGCGGGGACCGATCCATAAAACAGAATCAATTCTCTAAAGGTTATTGATTTCTAATTCAGCAAATGGTTTAATGAAACATTGCTTCTTCCAAATAATGTTTTTCTTCACTTCTGCTTTGCATTGTGAATTGGTGGTTTGGAAACAAACCAGAAGGTGCTGATTAGTCTTAAACTAACCACAATTAGTTAAAACTAATTTAGCTTCATTCCCAAAACTCTTCAATACAAGCCTCGGTCTTTAAGCAAACATATTCATTCTGAACTGTGACATCATTATCAATTTATTGGTTATTGTTTCTATTTCTGTGCATATTTATCACCTTTACTGTTTACTTTTGGGTGTTAGTTTTAGTATAATTATTCTTTTCTTAGTGGTTTATTTGTGTGTTACTAGCTTAATGAGTTGATTAAAGCATTTTAACTGACAGTTGAATTATTTTTGTATTAAACTCTAGTATTTTGGAAAACCGTTGTTATTTCACCTACATGTGTAGTAACTTGCTGTTTAAAGAACGCCAAGAACTTATTCCTTCATCTATTGTTTAATTATCTCAGCCTTATCAGGCAGGTAATCATAAACATAAACTGAGACTGAACAATTTGACTATTGATATTCCTGGTATCCAAGTGGTGCCCCAAACTTGGTAATTTGACATAAAATTATTAATCTTATTAATAATTGCCCTAAGCAATTATTCATAATTATTTATAGCCAAAACCTACCTATCTGTGGCACAACAAACGGTTAAAACCAGTCTAGAAAAAAAGGTTAAAACTAGTTAAAACCGAGTTGTTTGGAGCTGGTCTTGGTGGGCGTTGACGACGCTGACTCACTTCACGTTATGTGAATCAGTGACTTTTATGTTTCATGACATTACCTAACATATTAATCATCATTTGCTTTCTTATTACTGACCACTTAGGTTTGTTTTTTAAAGGTCAAGAAGCCATACAATGCAACAAGAAAAAGAATCAAAGAGAAGTGGTTGTACACTGGTTTCAGATAAATATGGTCTGCTATGATAGTGGAAAAAGAGATGTATTTTATATGTTATTATATGATGAAAAATGACAATACAATAATGTATCATGTCAACAATGCGTTTTGAATTAGAACTGGCGAATTTTCTAGATTTAAACTTATGTTTATGTATATTACAGTATTTACCAGTGAGGAAGTATAAGCTCAAAGAGTGAGAGACATCACAAGACATGAAATTACTTGAAATTGCAAAATATGTTTCTTTAAATAAAGGAAACGAAAGGACACTGGATGTCATGACTGTTCTATTCAATTGTTCGACTGAAATGTCTCCAAACAAATTTTGGAGGTTTTATGATGGTGGACTGATAACAACATACAAATGAGCAGTGTGTGCTTGCATTTAAACATATTGTGGATATTGTCTGATCCACACAGGTTAAAAAATATACATATAGACTTATTTACATAAAACACACTCCAACTGAATAAAGGTTCTTCATCATCACAGACATCAAGACAACTTTGCGTTAGTAAAATCCCCCTGAAATATTTTTCCGGAAATTATCATTCTGAAAGCTGTCCTGTACCAGCTGTAAAAAAAAGCATAAATAAATGGATTAAGCATGGAATTAGTTAGTGTAATCCAGTTAAGTGTCTCAATCACTGAAACTGGCACTGGGTCAGTGCTGAAAGGCACCAGGGTTATGCAAACAAAGAGTGGAGACCAACAAATGAGAAAAACACCCATAACAATAGCCAAGGTTTTTGTGGCCTTTCTCTCCAACCTACTTGTTGCTCCTCCAGAGGTTTTATTGTTTTGGATGATGTGTGCCTGTCTTTGTGCAACTAGGAATATTTTTAGGTAGATACACAGCATGATGAGAGCTGGAAGGTAGAAAGAAAATGTTGGACCTAGAGTACTAGAAAGCAGAATCTCCACAGAACAATTTTCTACACATGGTTCATGATTTAGTCCAGCAATAGTTATCCCAATTCCAATCAACCTAGAAATACCCCAACTCACCAGAATCATCACCACAACAACACTATTACTCATCTTGATTGTATAGGTGAGAGGCTGACACACTGCGTAATATCTGTCAATAGCAATACAACACAGATTCAGAATAGAACATGTGCTCAAAGATATGTCAAAGCTGTCCCGTACTTGACATATAAAACCTTCATGAAGCAGACATGAGCTCAGAGAGAATGCCATGCTGAAAGGAAAGACTAAAACTCCAACAAGAAGGTCCGTCACAGCCAGAGAGACGATGAAAGAGTTGGTGGGAGTGCGGAGCTGTGTGAAGTAACCGACAGAGATTATTATCAGGAGGTTTCCACACACTGTAACAACAGCTAAAAATGCAAGGAAAATATATAATAAAACACACATTATAGTTGACATATTATTTAAGAAATGAGAGAAACTTTCAATTTCATTGCAAGGATAATTATAATCTACTGCTCCAGTTTTGTTTAAAGTTTCCATATTTTTAGGTTGAAGTATAACTTTTGAAGCCTGCTTCAATTAACCAGCAATAACAATGGATGTTTTTTAAATGAAAACATGAAATCTCAACTGCAGTTTTTTATACATATATCTATCAAAAAAGTGTTTCGATTTGATTTACAGCATTACTGCCTCTCTCACAGTGTCTCTGAAGTCTGTGCAAGGGCTTTTAAACTGTCTTTTCTGTTTCTATTTTTTTTAAATCATAATTAGATCTCATATGCCATCCCCTCCTTGTATCTAGGAGACAAACAAAACGTTTTAAACATTCACTTTCATTTCTGACATATTTAAACAGCAGTGTACTAACCTTTTCTCCAATTCTTTCTCATTATAGGCAGAGAAAAATAAAATTACACCTTTTCAGTTCAGATGTTTTAACATATCAGTTATTCCATGTTATGTATCCAGGTTAAATCATGAACAGAATGTTTAACAAAAGAAAAATGAAAGACTTTGAACAATCAAATCCTTCCTTAATGCTTGAATAGGAATAAAGAGTTTTGGTGCCGCTATTCAAAGGCTCTTGATTATCCCTTCATAATTTATCTTTCATAAATGTGAAAAGTAACCTTAGAGAATCTACTGCTGCTAGCCAGCAATATGAGTAGAGACAGTGTTGCCAATTGTCTCTGACAGAAAGTGGCTGAAGTTGACCCAGGAAGTCGCCAGATGACATCACACACTAATTTGCATATTAATGACTTCACAATGTGATGACATCATCACTCAATCTGAGGTCTTCATTTTTTCTCCAAAACATCCAATACCAATAAATCAGTTTGCAACAAAAACAGTGTGCATAAGCAGTGAGTTCAGACATGTCAAAATAAAAGAAGCCATAGAACAAAAAGGGCCGCTTCGTGAGATCAAGGAAAGATGGGAGAAACAATGGGAAGAAGAAAGAACTGGTAGGTGGTTCATATTTTCAAAGGAAAAGTGGTATACTGAGGAAAACAGAACGAAACAGAAAGGAGGAAATAATTATATCTAGATTAGGATTTGGTTATACAGGGTTAAACAATAAATTATTTAAACAGGGGAAACACGCTACAGGGAAATGTGACTGTCTTCAAGAAGAGAGTGTGGAGCATGTTATATTATTTTGCCTGAAGTAAACTGTTAAGAGAACTGGTACAAAATTTACAAGATATCGAAATGCAACTGGACATCCAAGACCTATTAAACAAAAATTTCTAGTTCTGAAAAAAATTTTTGTTGAGATATCTCAACATGACGATATTAATAGAGAGAAAATAGTTTTTTAGTTTTTTAGTACTTATAAAAATAAGTAGGGCATATTTAGTATGCATTGAAGCTTGCTTGCCAACCGCCATTAATCAGAAGTTTGTGGCTCGTGGTATTATTATCTGTGTTTTTTTTGTTATACGATTTAAATATCCTACGTTATTTAACTCACCATGTTTTAGATTATGGGTGTGTAGCATATAGTTCAGCAACTGATACGACTCTTTTAAAATTAAACTCCATTCAACATCAGGCATTAAGACTCTGCACAGGTGCATTTAAAACAACTCCAACACCAGCAATACAGGTAAAGATGGGGGAAATGCCACTAGAAATCAGAAGAGAACTGTTAATATTTAATTACTGGGCAAATTTGCAGGAACATAAGCAGGATCATCCAACACAAGACATACTCGAACCTTGCTGGGAGAAAGAAAGACGTGAAACAAAGAGCTTTGGATGGTTTATAGCTAAGAGAGCAATAGAACTCAAACTGGATCAGTTTAATATTCGTCAAAGAATACCATTATCAACAATACCACCATGGATACTTCCAGACGCAATAGTAGATTTCACTTTATTGGAAAAGAAGAACATGGATAAGGGATTTACTTTAAACTCACATACGGTACAGAATTATATAGATCAGTATTATAATTATCTACAAATATATACAGATGCATCAAAGAATACAGTCAATCAAATCGGTGTAGCATTTATACTTCCTGACTGTCAGTATATACTGGAGAAATGCTTGCAATACTGTTAGCTGTTCAATGGGTAGAAGATATGAGACCGTTACAATCAGTCATTTGTTCAGACTCAAGTTCATCATTGACCAGTTTACAGTGTAGCCATTCAGAAAGCAGACCAGACATCCTACTAGAGATTCAGCAAACACTTTATAGAATAATCATGATGGGACTTACAATAACTTTTTTTATGGATTCCAGCTCACTATGAAGTCAGGGGGAATTACATGGTTGATAGGGTTGCACAGGAAGCCATAATAAATGCATCAGTGAACTTGGATATTAATTTCAGTCAGACGGAGATAAAGAGCATTATAAAGCAAGAAATGAGGAGAAGATGGTAAAACCAGTGTTTGAAAGCATAGTACAGATGTGGGTATGAAAAATTTGCGCCTTTTTCAGCTGATACTCCTGCAGTATCAGTGCAGTATTGTCGCATTATGATCGCGTTACTATCAGCTTAACAAATTCGGCCGCAACATACGTCATTACGTCCCTTGTCCTGACGTAGCGAGTGGAAACACCCCTGCTCCAAGCGGTCATTCACTCTCTGCATTCGTGAATCGATCCACAAGGAGGCGCAGAAGTGCAAGCCTCTGTAGATTCGATTACACGGGCGGTGGGCTGACGCCATGTATCTGCTTTAGTTTTTGAAAATAATGATTTCCTTTGAGGGAACCCCTGGATCTTTTAAATTTTTTAGCTTCGTCTTTATCAGATTTTGTTTGTTGGCACTCGTAATTCTTGCAATATTTGTAATAATCATAGATTAAAGTCAAAACAAAAAACAAAATCATCATTGAGGGGAAGAACATTATCAATTGTTTTGACTTCAAAGAAAATAAATTATGTACTATACTAAACCTTTATATTTTGTTAGGGAAGTTTCATATCCATAAATGTAAATTTCAGAATTCTTCACCATCATTTAAATTATTTTTGATAGAGGTGGATTATTATTTTAAGTCTCTTAATTTAATTACAAACAAGAAATGTATATCAATAATGAACATTCAGAAATGTTTAACGGATAATATGTCACTATTACAATACTTCTCATGGGATACGTTATTGTTATAACGAATGTGAGCTGGAAAGACTCAAATGTTGTTGTTGCTACAATTTTAAATAAAGATTTTTTTTTTAAGCTGTTTGTCTCAGAATATCAGCTGATGTAAACAATGCGTTTGAAGGTGAGTATTAACGTTGCTCGAATATGCTAGCTATGCTATTTATTTGATGTATAACTTTGGCGAGGTTTATTTTGTGTAATGTTAGGTCTTGTTAACTGGCGTAAGTAATTAGGCCTAGCAGATTTATTACTGCTCACTACTACCGCGGATGCTATTTTTGTGTGTATTTTTGAACTGATAATTGTATAGACTAGTAGTAGTGAGGCTAATAAGTGACTGATTTATTAGATATATTGTTGGAGAGTTAATTTTAGTATTTTTAACATCAGTCAACTGTTAATTTAACTGCTAAAGAACACATTTACAGGAACAAATTAAACGATCCAAGAAAAAATGATAGCATAAACATTATAGGCCTACTATTGTTTTCTCCATCATGTGATCTTGTCTTGGACACACTAGCTGATGAGAAGGATTTGATAAATATGACCCCCCCAGTTATCTTCAAATGACCCAAAAAAAACATTTCAATATTTTTCTGTAGGCCTAGGGTTAAGGGTTACCGATTACCGATTGACGATATTGTAAAATGATAAATTGATGGTTTGGTATTTACCTTGGATTATGACCCTTTAATTCTGTGGATTTGAAGAAGTTTGACCAAGGATAAAAAAAAGTTACCCGAGGATACATATTCTGGCGGACAGAATTATCGTGCCTAAAGTAATTTGTATCCCCCGCCTAAAAAGGCCTGTGAGTATCCCATCTTCAAGTGGTTTAATATATTTCTACCTTGGATTATGAACATTTAATTCTGTGGATTTGAAAAGGTTTGGCCAAGGAATAAAAAAGTTACCAGGGGGATACAGATTCTGGCGGACTGAATAATTGTGCCTGATATAAATTGTATCCCCCCCTAAAAATGACTGCGAGTATCCCATCTTCAAGTGGTTTGGTATATATTTACCTTGTATTATGACCATTTAATTCTGTGGATTTGAAGAGGTTTGGCCAAGGATAAATCTTCTTCACGCTCAAGGATTACTTGTGGAGTTCCACAGGGTTCTGTGCTTGGACCAATTCTGTTCACCATATATATGCTCCCAATTGGTAGAATCATTAGACAGCATGGGATACATTTCCACAGCTATGCAGATGATACACAACTATATTTATACATAAATCCTGATGAACCCAGTCAGTTAGGTAGATTACAGGCATGTCTGGAAGACATAAAAACATGGATGACCCTAAACTTTTTGCTTTTAAATTCTGACAAAACAGAAGTTGCTGTCTTTGGACCAGAAGTTCTTAAACAGAAACTGATTAGTCAATCATTTCATTTGGATGGCATTAAATTGGCCCCCAGTAATAACGTGAAGAACCTCTGCGTTATTTTTGACCGAGACTTGACATTTAAATCCCATATTAAACAGGTTTCTAGGATTTCTTTCTTTCACCTCCGGAATATTGCTAAAATTAGAAACATCCTGTCCAGGAGTGATGCTGAGAAACTAGTCCATGCATTTGTTACCTCAAGGCTGAACTACTGTAATTCTTTACTATCAGGAAGTCCACAAAATGCCAGTGAAAACCTTCAGTTGATCCAAAATGTGGCAGCAAGAGTTCTGATGAATATTAAAAAGAGAGATCACATTTCTCCTGTTTTAGCTTCCCTTCATTGGCTCCCTGTTAAATCCAGAATAGAATTTAAGATCCTTCTTCTTACATACAAAGCCCTTAATAATCAAGCTCCATCGTGCATCAGAGATCTAATTGTTCCATATGTTCCTAACAGAGCACTTCGCTCTCAGACTGCAGGTTTACTTGTAGTTCCTAGGATTTCTAAAAGTAGAATGGGAGGCAGATCTTTTAGTTATCAGGCTCCTCTCCTGTGGAACCAGCTCCCAGCTTTAGTCCGTGAGGCAGACGCTCTGTTTACTTTTAAGGCCAGGCTTAAAACTTTCCTTTTTGATAAAGCTTATAGTTAGAGTGGCTAAGGTCATCTTGAGCTATCTCTGTAGTTATGCTGCTACAGGCTTAGACTGCTGGAGGACAGACTTATCAATTTTCTTCACTCTGCTACTTCCTTTTCTACTACGGCTCTCCAGTTGTATTACAGTACATTCTGTTATTTCGACTGTTAACTTTGTTTTCTCTCAGTGTTTTTCTCTCCATAGAAGATATACCTGGTCTGGTATCCTGCTTGGCTGCAATGCCCTGTTGGACGGGGGGCATCGACTGGGATGATCCTCCCAGTAACTGAACATCCACTGTGTCCTGTTATCAACTTTTTACTTTCTGTAACATAGAAAGTTCTCTTATATCAGATCTTCTGTTCCTTCTGTGTCTCTGCTCTGTCTTCTCAAACCCCCAGCCGGTCGTGGCAGATGGCCGCTCCTACTGAGCCTGGTTCTGTTGGAGGTTTCTTCCTGTTAAAGGGGAGTTTTTCCTCTCCACCGTCGCTACATGCTTGCTCAGTATGAGGGATTGCTGAAGGATTGCTGTGGTTGGAAAGTCTGCATCAACGGGGCCCAACCTCACGCCAATGACTGACGCAATCTGCTGGGATTCC
Organism: Valencia hispanica; assembly: GCA_963556495.2. Lineage (NCBI taxonomy): Eukaryota > Metazoa > Chordata > Actinopteri > Cyprinodontiformes > Valenciidae > Valencia > Valencia hispanica. Next base: position 11,370,462 of record OY747719.1, read on the forward strand.
TTAAATAAGAAACTTTTTAACTGATTGGAATTTTTGTATAAATGTATTGAAATGACTTCTTGTTAAGTGCCTTGAGATGACATCTGTTGTGAATTGGCGCTATATAAATAAACTGAATTGAAAAATAAACTGAATTGAATGTCTTCCTAGACATTTCTTTCCAGTTTTTGCTAAGTTCAGCAATGGGTTAAATCATTGTTCCAAAAGTGGTATGTTTGATCTGGTTGCTACACATTGGTTTACAAGAGGATTCACCTCTTTCGCAGAGAAATATTGTCATTCATGCATGGTGTGTGCCACAAATAATCCAGGGCGACCGGTGTCCACTAAAACTGCTGGCCATCCGGCACCTCAGAAACCCTTCGAGCACTTGATGGACTTCATCGAGCTGACTCCTGCTGAAGGTAAAAATTTTTGCCTAGTCATCTGTATGTTCTCAAAATGGACAGAAGCCTTCCCGACCAAGCATGCAGACAGTGCAGCGGTGGTCAAGGCTCTGTTGGGATAAATCATTCCCAGATGGGGAATTCCTGAAAAAAAATCACCAGTGACAATGGCACACATTTTGTAAACAAAGCTCTTTCAGAGGTGGGTGAATTTCTGGGAATAAAATTAGGAACGCATTGTTCCTATCACCCACAGTCGGGGGGAGCAGTTGAGAGAGAAAATGGAACATTAAAATTCAAACGTATTAAATGTTGTGAGGAAACAGGTCTGGCGTGGACCAGAGTTTTGCCCTTAGCTCTGTTTTACATGAGAATGAGAAAACAGGCAAAGAATAACCTTAGTCCTTTTGAGATTCTTTTTGGCAGACCTCCAGCGATGGGATTGAACCCACCGATAAAACCGCATCTCTCTACAGGCTTGTGTGAGGATGCAATGATCTCTTACTGTCAAACTCTGTCCAAGACTCTTGCACGGGTGCACCAAAAAGTGAAAAAAGCCCTACCAAAAGAAGCAGAGGGGCCACTTCATCCTATTCGGCCAGGCGATTGGGTTCTTATTAAAGAATTCAGACGACGACATTGGAAGTCAAAGTGCTGGCAGGGTCCGTTCCAAGTTCTGCTTGTGACCTACACAGCCATAACAGGTCGCTGAGAGAGCAACCTGGGTGCACGCCAGTCACTGCAAGAAGGCTGACAGTACTGATTCTGGACAAGCCCACCACCACTGAAGCAAAGGACAGAGAGAAGTAGACTCAAAGAGGAATTCAAAATCAGTGGAATAGACACTTTCTATTTATCTAGTGATCCCACGTGAAGAAAAGAAAAATTACACATTCTATGAAGCTCTGGGACTCCAGAGCAAAAATGACAGACATTAATACTGTTTGTGTTTCGTGTTTTATTAGGGGGTGTTTTTTGGACTCTGCATTAGGGACGATCAAGTCACCTCAGCCGGGATTCATGAGAGATCCGTCGCTTCTAATGTCCTCCGAGAAGGATGGGTTCAAGGGAATTTGTGGTATCAGTTTGCAAATTGTTCAGCTAGGTCAGTGTTGAATAAATCGTGTGTTGTTTGCATGGGAACAGCTCTTCCAAAGTATTATGTCCCCATACAGTTTGAGGAAAAATTGGATCAATGTGTGAGTTACTGTGAGACTCCTGGGAGTAACCCTGCGCAGTGGGTTTCAGTGCAGGCCCCAAACATTTATTTCACCCTTGAGGGCAGAAAGTGTAGTGTGTGCGCCTCGCATTGCATTTTAGCTGTAGCAGCAGGCTTAATTAAAGGCTGGGGTAAGCCGTGTGGATTGGATAAAGCGGTTGAAGCACCTGGGTTAATTCATCTTTTAGAGCCAGTTCCAGATGCATATTTTGTTTGTTATAATGTGACAAAGATCAGGGGAACAGGTTGAAATGAGTAAATATTCAGGAAAATGTTCTAAAATATTTAAATTTAATGATAAAGGGGATTCGTTTTCTGAGTGCTGGAAATCTGACAAGCCTAGAGGTGATGCAACTGTTGATTACTGGACCTGTTCTTCTAACCTGTTCTACGCTTCACCTGCGTAGATGGATTTTGAAACAGGAACAGGCGGGACCAGACGCTTACTGGGTTTGTGGCGACGGCAAGCTGAGATCCATTCTTCCGCCCTATTGGGGAGGTATGTGTGCTCACGTGATGTTAGCTTGTGAGGTCTCGATTGCAAATAATCCATTCCAGGAAAGTGCAGTTTCCTCACATCACATGTCTAGGAGAGAAGCACCTGTTCCAGGCAGCTTTGATGAGCAGGTTTACCTTGAAGTGATTGGTGTGCCACGCGGGGTCCCAGAGGAATTTAAAGCTAGGAATCAGATTCTAGAAGGGATTGAGCCAAATTTCATCAATCTGTGTTGCACCTATATCCCCGGAAACACAGATACCAATGGTAGTGTATCAAGAGCTTTAGAAGGCGTGAGAGTCATGAAAGAGGGCCTTGCTAAGAATGCTGGTGTAAACACTAATCTAGGAGGTCTGAGCGATTGGTTGGATTCTGCATTGGGTGAGTGGAAATCACTAGCTATTTTTGTGCTTGGGGCTTGTATTACAGCATTTGCAGTTTTCTCTGTGTGGTTGTGTCATTCCATGCATTAGAGGTCTGGCTATCAGTGTTTGACAGAGCTTTTACACATCAGATGTTCGCAAAATCTCTGGCTGAGTCGACAGATGCGAACGAACCTGGTGCAGACACCGAAAGACGAGATGAAGGGGATGGAGACGATGGATGTGACGTGGACACGCTTGACGACCTCGCGCTATATGAGTAATTGAATTACAGATGTATGACGATTACATTTAAATCACCTTGTGAATTAGGTTTTCTGATGTTTTTTTTCTGTAACTACTCTTGTTCCTCCATGGCAGTTCCATGAAAATTTAGCAGGGTCTCATCCCAGTTACAGCAGAGAGAAAAAGCGGTTGATTTTCATTTTTCAATTATATTTTTTATTCTTTCATTAGGTCATTTATTTGATTTCAGTTATGTTTCCTTTTTATTTTAATTTAATTTTTCTTATTCAATTCCAGTTCATTGTTAAACAATTATTTCCTTTTTCAGTTATTTCATTGTTTTGGTTATTCATATTAATCTATGAATAAGGAGATTATAAATACATTTATGAGCAGTGAATCAGTACTGAAATTGAGTCTATTGTTATTGATTACTATTGATCTTTTCTTTTTGCATAACCTCTTTAAAAGGGTCACTGTGGCGCTGACAAATGAGTGACTGACGATCTTCTGATTTCGGGGTTTTCACAATGGATGCAAGCCTCATTTAAGGGAAGAGTACACGTTTCAATTTGTGCAAAATTTATTTTACTCTTTCATGGTGCACTTGCCTGAACCTCCTAAAAAAATGTTCTATTTTGCAGTTATTTCTTAGACATCCTGATTTTGATGACGAGCGATGCAGAAATGGCTACGTTGGGGGCAAAGGAGTCGCCACATTCTTTTTCACCCAAGAGACGACAAAAACGACCATAGGAGGTTGATCATCTTACGCCCCTGGGTTTTTTGAATGTGGTGTTGCATCAGGTCCAATAACTGTCATCAGGAAGGATGTATAGAACTCATCATTTTGTTCAGAAGTTGACTTACTGTGACATGTAATGCACAAAAATCATTTGGCATTGTTTTTTTCCCTACTGCCTGCCTTCTCGTTAGTGGAAGTTTCAAGTGAGCCATTCTTAATAATTTGTTTTTTTTGTTTATCACAGATATGATAAAAAGGGAGGACTATTGTGGAAGAAATTGTTAAGAATGATCTGTTCTGTGTAGTTCAAATACTGATAGTTACTGATAGCTACTATGTGTCTTTTCTTTATGATATGGTGACCAATCTGATTATGTGACACTGTATGAATTTAGGTCAGGACAAACCTGCTGATTCAGTCTCTTACAGCCTGGGTGGGCATCGCAACTCTCTTTTACGTCTAAGACGTAACAGAGTTGGTACATTGATTATGCTTCTATATAAAATCTTCTACGCCTAATGAGTCAAATGCTTACCAACAGAAATGTTTGTAATATCATAGGTGATAGGCTCATGATTACTGAACTTATATAATCCTGTGTCTTGTTTTGGAAGGCAGGTCAGTATTGCATATTTTCTCTGTTAACGCTGTACCTCCTTGTTTGATCAACCAAGTCTGTATTAAAACCTCAGAGTATCTGAAGGAATCTCTCTCATCTCGTATTAAGAACTTCTATAACAGGTTGCATCCCTTTATGCCGATGTTCAACCACAGCAATCCCCTGAGCAAGCATGGCAAGGCAATTTTATTTGTATAGCACACTTTCAACAGCAGGGTAATTCAAGGTGCTTTACATGATTTGAAAAAGCAATGGAAATTAAAAGTAAAAGAAACACACATTACACATGATACACAATAAAGCAAGAGAAAGATCAATAAACAAGAGAGCATGAACACATTTCATACATATGACATCATTTAATGGAAGGCAATTCTAAACAGATTGGTTTTTAGTCTCGATTTAAAGGAGTTCAGAGTTTCAGCAGCTCTACACTCGTCAGGAAGTCTGTTCCAGAAAAGAGGAGCATAGAAACTGAAAGCTGCTTCTCCATGTTTAGTTCAGAGTCATTGGCGTAATGGAGTAAAGATAATCACCAACGTCTTTAAAGTTCGTTAGCAGAGACACTGAGCAGAAGAGGCGAGGCAGCTCATCCCTTGTCATGGGGGGAGTGGCTGTCTTTAAGGGCACTGGTTAGGCATCATACCTCCTCACGCCGTTGATGGTTCCGCCGCAGTCTACAGCAGTGTGCCTGATGGAAGACCCCATGAAGCTCCCGCCTGATCCATTGGCGTAATGGAGCCTCTGGGGAAGGAGAAAGAGGGGCCCGAGGTGGGGCATGTGGTCTTCCCCAGAGGTCACTCTGTAGTCACGTTCCTGAAAAACAGCAGTGTAAGATTTGTCAAAAAGTCCTTGCTTCATTCATATTTTCCATGATGAAAAATACTAATTGACTTGCAGATGACCTTATTCTGGAATGAGAAAATTCTGAAATGCTTGCCTTAAAGAAAACAAAAACACAAGGTTACAGGAATGCCTCTCTGCTGTAAAGATTCACACGAAAAACTGCTGGGTTAAAAATAACCCAATTTGGGCTGTTTTATAACTCAACCGCTGGGTCAATATTGCACCAACCCAGCAGTAGTTAATTTGACCCAGCAAAATGGGTTACTCCATTCTAACCCAACAGATGGGTTAAATATCCCACCCAAAGGCTGGGTCATTTACTCTACCCAAATGCTGGGTCAAATTAACTACAATTCTGGGTTGTTTCAACTAAATATGTGTCATTTACTCTACCCAAATGAATTAAAATTCTGGGTTTTGTTTCAACAACTACATATATTGTTCAGTAATCAATCCAAATGCTTGGTCAAATTAACCAATATGCCCAAATAATTCTAACACATTACAGTACAACCTATAAAAGACAGAAAATACCAACCATCGATATCTATAAAACTGTCACAAAATAAATGCTAGATTTGGTCATGTTAAGCATATACTATGCAATAAACACTTAATACTGAAATCTTTACGAGGCGCCGCGTTGAAATTTATATAAATGTAAACAATATAAAATATTTCAGATCAATTCATTCAGGTCAAGAACTGGAACAGATAAAATCAATGTAATTAAAACATTCAGTGCAAAACAACAGTTAAAGGTCTAGTGTCCATTTTTCCAATGCCTATTTGCAAGCAAGTATACTAGTTTGAAGAAACTTAACCAGTTTAGACTTTACTCCTGGCATTTCATAGATGAGACTTTGTAGGAATTTGCACACATGATCACACTGCTTAGAGTATTCAATGTCTAAAATAAAAAATGCCTTGAAGCACGCATCGATGGCCTGAAGCAGTGCGTCGTGTTCTAAAGCCTGACCAGCAATGATGACAAAGGCCTGATAAACATGCTGATCATCATTTCCCAATGTCAGGACGTAGGGGTATGGTCTTGATGCCATGGCCTCATGAAGGTAGTATTCCACCATATTTATTTCAGGCTAAAAAACAAAGAAAGAAAGAATGAAAAAGAGCAAGTGAGAGAGTAATTAGTAAGGAACAAATGTCTACCAACTAGTATAGTAGAAATAAAAAAATAAGACATTTTGAGGACCATTTTCTTAAAATATTGTTCTAAGATAAAGTCTAGTTAGGTTTACAATTTGAAAAAGATTCAGTGCATCTTTAATTTTGTCTGGATGGTTATGGCATATGGCTCACATTATGGAAAACAATTTAAAAAAGTATTCAGACCTGAACTGACCTAAGAAGCCATAAATCAATCGCATTCTTTGTAAATTTAGAAGACTTCAACCTCCTACGGCAAGGTCTGAATGGATTAAAACACAAAAGCATTAACCGTCTTATAAATATCTTAATTTCTGCATCAGTGCGGTGTGGTAACGAGGCGATCAGTCAGTGGCACTGCAGACATTTTAAAAGCCTAGGATGCTTTGATAGTCACCAACTCTTACTTAGATGTACTGGAATACTTACAGGCTTATGGTCGATGAAGGCCAAGTTGCATTCTTCAAGGGTGTGGCGAACCATTTTTGAACTGCGGCCACGGCCAAGTTTGTAAGTGGTTGGAGGAAGCAGGGCTGGCAGCTGCCTCAGGGTGAGTTCGCCAACGCCATCTGTAGAAGATATAGGTGTGAATACGTTGTGGAATGGCATACCTGTGATTTTGTCATTCAGTATTCAACTAACATAGAACCTCTGCTAACAGTTATGTGCAGCCAATTCCTGCCCTGCAGCTGGTTAGAGATTGTAGTTTAATGAATCCCACCATTTTAACCTCAAACCTGAACAGAGTAGGAGAAGAGACAGGGAACAGCGTGGAAGAAGACCTGGTGAGGCCGCAGTAGGCTGCTACAAACAGTGGAAACCTCTGTGTTGACATAACTTTTTTTGTGTAGACTGACGCATTAGCACTGCCGCAAATTATCAATCTAATCTAAACTGAACATCATGTAATATACAGCGGTATAACTTTCACCTCACTATCAGCGCGATGTCCCAGCGGTTCAATGCTCTCAGTGGTGTGTTTACATAAGCCCCGCACCCCATTACATTTTTTTATTATACATTTGCACGACTTATGTGAATGCTATTTTCCGAGGTCAAAATGGCGAATTTAGCAGAAAAGCAACTGATTTGCATGTATGGTTGTTAGTCACTAAAATATGGATGCTTTGCTTCATCAAATAATTAAGTTAAATAATTACCTGGTATGAGAGCCCTTGCAAGAGTGCCATCATCTGGTGTTATAGCCGTGTCTGTGCCGTGCTCCGTGACCTGCTGGTTGATCTCAGCCTCTTTCTGATGTTCCGCAGCCTTTCCTCCAGGAATCCAGTGGTTCCGTCCTGGGGTGTACTATATTTGCTGCCAAGAAATCAAAATCTTTGATTAATAGATATCAGGCATGTTTTGATTTTTGAGTGTATGGGCTACTGTTAGAACAGGGTTTTTCTCTATGTCCGACTGTCCTCAGAAGCAAAAATCAATTTATTGTTTCCGCTGTTAAGGTTAACACTCACGCTGCCACTGCTTGATGAGTCTTTTCAACTGGGAAATGACTGAACCAAATCTGATGTCAGGGCCTTTTTGCTCTCTGTCGTAGGACTGTAAAATAGAAAATGGCTAAAAAACAATCCTCCCTCTCTCATTATATAATTTATGTGATAAATTGCATACCTGTAAATTTGAGCTAACTTTACATCCCTATAAAAATCACTCGCATACGTTTTTGTTCACAAGAATATTGGCGGCTCATGCAGTTTGAACATGTAAACAGCTTAAACAACCCAAGATCGGTCTGCTCCCATTATACGCTGCTGTGGCAAGACAGGGAAAGGCCGGACTCCTGTATAACAGGAGACATTTAAAAGAAAATATTCAGATTCATTATTTTAGATATCAAATATTAGGAACTTATATCCCCAGGTTAAATTTGGCATTGTCATTAAACTGGAGAATTACCTGGCTAGCTAACAAACTAGCCTTTTGCTAACATGCACGTTCAGACGGCTACCAGACATCTCATTCGAAAAGAGCTGCTATATTTACCCAGCCCCGCCGGCTTCTCCCACCCAGAAAAGATGCTAAGTGCTGCTAGAAAAAGGCATGATCCGTGACATAGCAGGTGACGGCCGCACCTTGCGTCTCTCTCCTTCTAGAGAGTGAGCTGCTTTAAAACCTCACCACTTTGTTCATGCGCCGCCTTTCTCTGAGTGATATGATGCTCGCTATATCGGAGAAGTGTGCCGAAAATATCAGTACTTGCATCGCCATTACAGTGTGAAGAAATTGGCTCATTTCCCCAACCTTGAGTTGTAGCTGCTGCGTCATCTCCCGCCCCCTGCGCCTATTTTATTAGACGCAACTTTACTCATTGTTCATATGTAGAGTACAGAAGTGCAGCGGGATTTTTGACAAATATGTACAAAATAAGCAGCAGAACAGCAGTTTACAAAAGCCACATAAGCTACGTGCACTGTTTGTTAAAGGCTCATGATGAGGCTAAATGGCTAGCTATGTTGTTAGCCAAAACAACCAACTAGCCTCTACAATATAAAGATACCACTTTTATAGGTAACACAGCACAGACGTGATGGGAATTAGATATAGTGTACACAAACCTTTTATGGTTGATTTGCTTCGACAGGAGGATGTTTTTTTATCACAGCCAAGATGGAGTCTGGAGTGTGGATTTGTGGTGGAGGACAGCTGTGGATGTAATGACGTTCAAACAAGCACAACAACCCAGGTGCTAGGTCAACCAATGACTGTTGGGTTGATCGATTTTGACCCAGCTCATGGGTTGCACAAAAATAACCCAAATCCCATATAAATAACCCCTAATGGGTCAAACATTTCATAACCCAGCGGTTGGGTAGATGAAATAACCCAGCAGTTTTAAGTTAGTTCAAATCAATGCGAAATATGAAAACAGTACAATAACTGGATTATTTGGTTCACAGTCAAATACATTTTCATAAGTTCAATTTTTTTAGTTGATTCAGTTTTGTATAAAAATGCTCAGGTTTTATGGGTGATCCAGACAGTCCATCATCTAACAGTCCATAGTGACCTATGTCATGTAAACAGGGATGTACATGCCTTTTACGTCTGAGAAAGTAGGTAATATGGAAGTTCTATAACATGCAACAGCACAGCAGCTACACTTACCAGATTCTGTGGCGTTCCTGTCCTCGGTCGTGTCGTCGACCATGGGCAGGAAGGTGGACAACAGTAATAATGTCAGCGTTGGTAACATTTCTTCACGACGGTTTTAACCCTGTAAAGCTGATAATGTCTTAGTGAGTGAAACAGTCAAACTCAAGCATTTACACTGATTTACACATACCAGGTTTTTTCTTTCCTTGCTTCACCATCTGCGTCCCGGTCTGCTTCCCCCACTCAGTGCTTGAGTGAGAAGTCCCCTGTGTTGAGGCGGGGCCGCAGCAGGGCCCCGAACATCTCCGTCCCGTCTGCGGCTCCAGGACCAGCAGGACCTTCTCACTGGCGGCGATGTGTTCCAGGTCGGGACGTCCAAAATAACACTGGACCTAGGAGAGGATGGGACGGGTACCATGGCAACAACCTGGGTTCAAAACAATGACTGATGTGCAAATAAAACTGATGCTTTTGAGCTGAAAATGCCCTGGTGACAGAACTGAAATCCATTACTGTTAGCCGCCCCCCCCCCCAACCAAACTTCAGTGAGCCGACTCTTGTTGATGTATGGAAAATTTTACGATAAATGGAGCTTATGTTCAATGACTACAAACACACGGGAGGAGAATAAAATAACTTAAATAGTACACCTCCCTTCTTCCTCCTTCGTCATCCGCGCCTCCTCCTCCTCCTGTTTCCTGCGCTCCAGCTCCCATTCTACGAAGGTGTCGAAGAGGCTGGGCCAGGCCTCGTCCTCGCTGTAGTTGCTGAGGTCCGGCCCGATGGCCTGAGTGAAATTCAGGAACATGTTCCACGCATGAAACCCTATTACCATCTCCCCAAGGGTTTGCTGATTCACTTAAAAAGTGGTATTAGTCTCAGGTCCACAGCTGAAATATCTGAGGTGTTTTTCAGTGGCCCTTTTGAGCACAAAGGAAATTCAGGAAAATCCATGTAATCTGCTGCTTTTCAGGTCCGAGTAAAAGCTTATGATTTAGTGCAAACTAAACTCTTTTCTCATCCAGATCTGCCTTAATAACATCTCTTATTATCAAAGTGGTTGCATATTAAATAACAGGAAGCAGCCAAGTAAAAAAAAAAAAAAAAATGAAGCACAAGGAAAACAATGAGGAGCAAAAAGGGCGGAAATTAACTTACCTTTTCAGCACTGGAGAGAAACGTGGTTACATTCAAATTCCAGAGGTTTGAAAAATGACGTCCACAAAATTAAACTGACCCTAAAAAAGAAAAAGGAGGGAAACATTCTTTGTAAAGAAAAGTAAAATGTATTCAGTTGATTTCACTGAATGATTTTGCACATTTACCTTAATAGTGCCCAGTTTGTGTTCCTCTCCCGGGTCGTTTGTGGGTCCCTGAGTCACCAGAACCTCCAATGATGAGTTGATCAGAGCAGCCGGCCCCTTCTACTGCTGCTTCCTCTGCCCGCCCTGTTCCTGCCTCTGTTGATAGACCTGGAGGTCTGTATGAATGTTTGAAATTGAATTACACAACATTTTATAAATTTGTTTAGGTTACCACTAATAAAATAAGCATTTACCAATTAAATACCCACAAATAATAGTAATGTGTATTCATTCTATATGACCAAAGATCCGTGTGAAATTTGTTAATAAAACGGACAAAGAAAACATTGTTACCTAGTTTCCAGATAAAACTTTGTGAAACGTTCTCATTGCCCTGTGTTTTTTGAAGGCCTGTCAAGGAAGAGGGCGAGGCGGAGGCCGCAGCTGTCCACCGAGCCGTCAGAGTTTGAGCTGGAGATGCTGGAAGCCATCAGGGACAAACTAGATCCTCCTGCTCCTTTGATCCAGGATGCTGATGAGCACTTCCTTCTCTCTCTGCTTCCTCTCCTGAAAAACGTTCCACCCCACACCAAAGAGATGATCAAATTCAAAATGTATAAATTATTTGAAAGCAGCTATGTTCTGGTAAAATAGATTTTGTAATTGAAATGGTTTATCTGCTTTGGTCTTCAAAATAAAGCTTCATTTTTCTAATGTAAATTTTCTGTATTTATCATTGACTTTATGAAAAGTTTCATGATTAAATTAGGAGAAAAAAAGACATCAGACGAAAGAGGTTAAGCAAAAAAGTTTTAGTTTGTTTTATGGATTCTCACATTCCTATTTACAAGCCTGGGTGGTGTTATAATTAACCTTACAGTCTGGCAGCCAGCACCTGCAATCAGAAGAAATGCAATCAGAAGAAAAACAGGTGAGCAGTTCAAAAGTAGACACAATATAGGTACATTCACAGGAGAAACGGCATCTTTATTAACTGCATTGTTCACTACAGACACAGGTTATACAGGAAGTTTTGCTCTTATTAAATTTTTGGGTGGCTCTTAAAAGAGCCGTTGTGGGTTAGTCCTGTATGGACATGACTATTCCGCTGGCTGCCATGGTACTGCTCCCTCACTGAAGTGGGCCATAAATGCTTCTCTGACCTCTACTGCCTCTCTGGTCGTGTTGTTCGCTCCCATCCGCCCCACAGCTGGAGGTTGCGGATGACCACGAGCAGCAGCTTCCCCTCGCTGCAGGTCCCCGGCCATCTGCAGAAGTTATCATGAAATTATGGAGAACACGTTGCCTTTACACACTTCTCCACAACTTCTGGATTCGTTTCCAGCGTGCGCCGAAACATCCTCCACTGAGAAGACCGAATCCCAACCGAATCCCAACCTTCCACCACCAGCCGAGCCCGGGACAGCCAATAGTTGAATACCCACTGCTGAGGGGTTAGGCCGACACATCCCGGGAAGGGGCGCATCAAATGCCTGCGCAGCGGAAAGGCCTCGTCTGCCACAAACACATGGGGCTGGGGTCTTCGGTGGGGAGATCTGGGCATGTGCTGGTCTGGGGGCAGAAGAAGTGTGCCATCATGTAGAGCCTGACCAAAGGCGGAGTTGGCCAAAATCCCTCCGATGCAGCCCAACGGGTCATCAAATTGGGCAGACGGAAGTAGCTCTGAAAGCGAACCTCATCCGTACGCAGCTCCTGGAGCAAATGGTTAAACTCCCCGAACTCAAAATGCCTCTGAAAATAGGGTGTATCCACAAACGGCCAGTGTTGCCAACTTAGCAACTTTGTCGCTATTTCTAACGACTTTTCAGACCCCCTTAACAACTTTTTTTCCAAAAAGCGCCTAGCGACAAACCTAGTGACATTTCTGACCACCCCTAGCTACTTTCTGTTGAACTTTGTCGCCGATATTCCCTCCTTGATCTGGATGGATCCCGACCTTCATCACCGTACTTCCTTCAAGAAGCTCAGAAAGGGAATGAATGTGCGCATGTGCATGAATCATGATCACGCTACGTCTACGGACCAATCATAAACATGTTTAACTCACCCGCTCACAAACGAAGTTGTTTTCCAGATAAAATAAATTCAAAAGTAAAAAAGAAATCTGCAGGTATATAACGTATATAAGACCGAGCTTTCTTTTTATAAGCCCCACACGAACGTTGTTCTACACCTTCACATGTCAAACCTCTCCTTTCAATTCTTTAGAGAATCGATATACATAAAAACAGTCTTTTTAAAGGCTAATTTATACAAATTACTTTAGCTTAAAAAGCAAAAGAAATGGTATCATTTCTGTTCTAGTCATTTGAAGGATTTTATTTATTTTTGACATTTCTCTTTTCTTTTTCTAAATAAAGGTTAAAGTGTTTTTTCTTTAATTTTTATAGCTTATTTGCCATTTCCCCCCTCATCAGCAGTAACACATTAAACAGACAAAAACATTTGTAACTCGTTTTGTCCCCCCCCCAACTTGTATTAACTTAATCATCATTTCAACAAAAGTAAACAGACATTTTTGGCATTTTATTACAAAGTGGTAAAATATATACAATACAAAAATGGCACAACCTAAATCCTACTTCCAAAAATAAAGAAAAGAATGGGAGTCACTACCAGAATTCAAAGGATGGTTAAAACCCTTTGTAGGTAGCGACATCAGGGCCAGTTGTGTGTACTGTAAGAGATTTTTATGCAAAGCTTTCAGACATTAAAAAGCATCCAACTACCCAGAAGCACATTGAGAAGGCTAAGCCATACAATCAGGCCACTCAACCCAAACTGTCTTTTGCAAAAAAACAACAACACTGACACACTGAAGCAGGCAGAGGCAACAACTGCTTTGGCTATCAGTGATCACTGCTCTATTTTGTCATGTGACCACATCGGTTTAGCATGCAAGGCAGCTTTCCTTGATTCAAGTATAGCCCAGGATTTTCGGATGCACCGCACCAAATGCACAGAGATGATAAATGGTGTTTTGGCTCCTTATTTTATCCAAAGGCTGGTGGCTGATATTGGTAATAACAAATACAGCCTTTTACTTGATGAAAGTACTGATGTCAGTGTCTCCAAATATCTGGGCATTGTGGTTCGCTACTTTAGTGATGGAAAGGGACTTGTGATGGACACTTTCCTTGGCCTTCTTGAGTTGGAGGGAGGGGATGCAAAGAGCATTGCAAAGGCAGTCCTCACCTTTCTTGACCAGTTTGACCTCAAGAAGGAGAACCTGCTGGGCATTGGCACAGACAATGCATCAGTCATGACCGGGACATACAATGGTGTTTACAAAATTCTTAGAGAAGAAGTAAAACACCTTGTTCTTATCCGTTGTGTATGTCACTCCTTACAACTAGCTGTCAGCTCTGCCTCAAAAAACACTCTGCCTCGCAGTGTTGAGTTCCTGGTCAGGGAGACCTACAATTGGTTCTCCATCTCTCCTAAAAGAAAAGAAGCATACAGGACAGTATAGGAAACCATAAACGGTGGGAAGAGGCCATTAGCAATAACAAGAGTCTGTGCCACATGCTGGCTTTCAATAGAACCTGCGGTATCAAGACTACTAAGTCAGTGGGAGGAGCTAAAATTGCATTTCAGTCTGACCATGACAAGAGAACATTGTTACATGGCAGATGTTTTGCACTCAATGTACGCTGACCCACAGATCCTCCTGTACCTTACTTATCTGAAATCTATCCTTGGTAAGGTGCAGAGCGCAGTCAAGGCCTTTGAGGGGGAACAAAGAGACCCACTGAAGCTTCTGGATTGTATGATAACTCTGATAAGATCTGTCTGCAGCAGAGTCGTTCATCCTATGGCCAAAATCGACATGCTGAAAGACCCAATAGATAACCACATCTCACCTAAGCCATATCTTGGGTATGCATTTGAGTCCAAATCAGTCCAGCTTACCATCTCCAATGAGGATGAGGACCATGTACGAAAGAGATACGTTAGTTACACTATTGTCCTAGCCAATGAGCTTCGAGCAAGACTCCCGGACAGCATGGACATTCTCCAGCACATTTCCTTGTTCAGTGTCGGTGAGACCCTAAAACAAAATAAGAGTCCAGATGACATGGCTAACCTAATGGTCTTATTAGGATATGATCCAGAAACAACTGACCGCATTATCAGTCAGTGGAGATCTGTTCACTTTCAGAGATGGGAGGAAACAGCCAACACCATTGGGTTCTGGGCCGAGGTCAAACAGCATAGGGATGCAGCAGACCTTAACCCATTTGAAGAGTTGGCGTCCGCAGCAGTTGCAGTTCTTTCTCTCCCTCACTCAAATGCTGCAGTAGAAAGACTCTTCAGCCAAATGGGTGTAGTGAAAACCAAACTAAGAAGTTGCATGTCTCTGCAAACACTCCGCTCCGTTTTACACATTAGGTATGGCTTAAGACTAGCTGGAGAAGCATGCTATGAGCACAAGCTGCCAGACAAGGTGCTCCATCTCTTTGTCACATCTCCTGCCTATTCTTTTAAATCAGGCACTCAGTCATCCAGCACTGCTCCTCAGAGGGAAAACACTGAAAGTGCTGGTATGGAGGATGTGGAGTTCTGCCTCAGGACGCTCAATGATCTAGATCGGGGGGGGGGGATTTTTAGTTTTGTTCTTTGTGTAAATATGTAAATAGTTCATGTGAATGCCCTTTAAATCAAAATGTAAAATAGTTGATTACACAATTACAAACAAAAAAAGTCTAGATTACAAATCAGATCAAGAAAGCTCGTTTTAGTTTTGTTCTATGTGTAAATATGTCAATAGTTCGTGTGAATGCGAGATGAGGGGGGTGCGATCAAGTTAAAGAACGGCGGGAGCAGATTACACCTTGAATGGTTTGAGTTATTCAGTTGTGTTACAGGCTAGGTTTATTAATTATGGTCTGAACTAACAACATGAATAATAATCAGTAAAATAATCACTATGCACCACAACCGTATCATAACATTAAAGTTACAATCAAATAACTGTCTTTAGTTATCAAAATGTCCCAAAAAGTCAAATAATCTCTATATAAAGCTTCTAATTAACGCGAATCAGCATGCCAAATTAAACAGGTCTCTTTAACGTAAAACAGCACAATACTTAAACTATATAATAAAGTCATTAAAACTCACCTTCTGACATTTACACACAATAATAAATGGTCAAAAAACAGAAAAAACGCTCCTGCAGCAAGTCGGAAAAAAGGCAGAATCTTGTTTGTAGCTACCGCACACCTGTAGTGCATTTGAGGGACGTTTGAAATCAACGGCGAGTTCAATAACGTAGGAGATTTGAAGCTTATAACAAAAAGCACTGAAAATAATACTATAAGCCATAGACTTCTGTTTAATGGCGGTTGGCAAGAAACATTTGGTGCATACTAAATACTAAATATGCCCTACTTATTTTTACAAAGTACTACAAAAACTATATTTTCTCTATTTATCACGTCACATCAACGTGACGTGATGACGTCATCAATATGCAAATTAGCGTGTGACGTCATCTGGCGACTTTCTGGGTCAACTTCAGGTACTTTCTGTCAAAGACAGTTGGCAACACTGCAAACGGCGCTGATGCGCCCGAAGGCGACGTCTAGCTTTATATAGCAAATAAAGCCAAGCCACTCTCTCGATACGAACCGCCATAGTTACGAACGTCCGGCAACAGAGGAAGCCTTTTTTGCTCAACGTACATGCTTCACACTAGATACGTTGGGAGCGTTGCCTGACGTAGTGCGGTGTGAACGGTGAAGCATCAAGCGTTGCAAGCTTCAACGTACATGCGGCAAACTAGATGCGTTTAGAGCGTTGCCTGACGCAGAAAAAGTGTGCTTTTATTTCTGTGAAATCACAAACACATGTCCAAAATAGGTTTCATCATTATATCAAAAACATGTAAAATAATGAACAATTAAAACAAACTGAAAAGATGGAACTATTTACATTATAAAACACTCTCCTCCCCACGTTGTCTCTGGCTCAGGTCCTTGCAAGAGGGCTTAATGAGTTTCAGCTGGGTCGGGGTCCTCTAAGGCAGTGGATCCCAAACTTTCCAGCTTTCAAACAAGAAGCTCCAAATGAAAACCTTAACATGTTTCTTTGAAATGCAATCAGAAAACGGTCACCTTCCTCAAGTTTTTAACACTGATAAACATGATTACTTAATCCGATCAGAGGCTGAAGAGCAAGGAAGAACATTTTCACAACTTCTATGTAGACAATATCATTGCAAGGTAAACAGGTCCTCTCTGGTTTCACATCAGTAAAGATCTGCGTTGGGGGGGCGATTATAAATGATATGCCATCAGACCTGCCCTGAACATCTAAAACACAACTGTTGTGGCAGCTGATAATTTGGCATGTATGGTTAACTATACAAAGTCAGATCAAAGAAGGCTCTCAACATTTCTGGGTGCTTCCACGGCAAACTGTTGAATTGAATCTGCAATTCTACTTGGCTATGTTAATCAATTCCCTGAATGCTGTGGCATTAAAAACTAATTTTATGAAACAAACAAATCCCACAGCGTTCTGTCCTCGTTCAGCTCCTGGAAGAGAGAATGTGGGAGCATTTTGACACTTGAGCCTTAACCTTGAATTTATAACAAAAATTACCAATGAAAAATAACTCAAAATATATACACATATTTGAAATATAACATGTTAACTTTGTACAATACAAACTATAAAGCCGCGTTCACACCGGTCAGCGCGTCCAGGCGTCAAATCGCTCAAACGGACGAAAGTCGACGCTTTAAAATTAAAACCCAGCAGCTTGCACACTTGTGGTCTGCGTCGGCGCGTCGGGGCATCAGCGCGTCACGTCATTACGTCAGCGTGCGGGCGTGGATTTGTCTGTTGCTAGTTGTTTACAACATGGCGGATCTTGTCGAGAGAGTGGCTTGGGCTTATTTAATTAATGAAGCTACACAAGCCAGACGTCGTCGTCGTTTGCGACGTGTGTGGGTACACCCTATTATTCAGAGGCGTTCGGACTTCGGAGAGTTTCACCATTTGCTCCAGGAGCTGCGTATGGATGAGGTTCGGTTTCAGCGCTATTTTCGTCTGTCCCGCGCCCATTTTGATGACCTCCTGACTCGCATCGGTGCTCGCATCACCTACCAGGACACCAACTACAGGCGCTCTATTCCTGCTGAAGAGCGCCTGTCCATCTGTCTTCGGTTAGTGGGTACATTGTGATTCTGAAAATGTTTTTTTTTTTGTATAAACGTTTAATCTGATGCTCATGTGCTTATACTATGCATATTAAAGAGTCACTGTAAAACCAAACTGTCTACTTACCAAATATGTCTTTTTTGCATTTGGTACCAGTTTTTTTCCCGCCACACATAACAGTAGATTAAAACAGTACACACAGGCAAATAAAAAAAATTCTTTTTCCTATATTAACATGCAGCCAAATAAAAGCCACAGGTAACATAGGTGAATGTATATTTAGTGAACAGTTAAGTAAGTTATCTCACCCCACTGTCATTTCTCATCTCCTGCCCAATATATACTCACACAGCATTTATCTTATCTATAAGTAATATACATTATAGTAGATAATAGTAGATTTCATAACTAATCTGGCCCACAAATAGTCTATTCACTATCGTTTTCTCTTTTATGCAGGTTTCTTGCCACTGGGGACTCCTACAGGACCATAGCCAGCAGCTTCAGAGTGGGCATTTCCACTGTCTCCACCATCATCCCTGATGTTGTGACAGCCATCTGGGATGGTTTAGTGGAGGAATTCATGGCTGTCCCAGGAGAAGAGGAGTGGAGGTCCATTGCCGAGGACTTCAAGGAACGGTGGAACTTCCCTCTGTGCTGTGGTGCTATAGATGGGAAGCACATCAGCTTAAAGGCACCCCCCAACTCTGGTTCTCTTTTTTTAATTACAAGGGGCACCATTCCATCGTGCTCCTTGCTGTGGTAGATGCCCGTTACAGGTTTAGGGTGGTCGATGTTGGGGGGTATGGCAGAACCAGTGATGGAGGGATCTTGGCCA
Source organism: Valencia hispanica (assembly GCA_963556495.2). Classification (NCBI taxonomy): domain Eukaryota; kingdom Metazoa; phylum Chordata; class Actinopteri; order Cyprinodontiformes; family Valenciidae; genus Valencia; species Valencia hispanica. Next base: position 11,388,993 of record OY747719.1, read on the forward strand.
ACTCCACCTTTGGTCAGGCTCTGCGTGATGGCACACTTGGTCTGCCTCCAGACCAGCACATGCCCGGAGCTGCACACCGAAGAGCCCAGCCCCATGTGTTTGTGGCAGATGAGGCCTTTCCACTGCGCAGGCATTTGATGCGCCCCTTTCCTGGACGTGGTGGCCTAACCCCTCAGCAGCGCGTCTTCAACTACCGGCTCTCCCGGGCCCGGCTGGTGGTGGAAGATGCATTCAGGATCTGGTCTGTACAGTGGAGAATGTTTCACCGCAGACTGGAAGTCAACCCCGAAGTTGTGGAGAAGTGTGTGAAGGCGACGTGTGTTCTCCACAACTTCATGAGGGTTTCTGGAGATGGCCAGGTACCTGCTGTGAGGGGAGCTGCCGCTGCTCATGGAGAGAGACCACTTCCAGCTGTGGGGCGAATCGGAGCCAACAACGCAACCAGAGAGGCAGTGGAGACCAGAGAAGTTTTCATGGCCCACCTCAGTGAGGAGGGGGCAGTGCCATGGCAGCCGGCAGAATAGTCATGTCCATACAGGACTGACCCAAAACGGCTCTTTTAAGAGCCACCCAGTAAAAAAATTAAGAGCAAAACTTTCTGAAAATTTCCACATCTATATTTACTATATTATATTTTAGTAATTTGTTTTTCTCTATACTTTCATATATACATTCACAAATCCCTTTCATTTATGGATTATTGTTTGTTCTGTACCTATATACTTTTGACCTGTTCACCTGTACCTCTCGTTTCCAGGTAATGACTGACAGACTGCTCTGCTTTCTCCCACAAACTCGTCTATGGATATGGTGAAATCAATCAAATAAACTCAAATAGTTCTTGCTTTTGTACTTCTATGGTATTTTATATAGTCAATAAAAAGGTATATTTCATTAAGGTAATTATTAGCTGTTATTAAGAACAATATTTTCACCCAAATGGCATTACATAGGACAGTAGAATTAAATTAAGGAAAGTAGCTGACCAAAATGTTACATATAAAAATATTTAATATAAAAAAAATACATACAACATATATACATATAATAAACAAAATAAAATAAAGAACAGGAAGAGAAAGGACCTTATTTGGAGGAAGTGCGGTGGAAGACAGGAGGGACACAGAAAGGAGTCTCCTTCCTCCCCTGAAAAAGGTGTCAGCCCGATCAGTAAAACTACTGAGTATTGTCCAAATGGGTCAAATTTTTCATTCTTTCAAAAATCAGTCTATGAATGTCAAATTTTAGGATGTCTCTTTCTAGAGGTGACACCCTTTTCAGGAGAGGATGAAGAGAGAGAAGGAAGTGCATGTAATCATCTGCAGGAGGAGCAGGAGCTGGTTCAGGCCGGGCCTTGAGCGCATCAAGCAACTTTTGCTGGAACTCTGTTGGCACTGACAAGTCCTGCTGCCTCCGCCTTCGTTTTCTTGGAGGGCCTGTGAAAAAACACAGTAGAAAAATGTGTTAAAAATGCTTACAATTATGTTGAACAAATATACAAATTAGATAAAATTAGAAGCAACAGTTTAAGTCTGTATGAAAGGCTGAGTGTGAATTCCAGGGTATACACAGACATTTCAGAAAGTACAAAAAGTAATTCGCCAAGTGTCTGGGAACCCAAAGAAACAGATTGACATCTTTGAATAAAACCTACATTCCCAACCTTTCCAAACAGCACTACACACCTGCAGGTGCTGGAGCAGAGGAAGGGCCAGGCTGGTCAGAAAAAGAAGCAGCAGCAGAGGAAGGGCCAGGCTGGTCAGAAGCAGAAAAGGAAGGGCCAGGGGACTCTGGTTCAGCCATGTCACCTGCCTCCATGTTAGCTGGATCTGTCAAGACAGAAAGGAATATTATTGACCCTCCTGTTTATTATGCTTTATACCAAGATCACAAATACTTCTACTGCAAGCACTAATAATAAATAGCAAAACTTTGTAGCAGCAAAATGATGTAGGTTTCAGCTTTACAATAATTATTTTCATGTTTCTGAGCACGTTTTTGTGTGTGTTTGTGTGCCACTATGTCTGGGTTTTCTTCTCAAAATCACCAACCTTCTGCCTCTAACCGCCCTGCTGCTTCTTTTTCTGGCTCCTCTGGGTGGTCATACCCCTCCGCCTGCTCCTCCTCGACCCCCATGTTGCTCGATGTTTCGCGGGGGGCGATGAAGGGTTCGAGGAAGGACAGGACAGAGAGGTACTTCCATTTCTGCACTTTCCCTCCTTCTGCTCCGCTCTTCCTTCTCTCTTTCTCTTTTCTGCTCTGCCTGACATATGTGTCCCTCAATGTCTTCCACCGTTTTTTGCAGATCTCGTCTAAATACACAATGGGAAACTGGTAATGCGTATTTAGTACCGTAGTTGCCCTAACCGCTTTTGGCTAGCGTAGCGTTAGCTAACATAACAAGAAAGTTAAAAGAAAAAATATTTTTTTCTATGTTTAACTGCTTACCTGGCACTCCAATATCCTCCAATATCTTCCTCCAAATCAGATCCGATCTCTTCCTGTCTTTGTAAAAAGACGAAGACGGGTCATACAATTCACGGACATTACATACAGCGACGATCAGTTTGTCCTCCATCTTGAATAAAAAATTTGCCGATTCCCCCATGGAAGGAGTTACTACGTCAGTACAACGAGTCGCTCTGATTGGTTGACGCCGCGCGTCTGCTGCCCGAAAGTTCAATTTTCCCAACTTGACGCAGCAGTCCGGGCATCAGCCGCGTGGACGCGCTGATGCCAGCTGCGCCGACGCGCGCGACTTGCTGCTTGGCAGTTTGGCGCCCACTAGATGCGTAGATCCCATAGACTTGCATGTAATCTAGCTGCCCTGCTGCCTGGACGCGCTGACCGGTGTGAACGCGCCTAAAGAAAATTATAAACATCACACTAAATTATGAAAAAGTAATGAAACCATATTACAATCTCACCAGTGGCAGCGTAGGGAGGAACTTACTGTAAAGCCGTTTTCATACAGAAGTTCTGGAATATTTGCGGACAATTCCATCCGGTCTTTAACTGGAGTTGTGTTTTCAAACACACCGCTTTTTTCCGGAACATTGCCTTTCGTCGGCTTTCACACAGCAAGAAATGTACCGGAGGATCCTGATGAATGCCTGGGGGATTGTATGTGGATATGACGTAAACTTAGTGCGGCAGGCGTACATTATTTCTCCAAACAAAAGGATTATTGGAAAGATGGTCGACGAAACAGCAGATCTACTCGCAGCGCGTCTTTGTGATGTGTGCAATTTTCCGCACATGGAAACGCTTAAGAGACATCGACGAAGAAGCTGAAAGGAAAATAGTGACATTTCTACATCAATGTGTGCGCTCACAGCGTTCCCTGCCCCCCCCCTTTTCCCCAAAAGTCCGCTCGTTACTATGTCTTCATCTGTAAAATTAACGGTAAAGGGTAACCGGACAAAGTCCGGAAGGTGCTTTCAGACAAAAGCAAAACAGACGAAGTCCGGAAAATTGCCGGTTTTTCATGGCCTGTTTGAAAGGGGCTTAATTGACGTCACAGAACTGGCCACTGGTTTTCCTCAGGGCTTTCGTTTTGGTCACAGTGGAATCCAGCAACGTGTCATCAAAAATCGAATAACCATTGGAAGTCACGTTTTCACTGGTCTAGGTCTTTGCAGAAGGGCTTAATTAAAATGAAAAAGGTCCACACTTGGATGGAACAGAATGACAGGACACAGAAAATAGCGACATACACACTCCTGCATTGGTTTTCTTGTATGAAAACCGTTTTATAAATAAAGTTTGATTTGATTTAAAGAAGAATTTAGCGTCAGCTGGTCCTTTATATCCGAAACAGTTTTTTTTAACACGGCCAAGGGCCAGTTTAGTGTGATGGTGTCCATCTTGGTTTTCGGGGTTTCTTCAACTCCTCCAGTATCGATGCATCGGGTTGACACGTGTTGCTGTTAGCCTTGTTTTTGCTAGGTGTACTCGGTTGATTTGGCTTATCTTTTCCCCGCAAGGGATCTGGTTTGTCCTGTCTCCTTTGACCGGCGGAGGAACTGATGTCTTACTAATATATATTTACCGTCTTGGCGTCAAAATACTGTTGTCACTTTTATCTATATTTTTGTCCAGCAGAGCTCGGCTACTAGTGCTACTGCTGCAAGCACATCCAATGACGTCACCCTAATGAGCCATTTCACATCTAAACCTAATACAATGTAAAGTACGCCATGTTAACATCTGAAGATCAGATCCCAACAAACTGTCAAATAAACAGACCAGCAGGTGAAAAACTATTCCACGATTCCTCCGCCTGTCTACACCATGCCGGTTACCACTGACCACACGGGTGAAAAAGGGTTCCAGCTAAAATTTCAGAAGTTGAGCAGACTTCCTCCACTTGTCCAGTTTACTTTTAGAGTTTTATAAACTGTGTATATAAACTCAGCAAAAAAAGAAACGTCCCTTTTTCAGGACTGTGTATTTTAGCAATAATGTTGTAAAAATCCAAATAACTTTGTAAAGGGTTTAAACAATTTTTTCCATGCATGTTCAATTAACCATAATCAATTAATTAACATGCACCTGTGGAATGGTCGTTAAGACCTCAGCAGCTTACAGAAAGTAGGCATTTAAGGTCACAGTTCTAAAAACACAGGACACTAAAGAGACTTGTCTACAGACTGTGAAAAACACCCAAAGAAAGATGCCCAGGGTCCCTGCTCATCTGCGTGAATGTGCATTAGGCATGCTGCAGGGAGGCATGAGGACTGCTGATGTGGCTAGGGCAATAAATTGCCATGTCGGCACTGTGAGACGCCTAAGACAGCGCTACAGGGAGACAGGAAGGACAGCTAATCGTCCTCGCAGTGGAAGGCCATGTGTAACAACACCTGCACAGGATCGGTACATCCGAATATCACACCTGCTTGACAGGTACAGGATGGCCACAACAACTGCCCGAGTCACACCAGGAACACACAATCCTTCCATCAGTGCTCAGACTGTCCGCAATAGGCGGACAGTCTGAGCGAGGCTGGACTGAGGGCTTGTAGGCCTGTTGTAAGGCAGGTCTTCACCAGACATCACCAGCAACAACGCCGCCTTTGGGCACAAACCCACCTTTGCTGGACCAGACAGGAGTGGCAAAAAGTGCTCTTCACTGATGAGTCACGGTTTTGTCTCACCAGGGGTGATGGATGTTTATCGTTGAAGGAATGAGCGTTACACCGAGGCCTGTACCCTGGAGCGGGATCGATATGGAGGTGGAGGGTCCGTCATGGTCTGGGGCGGTATATCACATCACCATCGGACTGAGCTTGTTGTCATTGCAGGCAATCTCAATGCCTTGCGGTACAGGGAAGACATCCTCCTCCCTCGTGTGGTATCCTTTATGCATGCTCATCCGGACAATGATCCTCCAGCAGGACAATGCCACCAGCCATACTGCTCGTTCTGTGCGTGAGTTTCTGCATGACAGCAATGTCAGTGTTCTGCCATGGCCAGCGAAGAGCCCGGATCTCAATCCCATTGAGCATGTCTGGGACCTGTTGGATCGCAGGGTGAGGGCTAGGGCCATTCCCCCCAGAAATGTCCAGGAACTTGCAAGTGCCTTGGTGGAAGAGTGGGGTAACATCTCACAGCAAGAACTGACAAATCTGGTCCAGTCCATGAGGAGGAGATGCACTGCAGTACTTCAAGCAGCTGGTGGCCACACCAGATCTTGACTGATACTTTTGATTTTGAGCCTCCCTTCATTCAAGGACACAGTCTATTTCTGTTAGTCACATGTCTGTGAAACATTTTTAGTTTATGTCTTATGGTGTTGACTCTTTTAGTGTTCCACACATTAAGTTTACTGAAAGTAAAAACAGTTGAAAGTCAGAGGACGTTTCTTTTTTTGCAGAGTTTATATGTGTGTGTGTATATATATATATATATATATAATTTTATAGTTCTGTTGTTAAATAAAATTGTTTGATATATATTAATGAACTGTCGCTACCTGAAATGTTTATAATAAAAAAGCTTATGCATCATTCTACAAAGATCTATCTTCTTCCTGTCTCCAACTTATATTTACAGCAGACGGGACAAAAATTGTGAAGTTGTGATTGAGCTGGGAGACATTGAGTCGGTCACCGTGGGAACACCGGCCATGAGAGCACCCAAAAACGTTAAGGAGAAAACCTTCTTTGATGTGAGTTTGCTAACATTCCCCATCTTCAAACCCAGAAACATTTGTTAGCCAGATCTACAGCTGTGAACATTTAGACTTTTTGCTGCTTCGAATTTCGATTTATAGTAGAGATGAAATTGCGATCGACACGTTTACTCTGGGATGTCTAGGCTGCAGAGCTGATTTTAATATTTAAATTAATGATGGAGGTCTCAAAGTTGCTCATTTCTCTGGTCGTAAGATACTGCCTGCACATAACTACCTATCTTAAATATGGCAGTGAGGTTTTCTGTAACAACATGCAAATAAAAAGTTAAACGTGAACATCCTGGAAGTAGTTTAACAGTATGATTACAATTTTGCTAAAAGGTAAACATGAACCAGAAGACAAATTAAGTGAAAGAGTGTAATCAGTATGGCTGCGCTCGCGTATTAGCTTCTTTCCGCTGGGAGGGGCAGGGAGCTCCTGTTTTGGCTTCTTGTTCCGCAGTTTTGTCCCTGAGTTCCAGACCCTTACTGAGAGCCTTGAACCAGAGCGGTTTCGACCCTCAATTCTCAGAGTGTAAACGTCTTTTTCCTCTCTTTTTTAAGTTCCTTTGGACTTCTGCCTTTTATTGACTTTGCATCTGTCACAGCAGGTAGATCAAGCTATTATTTTATATATATATACACACACATACACACAAGCTATATATTATATATACACACACTAAATACATTATTTTTACACAATATATACTATTATATAGAATATTATAGAATATGAACTAGAGGGTAAATTAAGTTAAGTCAGTTTAGAAAACCTTTGCTGCTGGTTTCTTACCAGATATTTCCTCTGGTAGCACTTGTGCAGCAGCTGAAGCTACTCGTCACACCAGGCCCACCGTAGTTGCAGCCGGTGACAGGAAATAAGTGACCTAACTGTAATAAATAATATATATAACAATATAATAAAGAATATTGTCTTATTGTATAATGTGTATTTAGAGCAAGAAAAATGGCAACATAATATAAAAAGCCAAATTTAACCAACCTTTTAATCTAGAATGAAAGTGTGTAAATGACCTTTTCCCCGCTCTCCTCTGGTCCAGGAATGAAGAACAAGTTCACCCTGAAGTGATTTTTCTACCTACATACATACATAGGAATTTCCCAACAACGTTCTCAGTGCAATATCATATTTTGACGTTTACTTGTTTAAACAGAGTGAGAATTGGAAGACCATGCAATGTTGGATGGCTGTAACACAGCTGCTTGTGTTATCTGTTCGGCTGCAGACTACGGATCAGCTGAAAATGTAGCTCCTCCATTTAACTCTTGCTGGACTGTTCATCATTCACGTCAAGTACCTAAAAGGAAAGTTGAAGTGCGCTTCTATGACTAGTAAGAGTCCTATGGAGTGTGTTGGCCCTTAAATCAATGCTTGGCAGCACTCAGCAGTTCCCACCTGCCTGTCCCACCGAGGAGAACAAACAGGCAACATCTGGGTGTCCATGAGGGTCGGGGTCCCTAACCCATATACCTACCCTTTTCCTAACCCTTCTGCCCCCGTAGAAGGAATCAATTCCCCTACCTTAGCCTAGCTGATTCAGGCCCTCCTCCACGTCACAAAGTCTTAAAGGTGGCTCAGAAGGTGGAGGTGAACGGAGGGGAAACAGTCAAGCTGCCTTGTACCTAATCTAACTATTCTGGAGGACGGGTTTGACCTTGAGCTCATGTGACTCCAGTGAAATGGTGAAGATTCCCATTGACAGTGGAGCCACGGACGAGGGCACACACACAGCCGTAATGTGTTAGCTCATAATCACAGCCAGCACCTTTAACAAATGCTGTTATAAAGCCTGGAGATGACTGGAAGAAAAATGTGAAATTGCCCCAAAGGACATGAACATCAAAACTTTGAATGTGACTGCAACTAAAGGCAAAGACTTTGATGTTTGCCTAAAAAGGGAACTCCTGATGGGGATCTTTGAGATGGACTGGGAAAAGCCATCTCCAATTCTGGAAGAAAGCATTCCCATCGCACTGTCAGGAAGGGACGCTCATGGCTTAAAGTTTTCTGGCACCGTGCCGGAAATCCGGCGTGAGGGAGAAAAAAAAAAGAAGAAAAAAAATCACCTTTATTTTTTTTATATATAAATAAATAATGATTGCTGTCATTTGAAAAAGGTTCAAGTGTGTTCTACCAATTGTATGAAAGGATTGCGTGTGTTTAGCGCAACAAAACACAGCAAATCAGGAGTAGACTGGCGCGGGTCCTTTGGCCAAGGTTGTGTTGTGAGCGCGCGCGTGTGTTTGAATCAGCCAGCGCAACAGCTAGCACGAATACCACACGAAACAAGTTTTCCAGCGGAATGGAGCGCAACTTTTTGAAAACTGGGGAAAATATCGCCGTAGTAAACGAGGGAGTTAAAAATAAATGGCGCTGGTCGTGGATGGAGGAAAAGGGCAGAGATGATAAACCTTTTGGCAGCTGGTGCAGAAAATTGAGAGAAGCTGGTGCTAGCTTCTGCGTACTGTACTCCAGGAAGCTAATCTACGCTACAAGTGGCAAGAAAGTTTTTCGTCGCCACGAACTAGACAGTCGTCACATTGCAGCTGTCCGTTCTATACCTCACACAACTACGCTACCAGGAGCGACCACTACCAGTGAGACCCCTACTTCAATGACTGATCGCGTCTGTGATTCAAAAGTCCGTCTGTGTACCTTCATTGCAGAACATGATTTATCGTTTACCATTGCTGAACCACTGGTACGACTTTGTAAAAAGGTTGCGGAAGACAGATTGGCACTCTCAAAATTATCACTTTCAAATCAGCAGGCAAGTTACACTAACACCCATGGCATAGCCTCGCATTTCAAGAAGTGCCTTTCAGATAAATTAAAAAACGGCACATTTTCCCTTAATGTTGATGAAGCTTCTACACAGTGTATGGACAAAATTATGAATATATTAATTCGATACTATGACGAAGATACTAACAGAGCAACGACTATACATTTAGCAAGCAGGAAAGTAAATATAGCAACCGCTTCTGTTCTAAAGAATGAATTGGACGACGTTTTGCTGTCGTATGGGTTTTTGTGGAATCAAGTCATCAGCATTTTGATGGATAACTGTGCTGTGATGAGTGGCAAGAAGACCGGATTGGAAACCCTGGCACGGAAGGAAAATCCGTTTCTTCTCGACATATCCGGTGATACCGTGCATATCGTCTCCAATGCTGCAAAAGCCCTCATGAGTACATTTGGTTCAGAAATTGAAGAGCTTGCTTCTGATCTCTTTTATGACATTGAAAAGTCACAGAAACAAAAAGAGATTTTTGCGGAGTTTCAATCTCTTCTCCATCTTGCCCATAAGAGCTTGATCCGACCGATTGGGAGCAGGTTCCTACAAATGCTGGACGTGGCCAACAGACTTGGTGAGCTTCTGGATGCGCTTGTGGTTTTCTACTACCACGTCGTGGATAAAAATGAAGAATACAAATACAGGTAATTAATTCATTAATTAATTAATTACAATATAATTGTATTGTATTGTCCATTTAAATTGATTTTCATTAGCTTAAACAATAAAAAACGGCATGATGTTTAAACATTTCATTTAGGGTTATTCAATTTTTAGTCCAAAGGAAACATGCATAAAACTAAAATGTTTATGTATAATTAACATACGAGAGGAGGGAGGATGAAGCCTCTGGCCTGCCCAATATGCGTGTATGTTTCATGCCCGACACCGTTGAACCACATCAAGTCCTGCTGCGCGCTGTAGTTTGGGACAGGTGTGGGAATCGAGCTGTTTCTGTCTAGACGGCCCGCTCCAGCCCAAATACCAAAATACACTCCCTGATGGAGTCGAGTGTCCACGGTGAAATAGAGTGTTACACACTATAATACAGTTTCATAATTTCATTTTGAGCATTTCTCCAAATGCGCGAATTGAAGACATCAGAGACAGATGCCGAGGAAAGAGCGAGGGTCAAAGAATAAGCACTGGGCACATGTTGCGCACCCGCGGGTCATCGTGTTTTGTGGAAAAAAAATATATGGGCTATATTATTTTTATTTATTATGTAGTGAGTAAACGAAATTACGCATTAAAGCATATATACTCTGTTTTTGCTTTGGACTAAAAACGGAAAAACATGATTTTGTTTTAAGAATTGATATTTTATGGATTTGATATTTCTATACTTTTATCGAAACAAAAAAAAAACATTTAATGCTTTGATTTTTTTATTTGGTCTAAAAGAATGAACAGACAGTTATAAGGCCTGCATTTCACTATTTATCCTTTCAAAATGTGGATTAAAAGGTTAGGAATTTGTCATGTCAATTGAACACATGATGTATTGAAAAATAGATCAAATACATGAATTAAAATGTAACAGTTTTTTTTAAACAAAAACATTGAAATTCTATTCACAGGCTATTGAGAATTATCAAATGGGCAGATAACACATTTGTGTGTGTGTGCTACAGAGAGCTTCTTAATCAGATCTTTGAGAGAAATGGCCTAACGCTTGAGGAAAAGGCAAGAGTAGAAGTTTTGCAGCATGAGCAGGCCATTGCATCTAGAACCCAGGCAAACCAGATCAGAAAGGCTCGAATTTCTGTGCTAGTTACAGAGTTTGAGAGAGTCACCATCAGGATCAACTTATTCAGAGGTATCTTATATGAGTCAACTATGTAAAATTGTATTTAAGAGCGGTACATTCCTCTTTGCCTGTCTCATAAAATAGGTGATTTAGTAAGTGATAAAGAAATTTCAGTCTTATCTAAAATGTACAATATTTTAATAAAGTATATTCTGATTTACAGCCTATATTAATAGGCTATATTTTGACACTGACTTTTCATGTTATTTTTCAGGCATCCTTCCAACCTTTCAAGGCTTCCTGAAAAGGCTGCAACATGAGAAGCCTATGGTCCACATGTTGCATGTTGAAATGGTGGCCCTTGTGCGAGAGCTTCTCAGCAAGTTTCTAAAACCAGAGGCAATTCCACTGAGTGCCACAGAGCTCATTAATGTCAATGTGAACAGTACCGATTTGCAGCTTCCAAACAAAGGACTTTCTGTTGGACAGTTTTGTTATTCTTCCTTGAAAAGAGCTCGTCTGAATAAGAAAATATGGGTTGCCAACCTATACAAGTGCCTAAGGGATGGTGATGGGTAAAATCTTTTTGGTGTCCTCGAGTCACCCGTGTATAATGTTATAACGCTCTGCAATGTTATGAAATAATCTTAATATTATCCTCTGCTTGCTGTACAATGATACACATTCACACGGAAAGGAGTTTGGATCTTCAGCTGGACAGCTCCCATGAAACAGCTGCAGTTTGTTTGGTCTCTAAAACTTGTTTTGGGGCCGGACGGACTGATAAGGAGGGGGGGGGGCAGCCTGGGGGCGAAGCAAGGGCCCGCTTTGCTTCCCACGCGCCTCCTCTGTATGCTGCATAAATGAAGATGGAGATGTCCAGCTGATGAGAGTCTGCCGTGGGATTTGTGCACGATTGCCCGGCCGCGTTAACAGATCTGACCGAGAGGTGATGACCGGCTCTCCACTCTCAAGTGTCAAAGGTGAGATGCTGCGATGAAAACTTAATGCCTGTTTGATGAAGCATTGCTTTGCTGCTGTTTGTGTGGGGAATACAGAGGGACACCGTATTCTAGCATAAATCAGTGTATTTGTTTGAAAAGTATTGCTCTGCTTTTGCTGAACTGCATCTGTGTGGCAGAATAATAAAGATGACACATATTCTAGCACGATAAGCAGTCTGGTGTCCTTTCTTTCTCCCTTTTATATTGTGTGTGCCGATCCACTAAGATCTTGGGTAAAAATTTCACAAAACAGATGGGTACATAAAATCAGCTGAGTTTCTTCTAAAAAATCTACCTCTTAAAAACACTACCATTGCTTCACTCTCTGCTCTCACGCCAAGCCTTATTCAGTGGGACTCTGTTAGCAGAGCTTTTGTATCACTAGGTGAAGCATTACCTAATGTTGTTTCCCCAGACGAGATAGGCAAACTGGAGAGTGAAATAAGAGCCTACCAGATAGATGTACACTTGGTACCCCTTTCCCAGAGCTACGTTGAAGAGGAGAGCAGGGTGGATGTAGACTGGTGGAGCCACGTCGCATCTCTTAAAAATCAAGACAGAGGTATAAGGTATCCTATTCTGATGAATTTGGTTAAGGCTCTACTTTCTGTATTCACTGGCCCCCTGGTGGAGGGATCCTTCAACCTAATGGATGACATCATTGAGACTGACAGGTTCTCTATGAATGTGGAAACCTATGAGGGCCTTGCAGTTATTAAGTCGGCAATGAAAGCCAGGGAGTGGACTGCCTCTTCTGTGATCATAGAACAGCCTCTTAGGCGGTCCTGTCTGTCCTCTTACCACAAATACCAGTTGCACTTTCAGATGAGGAAAAGTACAAAAGCATTAAAGCAAAAACAGGTGAGTGAGGCAGCTTTGCTGCAGTCAACAGAGATGACAAACAAGTGGTTTAAAGGGCAAAAAAAACCTCTAAAGGCTGCAGCCCCTCTGCACCAGCTGCCTCCTCCTCTGCACCAGCCAGACAACTCTCCTCTGAACCAGCCAGACAACTCTCCTCTGAACCAGCCAGACAACTCTCCTCTGAACCAGCCAGACATCTCTCCTCTGGACCAGCTAGACAACTCTCCTCTGGACCAGCCAGACAACTCTCCTCTGGACCAGCCAGACAACTCTCCTCTGGACCAGCCAGACAACTCTCCTCTGGACCAGCTGCCTCCTCCTCTGGACCAGCCAGACATCTCTCCTCTGGACCAGCCAGACAACTCTCCTCTGGACCAGCCAGACAACTCTCCTCTGGACCAGCCAGACAACTCTCCTCTGGACCAGCCAGACAACTCTCCTCTGGACCAGCTGCCTCCTCCTCTGGACCAGCCAGACAACTCTCCTCTGGACCAGCCAGACATCTCTCCTCTGGACCAGCCAGACATCTCTCCTCTGGACCAGCCAGACATCTCTCCTCTGGACCAGCCAGACATCTCTCCTCTGGACCAGCCAGACATCTCTCCTCTGGACCAGCTGCCTCCTCCTCTGGACCAGCCAGACAACTCTCCTCTGCACCAGCTGCCCCCTCCTCTGGACCAGCCAGAAAACTCTACTCTGGACCAGCCAGACAACTCTCCTCTGGACCAGCCAGACAACTCTCCTCTGGACCAGCCAGACATCTCTCCTCTGGACCAGCTGCCTCCTCCTCTGGACCAGCCAGACAACTCTCCTCTGGACCAGCCAGACAACTCTCCTCTGCACCAGCTGCCTCCTCCTCTGGACCAGCCAGACAACTCTCCTCTGGACCAGCCAGACAACTCTCCTCTGGACCAGCCAGACAACTCTCCTCTGCACCAGCTGCCTCCTCCTCTGGACCAGCCAGACAACTCTCCTCTGGACCAGCCAGACATCTCTCCTCTGGACCAGCTGCCTCCTCCTCTGGACCAGCCAGACATCTCTCCTCTGGACCAGCCAGACATCTCTCCTCTGGACCAGCCAGACATCTCTCCTCTGGACCAGCCAGACAACTCTCCTCTGGACCAGCCAGACATCTCTCCTCTGGACCAGCCAGACAACTCTCCTCTGGACCAGCCAGACATCTCTCCTCTGGACCAGCCAGACAACTCTCCTCTGGACCAGCCAGACAACTCTCCTCTGGACCAGCTGCCTCCTCCTCTGGACCAGCCAGACAACTCTCCTCTGGACCAGCCAGACATCTCTCCTCTGGACCAGCTGCCTCCTCCTCTGGACCAGCCAGACAACTCTCCTCTGGACCAGCCAGACATCTCTCCTCTGGACCAGCCAGACATCTCTCCTCTGGACCAGCTGCCTCCTCCTCTGGACCAGCCAGACAACTCTCCTCTGGACCAGCCAGACAACTCTCCTCTGCACCAGCTGCCTCCTCCTCTGCACCAGCCAGACAACTGTCCTCTGGACCAGCCAGACAACTTTCCTCTGCACCAGCTGCCTCCTTCTCTGGACCAGCCAGACAACTCTCCTCTGGACCAGCCAGACATCTCTCCTCTGGACCAGCTGCCTCCTCCTCTGGACCAGCCAGACAACTCTCCTCTGCACCAGCTGCCCCCTCCTCTGGACCAGCCAGACAACTCTCCTCTGGACCAGCCAGACAACTCTCCTCTGGACCAGCCAGACAACTCTCCTCTGCACCAGCTGCCTCCTCCTCTGGACCAGCCAGACAACTCTCCTCTGGACCAGCCAGACATCTCTCCTCTGGACCAGCTGCCTCCTCCTCTGGACCAGCCAGACATCTCTCCTCTGGACCAGCCAGACATCTCTCCTCTGGACCAGCCAGACAACTCTCCTCTGGACCAGCCAGACAACTCTCCTCTGGACCAGCCAGACAACTCTCCTCTGGACCAGCCAGACAACTCTCCTCTGGACCAGCCAGACAACTCTCCTCTGGACCAGCCAGACAACTCTCCTCTGGACCAGCCAGACAACTCTCCTCTGGACCAGCCAGACATCTCTCCTCTGGACCAGCTGCCTCCTCCTCTGGACCAGCCAGACATCTCTCCTCTGGACCAGCCAGACATCTCTCCTCTGGACCAGCCAGACATCTCTCCTCTGGACCAGCTGCCTCCTCCTCTGGACCAGCCAGACAACTCTCCTCTGGACCAGCCAGACAACTCTCCTCTGCACCAGCTGCCTCCTCCTCTGCACCAGCCAGACAACTGTCCTCTGGACCAGCCAGACAACTTTCCTCTGCACCAGCTGCCTCCTTCTCTGGACCAGCCAGACAACTCTCCTCTGGACCAGCCAGACATCTCTCCTCTGGACCAGCTGCCTCCTCCTCTGGACCAGCCAGACAACTCTCCTCTGCACCAGCTGCCCCCTCCTCTGGACCACCCAGACAACTCTCCTCTGGACCAGCCAGACAACTCTCCTCTGGACCAGCTGCCTCCTCCTCTACACCAGCCAGACAACTCTCCTCTGGACCAGCCAGACAACTCTCCTCTGGACCAGCTGCCTCCTCCTCTGGACGAGCCAGACAACTCTCCTCTGGACCAGCCAGACAACTCTCCTCTGGACCAGCTGCCACCTCCTCTGGACCAGCCAGACAACTGTCCTCTGGACCAGCCAGACAACTCTCCTCTGGACCAGCCAGACAACTCTCCTCTGGACCAGCCAGACAACTCTCCTCTGGACCAGCCAGACAACTCTCCTCTGGACCAGCCAGACAACTCTCCTCTGGACCAGCCAGACAACTCTCCTCTGGACCAGCCAGACAACTCTCCTCTGGACCAGCCAGACAACTCTCCTCTGCACCAGCTGCCTCCTCCTCTGGACCAGCCAGACAACTCTCCTCTGCACCAGCTGCCTCCTCCTCTGGACCAGCCAGACATCTCTCCTGTGCACCAGCCAGACAACTCTCCTGTGCACCAGCCAGACAACTCTCCTGTGCACCAGCCAGACAACTCTCCTCTGGACCAGCTGCCTCCTCCTCTGGACCATGCGGTTTTTTCCCTCTATTTAATTGTTCAGACAAAGTAGCCTCCTCATTAAACCCTTCGCCCAACATGTTAAAAAGAAAGCATACAGATAATTCACACCCTAAACAAAAGAAAAAGAAATGAATATATCAAACAGTACTGTTAGCATTTGTGTTTTGTAATGTTTTACCAAATCAGACAAAGTCTGTTGAAAGTTAATACAGGTGCTTTATGAAGACACACAGCACAAAGCTAATTTGCACTTTAGTTTCATTTATTTGTGTTGAATGCTAAATGTTTAATAAGTATAATTTAAAAGTTAAGGTTTATTATATATTTAAGGTTGAATCTGGAAGTGTTCTTGTTGCCTGATCCAGTGTTTGTTTTAGTTTTTGTATGTCATATCTGATGTCTAGTTTGGATGTTTAATCAGTTTACACATTTATAAAATGTTAGTAATAACATCAATAATAATTTAAAAAAGAAAATAGTTTATTCACTTACTGTGATGTGGTATGTTTTTGGTTTTTTTTACATTATCACACAAATCCAAACTAGGGGTACTTGCAGAAAGGTCTTGGGAAGGTGAGGCTTTACATTTAAGTAACAATTCAATAGTTAGATGATGTATTTATTGCCAACAACTGATGTTTATGATAAACATCAGCTGGTGGCATTAAATAGATATAAATTATATGTATGAGCGTATAAAAGCGCTTATAAGAAAACGCTTATTAGTGATCATTCTATGATTCATAGAAGTTCAGGCTCAGGAAGTTTTTCAACTTTAACCCATGGACGCTTGTGTGCCCCAGTAGTCCTAGGAGTACGAGAATTTTTTTTTTTTAAAGGCAAGTATTTCAGAATTTTCTCATTCCAGAATTGGGTTGTCTGCAAGTAATTTAGTATTTTTCCCCATGAAAAGTATGAATGAACAGCTTTTTGACCAATCTTACACTGTTTTTCAAGAAGGTGACTACAGAGTGACCTCAGGGGAACCCCAATTGCCCCCTCATGCCCCTCCTCCTTCCCTTGACGCCCTATTACGAATGATCAGGCGGGAGCTTCATGGGGTCTTCCATCAGCCCCGGGCACACCGCCGCCGGCGCAGGCCAAACCATTGACACCGTGAGGTGGAGGATGAAGAGGATATCCCCCAAGCTCCAGGTGCCATACGTGGGGGCCGCAGACGTATCCTCAAACAACGCAGTGAGCGGCCCCCACCGCCACCAAGAGGTCCTGCTGCTAATTATGGGGTAAGAATAACCCAACAAGAATATGGCTTTTTGTTTATTGTATGTCACTAATAATTGTGATTTTGTGCTTTTCCAAAGTAACTTGTAGATGATGAGGCAGGTTAGTTTTATACTTTTCAGTAGGTTTTTAAATGTATATTTAAATTATATTTTATTTTTGTGTCATACCTGTCATTTCTTAAAAGCCAAGTGTGAAACTCATTTTATGTAAATAAAACATTGACCTGTTCTACAAAGCCACATACTATGTGTAATACTGAACATAATTATATTAGAATACCAAAAAAACAGTTTCTAAAAAATAGAAACTTGAATTGTTAAACAAGTAATGTGTGTTGCAGTAATTTAACACAGGACTGTCTTCATTCACCCAAAATAATCCCTTGTTTCTCAGGTTTACTGTGGAAATGAACAAAGTTATCAGTTTGTCTAACATGAAAAAACAAGAGTAATGGTGCTACTTTACATTGTATTAGGTTTAGATGAAAAATGGCTCATTTAGGGCGGCTGTAGCTCAGTGGTAAAGTTGTCAGCCTGCACCCCAGAAATTGTGGGTTCGATTCCAGCTTCCACCTGCTACGTGTCGTTGTGTCCTTGGGCAAGACACTTCACCTACCTTGCCTACTGGTGTTGGCCAGAGGGGCCGATGGCGCGATATGGCAGCCTCGCTTCTGTCAGTCTGCCCCAGGCCAGCTGTGGCTATAATCATAGCTTGCTTCCACCAGTGTGTGAATGTGAGAGTGAATGAATAATGGAGTTGTAAAGCGCTTTGAGAGTCTTGAAAAGTGCTATATAAATGCAAGCCATTATTATTAGAATAAATAGTTTTGCTAGATTCTTTCTTATCAACCAACAGGAGCGCGTGTGTCGCTCTATCCTATCTAAGTGGGGACTTGTGTCGTTCTGTACCATCCAACAGGGGACTCCTGTCATTCCATACAAGCAAAGTGTGAACCTCATTTGATGTAAATCAAAAATTGACCTGCTCTACAAAGCCACATACTATGATGTGAGTGTGTACAGTTGTGGCCAAAAGTTTTGAGAATGACAAATATTAGTTTTCACAAAGTTTGCTGCAAAACTACTTTTAGATCTTTGTTTCAGTTGTTTCTGTGATGTACTGAAATATAATTACAACCACTTTATACATTTCAAAGGCTTTTATTGACAACTACATGACATTTATGCAAAGAGTCAGTATTTGCAGTGTTGGCCCTTCTTTTTCAGGACCTCTGCAATTCGACTGGGCATGCTCTCAATCAACTTCTGGGCCAAATCCTGACTGATAGCAACCCATTCTTTCATAATCACTTCTTGGAGTTTGTCAGAATTAGTGGGTTTTTGTTTGTCCACCCGCCTCTTGAGGACTGACCACAAGTTCTCAATGGGATTAAGATCTGGGGAGTTTCCAGGCCATGGACCCAAAATTTCTACGTTTTGGTCCCCGAGCCACTTAGTTATCACCTTTGCCTTATGCAACGGTGCTCCATCGTGCTGGAAAATGCATTGTTCTTCACCAAACTGTTGTTGGATTGTTGGAAGAAGTTGCTGTTGGAGGGTGTTTTGGTACCATTCTTTATTCATGGCTGTGTTTTGGGGCAAAATCGTAAGTGAGCCCACTCACTTGGATGAGAAGCAACCCCACACATGAATGGTCTCAGGATGCTTTACTGTTGGCATGACACAGGACTGATGGTAGCGCTCACCTTTTCTTCTCCGGGCAAGCCTTTTTCCAGATGCCCCAATCAATCGGAAAGAGGCTTCATCTGAGAATATGACTTTGCCCCAGTCCTCAGCAGTCCATTCACCAAACTTTCTGCAGAAGATCAATCTGTCCCTGATGTTTTTTTTGGAGAGAAGTGGCTTCTTTGCTGCCCTTCTTGACACCAGGCCATCTTCCAAAAGTCTTTGCCTCACTGTGCGTGCAGATGCGCTCACACCTGCCTCCTGCCATTCCTGAGCAAGCTCTACACTGGTGGCACTCCGATCCCGCAGCTGAATCCTCTTTAGGAGACGATCCTGGCGTTTGCTGGACTTTCTTGGACGCCCTGACGCCTTCTTAACAAGAATTGAACCTCTTTCCTTGAAGTTCTTGATAATCCTATAAATTGTTGATTTAGGTGCAATTTTAGTAGCCACAATATCCTTGCCTGTGAAGCCATTTTTATGCAACGCAATGATGGCTGCACGCGTTTCCTAGCAGGTCACCATGGTTAACAATGGAAGAACAATGATTTCAAGCATCACCTTCCTTTTAACATGTCAAGTCTACCATTCTATCCCAATCAGCCTGACATAATGATCTCCAGCCTTGTGCTCGTTAACTTTCTCGCCTGAGTTAAAAAACTTAAGCAGCAACTTTTCCAATTTCCAATATGTATGTAATTCTCAAAACTTTTGGCCACGACTGTATATATTCTGATAGATGCAAAGTCAACAAAAGACAGAAGTCCACAGGAACTTTGGTAGAGCAGGTTATCATTTTTTTATTTCTAAAAATTGGGGGGGATTTGGGCAGCAGGTGCTCTGAGGTTTGAAGCTATTTGTCTGGTTAAATCCAATAACGAACAAGACTCTGGTATGCTAACTAGATACACGGTACCGTGCGGCAGGACCAGATGGAGTTCAAGCCATGGCTCTGCTCTTCCACAAGAGGTGTGTGTGTGTGTGTGTGTATACATACATAGACACACACACACATATCGTAAGCAATAGAATATTGATAATGGGCTAAAAATTAAGCGTAAAAAAATGAGTAACTTGCCATTTGGCTCAACCAAACAGTGGAGGGCTTTAGATGAAAAGTAAAAAATATTTATTAAATATTTGACTCACTTATGAGTCTTCAACTTATTCAGTTTTAACCTACCAAGCTACTTGGAAAATCTGCTTCTACGCAACTGAATGGCGGGGTAGTATCCATTCTGTAGCAAATCAGAATGCACAAGCTAAATCAAGGCAATGTTCAAAATTAAAGTAAAAACTGTTCATCACAGCAGGACTTAATCAGAAGCAGTCTACATAGGGAGCTTTTTTAAATTTATTCATTTGTTGTAGTTGCTAAGGTTAATAACTTAATGTTATGTAACCCTGTAAAATACCTATAAACACAATCCAACCTAAAAAGTAAAGATTGAGCATAATAGGTGATAAATGAAAGGGCAGTCCAAGCATCAGCTAGTTTAAACAACAATGGTGAGACTAGCCATGTTCTATAAATACAGAATGGACCCTGGCAAAAAAAAAAAAAAAAAAAACATTAGGTGAAATTCTTCATTTAAGTCTGAGGGTCAGATGATCCACCTTGCAGTCAGTGGTGGTTTTTATCCTTCCTTTCTTCCCTCAGGATGCTATGAGGAAGAAGGGAGGAGAGAACACATTCGAGGACAAAACAATGAGAATATAAAAACATTCAGGTAGTCCATTCTAACAGTAACGGTAAGCAATTTCTCTCCAACACGGTGGGGATGAACAGGTCAAGGGGGTGGGGCGGGGGCTCCTTGAGTGCAGCTATAGTCATGTAATTTGCCATCTTTTAATCCTGGAATTAGCATGAGGGAGTGTACGGAGAATAGTTTGCAGACCCTGGTCAGATCTTGAAGCAATGCAGTTGACATTTTTCTTTATTTTGACGCAAAACTCGGCCTTGGGCGGTTTCTTCATATTCACTTTGACAAACGCCACCTACTCTGCTCTCTGGTGTCATCCTATGCAAGTAGAGGCCCGTCCGGTCGTAGTGTCGATGTTTTTTTAAATAGATCCATAAGTCCGGTGTCAAATCACTTACCTCACCCATTTGAAAGCAGCCCGTTGTTTTTCCATCCAGACAACGATCCATCCAACTTGGTGAAAAAAAAATCCTTTTGTTCCCATTTAACACATTAGCAATAGGGCTGTAACAGAAATGAACAGGAATAAACTAAACCGATTTAAAATTCTAAAATAATGTGAACTTTGTACAATACAATAAACTGTAGAAATAAACATTACGAACAAAAGATGGAACATTATAAAAAGTCTTACCATGTTACCACTAGACATGGGGTCTCATTTATAAAACTTTGCGTAGAATCATTACTAAAACCGTACTTAAGCTCAGCAACTTTTTTACTCACGCCTAGTAAGTTTCCGATCTATTAAACTTGGAGTACGCACAGCTGCACGCACTTTCCGTTTTATAAATCCCACTCTCCCTAGAAATGTGCGCAAGTGTTTTTGGATCATATCCCGCCTCCCACACATAATGAATATTGTCTAGTGAATATTATGCATCGACTTAAGCCAGCTAATATGGGGCGTTTCCAAGGGGCAAACTCTGCCGCTCAGAATTGAAGCCATCACGGAAGTAACAAAAATTGCAGTTCACCCCTCATCCACTGGAGGCTGGCTCCAGAAAGGAGCAATTTCCCATTGACTCCCATGTTAAAAAGGCCAACTTCAAAGCAGAAATAAACATGTTTACAGCCTGGTTCAAAAAAACATTTTAGGTTTAATAGGTCAGGTTTATCGTCATGACAACTCTGATTGGGGTGAATTTTTTCCCAACTCATCCGTTTAGACATAATTTAATCTTGAAATTATGAATAATTAGGGGCGTGTCCTTTTGATTGCCAGGTCTCAGATGAGCCGTCAGCGCTAAGGCTGGTGGCTAACGGTAGCTAACGGTGGCTAACGGTGGCTAGCAGCTTGCCGCCATAGACTGCTTACCCCCTGCTTGCTCCGGGGAAGGCCTTCAGCCTGGGACTCACGTTAAGACTTTGGCCATTTCCTTTCTCTGAACTTGGACATCTGTTGCATCCACAAACTTTAGTGTTTAGATATAAATCGTGCACTTATTGGACAAAGATGGCTTGCTGTGTTACTGATTGCATTAACAGACCGTCCAAGAAGTCTCTGCTCCATTTTTTTGGTAAGTAAAATAATATTTCTGTACATTATTTCGTAGATGAAGCTCCTGCTAGCTGAACTCCTAACAAAGTAGCTAGTTAACCACGCTGGGAAACTACAAACTGAACAGGTTAAGATGTTGTGCTTTTAAGATAAGGCTGCTTGGTCGAACATGGGTTGAAATGATCACATTTCTTATTTACTTTACATGTTGATTTATTCAAACTTCACATAGTTTTAGTAAAAACTATGGACAAACGGGGCTTCATGATTTTATTTGACAAAATTATTGAATTGTGCTCATTTCACCGTCAAAACGTACTGATCGTTTCGTGGTCAAAATAACGTGTTGGAACATATACAGACACATTATGTGTGTATGTCTGTACCAGCACGTTATTTTGACGGTTTTAACATGTAAAGTAGATAACAAAAATGTGATAATTTCAACCCATTGTCGACCAAGCAGCCTCATCTTAGAAGCACATGTTTAAAAAAAAAAAAAAAATCCCCTTTTCCCAACTAACTCGATATATTTCATATTTTGTCAGAGATTTTTTACTTTTTAAAAATGTATAAGAGTTGTCAGTTAAGGCATTAACCATTTCTGATATGCTGTCATATGGGATTCACCTTCATTGTTGTACTTTCATACATACACCCATAAGTGTTATGTCTGTGTGCTCATTTGTTTACAGCACGTTTGTCTTGTTGTGGTGAATTAGTTTCCAAATAATGTTGAATGCAATGTTGAAATTTTAAGTTGTTTAATATACAATGTTTTTTTCCTTACAGATCGTATCAATCGCCTAAAACTACAGGAAGATCATAAGGAGAAGTACTGAACAATATATGTGCATCATCTTTAATGCCACTTCTTTCATATCCTTGGGTGCTGTTTTTTGTTTGTTTTTGATTAAGTAAACAACAAATCAATGAAGTGTCTGTTTTTCTTTCACACATTGCTTCCATTTCAAGAAAAAAAATTGCAGAATTGACTATAGGATCGAAATTATTTATATTAGCTGTTGCTAATCTACAATTGCTGTGGGGAAAGTTTTTTAACTGGGAGATCCTACATGGTAGTACAATCACTAACAATTAGGGTAAATACAAACAAATATTAATATAAATTTGTGAACAATCCTAACTTAGCTTGATCATGCATCTCATTCATAGACTAAATAGATCTCATACACTATTAATAGCCAAGTTAAAAATATTGAAAACTTGCATTAAGTTAATGATCATTTCATTTGAATAAATTATTTCAATTTAAATGTTAACTTACTGATTTAATATTCTATTTACGGCCTGGATGGAAGAGGGTAGCAGAGTTGCTCTACCCGCGGCTTTCAGGCTAAGGGCGCCCACTAACCTCCGTTAGCTTCAGTTAGCTTCAGTTAGCTCCAGGACTAGCTCCTGGCTACATCGGCTCAGAGTGTCAATCATCCGCCCGCCCCCCCTCCTCACAACGCCATTCTCAGCTCCACTTCTTTGCCCATTTTTGTATTTTCTGGGAGTGACGAGACGCGTGACGCAGCCAAGATGGGGGAGGTGGGAACCGCCCATTTCGCTTCATTTTTGCTCTTCAGAAACCAATGGGTGACGTCACCAAGGCTTCGTCCATTATTATACAGTCTATGGGCTTTTCAAGGGTAACCATGGCAACCGAGAGGCGGAGAAAGTAATTCCACAGAGACAGCTGCAGGCTCGTAGAAGCACGGAAAACCGTTTTATTTCAGTCAGTCAGCGCTTTACTCAGCCAAAGGGCTTCACATTAAAATACAAAAATACAGTTGCAAAAAGAAAATGTTTGACAAGAAGAGAGTAAAAAGATTTAAAAATTTTATAAAAGCAGCACAAGCAATAAAAAAAGATAATAAAGTTTCAATTAGGTCTATATGGTTACTTCTTGTTTAAGTCTACTTTTAAAAAGTATACTCCTTGTAAAATATTGATTTGGGGTCACAAACAAATGGAAGAGCTGTAAGTGACGCAGCGTTGATGCTGCAGCGTTCCTGGTTCAAATTCAAAAGTACTTTATTGATCCCAGAGGGAAATTAAGTGTTGGTATAGCTCATATAATTAATTCTTTAAGGAGTTGTTGTAGATGATGATGGCTGTGGGCAGGAAGGATTTCCTGTAGCGGTCTGTATTGCAGCGAAACTGAAGAAGCCTCCGACTGAAGACGCTCTGTTGTTGTATGACTGTCTCATGAAGAGGATGCTCATGGTTGTCCATAATTTTTTTAATTTTATGAAGAATCCTTCTTTGCATTATCATCTCCAGATGTTCCACAGTTGTCACAAGAACAGAATCAGCCTTCTTTATCAGGTTGTTGAGCCTTTTTAAATCCCTGGTTCTGATGCTGCTACCCCAACAGATGACGGCTGAAGAGATTACACTCTCCACAACAGACTGGTAGAAGATTTCCAGCATCTTGCTGCAAATCTTGAAGGACCTAAGCTTCCTCAAGAAGTACAGTCTGCTCTGTCCCTTATTGTAGACGGTTTCACTGTTGCGCCTCCAGTCCAGTCTGTTGTCAAGGTGAACTCCGAGGTATTTATAGACCTCAACCACCTCCACTTCTTCTCCCATGATGGAAACAGTTTTTGACTTATCCGTTTCTTCTGAAATCTACAATCATCTCCTTTGTTTTGTTCACATTTAAAGGTGAGACGATTGTTTCCACACCATGTCACAAAGCGGTCCACCAGCTCTCTGTATTCAGCTTCTTGTCCATCTCTGATACACCCGACAATTGCAGAGTCATCTGAGTATTTCTGCAGATGACAGGTCTCTGACTTGTACTGGAAGTCTGAGGCGAACAGAGTGAAAAGGAATGGTGAGAGTACGGTCCCCTGTGGTGCTCCTTTGCTGCTGACCACCTGGTTTGACACACAATTCTTCAGTCTCACAAATTGTGGTCTGTTGGTCAGGTAGTCATTGATCCAGGCGATTGTTGAGGGCTCCACCTGTGTCTTCAGGAGTTTCTGACAAAGCAAATCAGGCTGAATTGTGTTAAATGCACTAGAGAAATCAAAGAACATGATCCTCACAGTGCTGCCTGCTTTGTCCAGATGACAGTGGGTTGGTTGAAACAGGTGGATGATGGCATCTTCAACTCCAACTCCACAGCGATAAGCAAACTGCAGTGGGTCCTGATATGTTCTTGTTTGCTTACTCAGGGGTGCCAACAGGAGTCTCTCCAGGACCTTCATGATGTGGGATGTCAGGGCAACAGGTCTATTAGTCATTGATGACTGATGGCTGAGTTCTCTTTGGTACTGGAACAAGGCAGGATGTCTACCCCAACACTGGGACCTTCTCTGAGTCAGGCTAAGGTTGAAGATGTGCTGCAGAATCCCACAGAGCTGCTGTGCACAGGCCTTCAGGATTCTGGGGCTGACACCATCTGGACCTGCAGCCTTGTTCCGGTTCAGTTTCTCCAGCTGCCTCTTCACCTGACTTTTGGAGACAGACAAGTGGGAGGGGGAGGCAAAGGGGTAGCAGCATTTCCTGACTTGGTTGAAGTCAAACTTGTGGAATCAGAACAGTCCATGGCTGAGGTGAAGGATAAAACATCCGAGGTGTAACAGGAAAGCTGTTGATCAGAGGAGAGTGTGATGTCTGTTTGGCTGGGAACAGGAGAGGTGGATGCTGAGCTAGTTCCTGAGCTGAACCTGTTGAAGAATGTGTTCAGTTCATTGGCTCTGTCCAGACTTTCATCTATCCAATCCTTTCTGTCCTTAAAACCTGTGATCTTTCTCATTCCTGACCAGACATCTCGGATATTGTTCCTCTGTAGTTTGTTCTCCAGCTTCTTCCTGTATGCCTCCTTGCTGTCTCTGATCTTGACCTTAAGTTGCTTCTGTATACTACTCAGTAATTCCATGTCTCCTCCAGAAGGCTCTTTTTTTCTTTAGCAGTTCCTTCAGGTCACTGGTGATCCAGGGTTTGTTATTAGGGAAGCATCTCACTGTTCTGGTGGGGATGATGTTGTCCACACAGAAGTTTATATAGTCAGTCACACACTCAGTCATGGCATTGATGTCCTCTCCATGTGCTTGGCAAAGAGTCATCCAGTCTGTGGTTGCAAAACAACCCTGCAGGGCTTCTTCAGCTTCCTGTGACCATTTTCTCACAGTTTTCTTTGTAACAGGTTGCCTCTGAACAAGTGGTTTATATTCTGAACAGAGAAAAACAAGATTGTGATCCGATTGTCCAAGAGCAGGTCTTGGTTTGGACATGTATGAATCCTTTACATTTGCATAAAACAAATCCAAGGTCCTGTTTTCTCTTGTAGAGCAGCTGACAAACTGTTAAAATGTTGGAAGTGTAGTAGAGAGCGAGGCATGATTAAAATCACCAGATATTGCCACAAATGCATTGGGATGCTGTGTCTGTAGCTTAGCAACAATTGCCTAAATAAGAAGAGCTGGGGACGGGGTGCACGGTTCCAGCGGGTCAGTAGATCTAACACCGGGTCCAGTTCAGCACATAGATCTAATAAGACTGCTTTAAGGAATCTACATCGGCTCCCCCATCCTGATGCTTCCAGTGGTGTGATCTTCAATGAGCGCCAGCATCCATTATGCATCATTATGCAGGTGACGCTGCAGTATTCCTACTTCACACAATGAATTCACCAATAAGTGCAATTTCTATATAATCTGAATAGATAAATACATATGAACATGCTGTGATATTCTTATGTGCAACATTTTCATTCAGATTTTCATTTTTATTCTCAGTTCAGAGATGGGGGTGACTGCTGGTTGTGTCTGTGTGTGCAAAGCTCTACAAGTTTGAAATTATGGCTTTCATTTTCATTTTTGCCATCACTCCCGCTGCGCTCAGTGTCCTCTGTGTCCACAAAGTGCGTAAGCAAGATCCTTAGTGTGCTTAAAGTTGCACACATTTTTTTCTATAAATCCCAAACTTTGCTTACGTAGTTTTCAGACCCCGTTTTGTGCGTAAGCAAGCTTTATAAATGAGACCCCAGGTCCTCGCAGAAGGGCTTAAGTTTCAGCTGCGGCAGATTGTGGTTCTCTAAGGGATTCTGTGACAATTTTCACTTCAGAACTCTGAAGCATTTATTTTTACCTGCATAGCTGAAATATCAGGTGTTTTTCCGTGGCCTGTGAGAATGCAGAAAATTCAGTAAAAGTTAATGTAATCTGATGCATCATTGATGTTGCAGTAAAAACAAAACATTGATTTAACTCCTGCTCCTCTATTGCAAATCAAGTCAATGAACACCTAAGTTGACTCAGTCTCATATTTTATCCTAGTAAAATTCACCTTTTTCCCCCCCAACTATGACTGACCACCTGTTACACCCATTTTATCCCTCAGAAGTAGCCATTCATCTACAGATAAGTAAAGTTTTTGTTGAAGGATCAAAAACAAACACTTCAATCCAATGGGATCCTTTTCAACAGGCCCATGTCTCTTCTTGCTTGTCTGTGGTTTTGAAGCTCTTGGGAACCCTCTGTTCATGGTGTCACTTTCGGGCTATCTCCATTCCCATCCCCAAGCATGGCGCTGGGGGGGCCCATGAAGCTGCTGGCAGCACCATAACAGTGCTTCTGAGGAAGGTGCTGGAGCCTACCCATTCGCCATGCTCCTTCTCTTCCCTTGAAGACTTAAGCGATCTCACTGTAATCTCTCCTTTTTATCTTGTCCAAAAGCTAGACAGAAAGAAAAAGAAATATTTCCCAACATCACTGGATACATTTACATTGACACAAGTAATCGGATTAAAAACCTGTTTGGAATAACAATGATTTATGTAAACATGCCATTCAGATTACTGACCCAATTATACTTATTCGGATCAACATTTCATTCCGATTGAGAAGGGTGGGTTATGCCAATAGTTAATCGGATCACGGTGCATGTAAACCCTTACTGCAAATGTGGGTCATTACTGCATGTCTGTTAAGTCAGTGGTCCCCAACCCCCGGGCCGCAAGCCACACAAAGAATAAATAACTTCCAGTATTTGCGTTTTATTTATTACCCGAGGGTGACTGTTTTATTTTGAAAAATGATTGGATATCCCCATTACATAGCTCAGTCTTGACACGTCAAGAGGCGTGTATTGGTCACGTGATAGTTACCGCTAAAATTAGTCCGACAAGCTAGCAAGATGGATAGAAAACAAATGTCTCGATCGTTTCTTTGGAAAGGGGAAAAGGCCCAATGCTCATTGATTCAGCGTTGTATTGAGTAAGATTTTTCATGCACTTTGTATTTGTTTTTGTGTTAAATCTTGAATTATTAAAAGTGTGTTTACATGTTACCATGGCGACCAGAGAGTGTTAGGGGGCTGAGTCTTACTCGTGTTAGGTTGTCTGCTCGATGTTAGGAGGGCGCTGTTAATAAAGCTGCGAATACACATTGGATTTACGTCGATTGTTATAATTTTAAAAATACCCCGTTTTTATACCGTCCGTTATTTATCCGCCACACCCTAAAGGCCAGTCCGTGAAAATATCGTCTAATATTAAACCTGTCCGTGGCGAAAAAAAGGTTGGGGATCACTGTGTTAAGTCATGCGTAGACGTACAATATGTCGACCTAAAATAAAAAAAATCAAAAGTTATTTGGTTTATAATTTTATTGTGTACATAACAATGAAGGCTTGTAGATATAAAACCATGACCAGAAAAAATAAAAGCACCCCATGAAGAGCATCGTATTGCTCCATTTTAAATGTGCGCCGCCATGTTTTAGAATGGAAGTCTGCTAAGGCTGTTTCCGGTATTTTAAATAGATCTGCGAGGTTCTGTAGCGGATGTAAAAGCTCGTCATAATTTGATAGATTTTTTTCAGGGCCTATGTACAAAGATAATTTTTAATCCGAACTATGATCGGATTAAAGACATGTTGCATATGTAAATGTAGCTACTGTCTGAAACTAGAAAATCTCAGCAACTGAATAACACGTAAACAGACAAGATGCTTTTCAGCAAAGGGGGCACTGCAAATGTTTAAAAGACAAGAAATTATGCTGCCAGAGACCAAGCAGACCAGCAGGTAAAATAAATCATGTCTTAAACATGGTAGTGGGTCGTTCTGCAAAATAATGCAACCATTTAACACTTGACTGATTTTTTTTTCCATTATGCTTTTTTTCTATAAACATTATGGACAGAGAGAGTTTATTAATACATAACCTTAATTTTATTAATAAACAAGAATAAATAAAAGATACATACCTGAATACTGAACCAGACATTGTTTTGTCCTATTTTTCTCGGGACCGAATAAAACCGAAATACAACCTTTAAGCTATTTTTCCTGCTTGGATGACCCCAGACCCCAGCCTGCCCCCTGTCAGAAGATAACATTCATTGGATGCAAATAATCTTAAAAACCATGCATCATTTTTCTTTCGACTATCACAAAAACTATAACAGAAGTTTCTAGGTGAAACTTGAAAAAAGTTTAACATAATATTTTCATAAGCCTCTGTAGAAATACGGCTTAGACTCACATTTGCATGTAGAGCCATCTGTCGAACTAAGAGTGGAAGGTTGCGGTCTGAAATAATCTTTGCCATCGTTGTGTCTACTAAAGCCCTCAAGATCTGAAAAAGGAGAACGCAGACAGAATAGAATGAAGCACAAGGAAAACAATAAGGAGCAAAAAGGGCAGAAATGAACTTACCCAAAGCTTGCATTGTCACAGTTGATCTGAAGTTTGGACAGCATGCTGCGCATGATGCGGGGCACACGCTGAAGGTGAGCAAGCGTCACTACTGTGCGGTCAACAGGACAATGTTCCTGGGCAAACCACTTGGTTATGCAGGCATTGCAGAAGGCATGTTCACAGTGTGGAGCCTGCACTGGATCCTCTGCACTTGCACTGGATAGACTTCCCTCACAGGGAAATTAGCACAGCTACAAGGATTTTGCTTTCAAAGCTATCGACCACAAGCAGCCCTGTGTGAGCTCTGGATCCCCGACTAGCAGGAACACAGCTCCCCAAAGAGAGTGTGCTCATCAAAGAGCACTTTTTACATGTAAAAAAAAAATAAAAATACATATATACACACACACAAACATACATACAAACACCCACACATTTATACACATCAGCAGCTGTGAATAAATAAAGTAAAACTACCTGTCTAGCTGCATCACTTTCTCTACCAAGGGGTCGGGGGTGAGACCTTTCCTGGCTTTTATTTCTGTAAAAATCACAAACACCATCACATGTCCAAAATAAGTTTCATAATTATATCAAGAACATGTAAAATAATGAACAATTAAAACAAACTGAAAAGATAGAACTATTTACATCAGGGGTAATCGAATGAAATTTAAAGAGGTCCAGTCCGAGAAAATTTATTGAAGCCGAGGTCTAGAAGATTATAATGTCCTACAATTTAATGTGATACTACATATTTATGTATCTTAGCACTTGTATCAACATCTGCATTGTTGATTAGCCTATCAAATGAAATTAATTCAGTTATTTAAAAGGAACAAGGGGCAGGATTTGTAAATAAAACATCCATGTCCAGTTTTTTAATGCTGTTGGGTGATGAAGCGTTATAAACCCAAAAAATGAGCCCACCCACGTATCGTTCCATTTTCTTAAACTGGCTGTGTGCTGCAAAATGTGCTGCAGTTCGGGGCCTGAATTTCCCACGCTGTCTTAGTGTGACGTCAATTGACACTGCTTGCGCGTTCGACATATTTAAGAGGAAGAAAACCGGTCGCAGACCTCCATTGATTCAATTGTGAGAATGGATTCTTCTGCAACTAGAAGACGACCAAGGACGACTCACAGCCCACTAAAAAGTGGCACTAAGAAAAAGAAGTATGTCACTGTGAAGAGGTATGTTTTTTTTGTGAAGCGTTTGTGCGCGCTCCCGTGCGGCTGGCTGCAGTTACTTGCAGCGCCGGCCCCGTCGCTCGTGAGCTTCGTTTCTTCATTCTGCCCCATGCTCCTTTAAATATTGACATTTATTGTCACAAAGTGCTGAACATGTATGATTTCTCAAGTGTGTAATGTTCTCTCACTAAAAAAGGTAGGATAACATGTAAATAAAAAAAAGACTTGGCAACTGTGCATGTTCACAATCTAACTTCAGAAAACAAATGTAGGAAAAGCTCATTTTTATATTTTTATTTTTGAAATGTAAACTGTCTCAAACATTTGTCACAAAGTGCTGAACATGAACATAGGATTTCTCAAGTGTGTAATGTTCTGTCATTTACTATATATAAAAGTAGGGTAACTAACATGCAAATAAGAAAAGACATGGCAACTGTGCATGTTCACAAACTAACTTCAGAAAACAAATGTAGAAAGAATTCATTTTTACATTTATCTTTTTCACATGAGGACTAAAGTTTCTCAAACATAAGATTGATTGTTCAAAACTTGTATGTTTTGTCTCATAACGGTGTTTCACGTTGCCACTTTTAATAAGTGCCACAGTTTCTGAACATATGGGACAAACAGGTTTTGTGCCACCAGTGGTAAGTACAAAGAGAAAGAACTGTCCATTTTGGATTCCATGCTCTATTTTCACTGTCCACTTTGCGTTTTTTAGAGGCTGGCATTTGTTATTTTTCTACTTGTACCGTTTCACTTGCCTGTTTCTCTCCCTTTCTCTGTCTTAACTATCAGTTTTTGTTTTCTTTTCCTTTGTCCCACCCCTCAGTTTCTCTTTTTCTCTGCCTGTATCACTCCTCACCGACTGCATTTCTCCTCCTGTCTCCCTTTCTCCCTCTCTCCACCTGTAGCTCTTACTTTCTCCACAGATATCTCTCCTTCTGTCTGCCTGTTTCTCCCTCTCTCCGCCTGTAGCTCTTACTTTCTCCACAGATATCTCTCCTCCTGTCTCCCTCTTTCTCCCTCTCTCCACCTGTAGCTCTTACTTTCTCCACAGATATCTCTCCTTCTGTCTGCCTGTTTCTCCCTCTCTCCGCCTGTAGCTCTTACTTTCTCCACAGATATCTCTCCTTCTGTCTGCCTGTTTCTCCCTCTCTCCACCTGTAGCTCTTACTTTCTCCACAGATATCTCTCCTTCTGTCTGCCTGTTTCTCCCTCTCTCCGCCTGTAGCTCTTACTTTCTCCACAGATATCTCTCCTTCTGTCTGCCTGTTTCTCCCTCTCTCCACCTGTAGCTCTTACTTTCTCCACAGATATCTCTCCTTCTGTCTGCCTGTTTCTCCCTCTCTCCACCTGTAGCTCTTACTTTCTCCACAGATATCTCTCCTTCTGGCCGCCTGTTTCTCCTCCTCTCTGCCTGAATCTCTCCGCTGTGATATTTCTCTTTTTTTCAGCCGGTATCTCGGTTTATTTTTGCTGCGCTTCGCTATGTTTTTTTTTCTAAAGTTTCCCTGCTGGAATGCAAAGTGCTTATTGGCTTTGGTGGTATCACGTGGTATGGCAAAACTCACACCATTGGCCTGCGGGTTTGCATGGACACTACAACACTACCGTAAAGAACGCAAAAGCTGCGCCGGCCAGAAGCGCTCATTAAGGTTATAAATGGTGATTTCTGTTTTGGCATTTTGCTCGGGTCCGCATGAGACAGCATTTTGGTCCGAACCGCGGTCTGCCTATTCGTGACCTCTAATTTACATTATAAAACACTCTCCTCCCCACGTTGTCTCTGGCTCAGGTCCTTGCAAGAGGGCTTAATGAGTTTCAGCTGGGTCGGGGTCCTCTAAGGCAGTGGATCCCAAACTTTCCAGCTTTCAAACAAGAAGCTCCAAATGAAAACCTTAACATGTTTCTTTGAAATGCAATCAGAAAACGGTCACCTTCCTCAAGTTTTTAACACTGATAAACATGATTACTTAATCCGATCAGAGGCTGAAGAGCAAGGAAGAACATTTTCACAACTTCTATGTAGACAAGATCATTGCAAGGTAAACAGGTCCTCTCTGGTTTCACATCAGTACAGATCTGTGTTGGGGGGGCGATTATAAATGATATGCCATCAGACCTGCCCTGAATGTCTAAAACACAACTGTTGTGGCAGCTGATAATTTGGCATGTATGGTTAACTATACAAAGTCAGATCAAAGCATTAAAAACTAATTAAATAAAACAAACAAATCCCACAGCGTTCTGTCCTCGTTCACCTGCTGGAAGAGAGAATGTGGGAGCATTTTGACACTTGAGCCTTAACCTTGAATTTATAACAAATATATATACACATATTTGAAATTTAACATGTTAACTTTGTACAACACAAACTATAAGAAAATTATAAACATCACACAAAATTATAAAAAAGTAATGAAACCATATTACAATCTCACTGCGGCGGGCGTACATTATTTCCCCAAACAAAGGGATTATTGCAAAGATGGTCGACGAAACAGGAGATCTACTCGCAGCGCTCGTCTTTGATATGTGTGCAATTTTGCGCACATGGAAACGCTTAAGAGACATCGACGAAGAAGCTGAAAGGAAAATAGTGACATTTGTAAGTCATCAATGTGTGCGCTCAGTGTTCCCTGCCCGCCTCCCCTTTTCCCCACCGCCCCACACCTCTCCAGCTTTCCCGGAACATTACCTGACAGTCTGAATGCGAACCCCATACCGCGAAAAGTCCGCTTTTGTTACTCGGGGTTCATCCGTAAAATTACCGGTAAAGGGTAACCGGACAAAGTCCAGAAGATTGCTTTCAGACAAAAGCAAAACAGACGAAGTCCGGAAAATTACCGGTTTTTCATGGCCTGTTTGAAAGGGGCTCTTGTGGAATGGAGATCTCCTGAGTGCTGTGACCAATGTTTAAGCGACTGTAATATGAAGACACCTGTATCTGTAAGGTCCATCAAGCAAATCAGAAAAAATGGTTGTTGAAAAGAATAAGTCAGTGAATGGTATACTGAGGAAAAACATGCTAGTTCAGAAATATGTATTCCTTTATTGAATATGCATCTTCACACTGATGTAACAAAAGCTGTCAGAGATACTGGAGTAGACATTGGACATTACTTTCAAAAGTTCTTTATGGGGCGGCGCAGTGGGTCAAGACCGGCGCCCCATGTTCAGAGGCCTTAGTCCTCAATGCAGTTGTCCTGGGTTCAATTCCGGCCCAGGGACATTTGCCAAATGTCTCTCCCCCTGCTTCTCTCCCCTTTCTGTAAACCTGTCCACTTTCTATAAAGGCCACAAAACCTTTAAAAAAAAAAAAAAAGTTGTTTATTAAAAAATGACCTATAGGGTTCCATACAAAAATCACTCATGTACAGACAAGGCATAGCAAAGGCATACCTTCCTCTCCAGTAGAAGCAGTGTTTTTTTGGTTCCAGATGTGTCTTGAGCAGGAGTGCTCTCTTTTTTTGCAACGTTTGGTTCCACTTTTCACCATGTTTTCCTCCTCTGTCCTGCGGTCCCTGCCTGGGCAGGCACAGACCTGGACCTCAAAAGACCTCCTGCCTAAAACTGCACCCTGTGGTGTTTCGAGGACAAGGTGGTGAGGATAGGCATCCGACTCATCCCCCCCATGGAGGAGCTGTTACTCATATAGCTCAGTAGTATGGTGGTCATTTCAGACCCAATCTGTAGTTGCTCCTAGGGGACGGTGTCGTTCTGCCACTTAGTAAAGGGATCTTCAAAGTATTGAGCCAGCTGGCTGCCCTCCATTCTGATCAAATGGCTTTTGTCAGAAGAGTCTTCACTTTGGTGGTGTGGGCACCTCTTCACTACCTCCACCACATGGTTGCTCTTTTTATATATGGTGGTTGCTCTTTTTATATATGGTGGTTGCCCTGAGGATGGCCCCCATAGGACGCCCCTGAGCCACAATGATCCCATGAGATCTTTTTGCCTATCATACCTAATTAAAAAGCTGTTCACCCACCTCCAAGTCAAGATAATCACCAACGTCTTTAAAGTTCGTTACCAGAGATACTGAGCAGAAGAGGCGAGGTAGCTCATCCCTTGTCATGGGGGGAGTGGCTGTCTTTAAGGGCACTGGTTAGGCATCATACCTCCTCACGCCATCGATGGTTCTGCTGCAGCGGTGTGCCTGATGGAAGACCCCATGAAGCTCCCGCCTGATCCATTGGCGTAATGGAGCCTCTGGGGAAGGAGAAAGAGGGGCCCGAGGTGGGGCATGTGGTCTTCCCCAGAGGTCACTCTGTAGTCATGTTCCTGAAAAACAGCAGTGTAAGATTTGTCAAAAAATACTAATTGACTTGCAGATGACCTTATTCTGGAATGAGAAAATTCTGAAATGCTTGCCTTAAAGAAAACAAAAACACAAAGTTACAGGAATGCCTCTCTGCTGAAAAGATTTGAATCAATCCGAAATTTGAAAACACTACAATAACTGGATTATTTGGTTTCAAAGTCCAATTAATTTTCATGACAGGTAAAAAAAATTTCAGGTTTTATGGGTGATCCAGACAGTCCATCTAACATTTGACAAATTATATGACAATGATCCCCTAAGAGTAAAAAAAAAAAATAAAAAAAAAGAAAGACACTAAAAGTCTAATCTTTAAATTAAGAAAAAAATACAGGTTTCTGCTTAAAAAAAAAAATTTAAATAAAAGGGGAAAGGGAAAACTTGAGGTTAAACCTTTATTTGGCTTTAAACTGGCAAATATTTCCTCCGTAATTCAAAGCACTAGGAACATAATTAGGGAGGTTATAAGCAGCTAGAATTAGAACCAAATTAATTGAAAAGTATTTTGCTGTTCCAGACTTCTGAAAATGAAGCTGGAACCCGTAGTCTCCCACGTGGTCCATAGTGACCTATGTCATGTAAACAGGGATGTACATGCCTTTTACGTCTGAGAAAGTAGGTAATATGGAAGTTCTATAACATGCAACAGCACAGCAGCTACACTTACCAGATTCTGTGGCGTTCCTGTCCTCGGTCGTGTCGTCGACCATGGGCAGGAAGGTGGACAACAGTAATAATGTCAGCGTTGGTAACATTTCTTCACGACCGTTTTAACCCTGTAAAGCTGATAATGTCTTAGTGAGTGAAACAGTCAAACTCAAGCTTTTACACTGATTTACACATACCAGGTTTTTTCTTTCCTTGCTTCACCATCTGCGTCCCGGTCTGCTTCCCCCACTCAGTGCTTGAGTGAGAAGTCCCCTGTGTTGAGGCGGGGCCGCAGCAGGGCCCCGAACATCTCCGTCCCGTCTGCGGCTCCAGAACCAGCAGGGCCTTCTCACTGGCGGCGATGTGTTCCAGGTCGGGGACGTCCAAAATAACACTGGACCTAGGAGAGGATGGGACGGGTACCATGACAACAACCTGGGTTCAAAACAATGACTGATATATATGTGCTAATAAAACTGATGCTTTTGAGCTGAAAATGCCCTGGTGACAGAAGTGAAATCAATTACTGTTAGCCGCCCCCCCCCCCCCAACCAAACTTCAGTGAGCCGACTCTTGTTGATTTATGGAAAATTTAACAATAAATGGAGCTTATGTTGAATGACTACAAACACACGGGAGGAGAATAAAATAACTTAAATAGTACACCTCCCTTCTTCCTCCTTCGTCATCCGCGCCTCCTCCTCCTCCTGTTTCCTGCGCTCCAGCTCCCATTCTACGAAGGTGTCGAAGAGGCTGGGCCAGGCCTCGTCCTCGCTGTAGTTGCTGAGGTCCGGCCCGATGGCCTGAGTGAAATTCAGGAACATGTTCCACGCATGAAACCCTATTACCATCTCACCAGTGGTTTGCTGAGTCACTTAAAAAGTGGTATTAGTCTCAGGTCCACAGCTGAAATATCTGAGGTGTTTTTCAGTGGCCCTTTTGAGCACAAAGGAAATTCAGGAAAATCCATGTATCTGCTTCTTTTCGGGTCCGAGTAAAAGCTTATGATTTAGTGCAAACTAAACTCTTTTCTCATCCAGATCTGCCTTAATAACATCTCTTATTATCAAAGTGGTTGCATATTAAATAACAGGAAGCAGCCAAGTAAAAAAAAAAAAAAAAAGGAAGCACAAGGAAAACAATGAGGAGCAAAAAGGGCAGAAATTAACTTACCTTTTCAGCACTGGAGACAATCGTGGTTACATTCAAATTCCAGAGGTTTGAAAAATGACGTCCACAAAATTAAACTGACCCTAAAAAAGAAAAAAGGAGGGAAACATACTTTGTAAAGAAAAGTAAAATGTATTCAGTTGATTTCTCTGAATGATTTAGCACATTTACCTTAATAGTGCCCAGTTTGTGTTCCTCTCCCGGGTCGTTTTTGGGTTGTGCTCACAGTCCCAAAGCTTGCATTGTCACAGTTAATCTGAAGTTTGGACAGCAGCATGTTGCGCATGATGCGGGGCACACGCTGAAGGTGAGCAAGCGTCACTACTGTGCGGTCAACGGGACAATGTTCCTGGGCAAACCACTTGGTTATGCAGGCATTGCAGAAGGCATGTTCACAGTGTGGAGCCTGCACTGGATCCTCTGCACTTGGACTGGATAGACTTCCCTCACAGGGAAATTAGCACAGCTACAAGCATTTTGCTTTCAAAGCTATCGACCACAGGCAGCCCTGTGTGAGCTCTGGATCCCCGACTAGCAGGAACGCAGCTCCCCAAAGAGAGTGTGGTCATCAAAGTGCACTTTTTACATGTAAAAAAAATAAAAATAAAAACAGCAGCTGTGAATAAATAAAGTAAAACTACATGTCTAGCTGCATCACTTTCTCTACCAAGGGGTCGGGGGTGAGACCTTTCCTTGTCATGTTTGTTTAAGGAGGACCCAAATGCATTGGAGTAAAATGAAAAGATGACTGAATTACAATTTTAAAAAAACAAGGAACATGAACTTACAGAACTGAGGAGCCCAGGAACTGCAGCGACGGGGGGCAAAACAGGAACCACACTGGGAAGATTGACGACAAACCAGCGAGTGGTGAGCAGAGAAAGAGTTGAGGACTAATTAAATGGTTGCAGGTGGTGGTGATCAGTGAAAACTGGGTCAGGAGCAGAGTGGCAGGGAAACAGGAAGGAAATACACATGAGAAGAACACAAACACCAACTAAGAAAAGTATAAACATCACACAAAATTATGAAAAAGTAATGAAACCATATTACAATCTCACCAGTGGCAGCGTAAGGACTTACTGTAAAGCCGTTTTCATACAGAAGTTCTGGAATATTTGCGGACAATTCCATCCGGTCTTTAACTGGAGTTGTGTTTTCAAACACACCACTTTTTTCCGGAACATTGCCTTTCGTCGGCTTTCACACAGCAAGAAATATACCGGAGGATCCTGATGAATGCCTGGGGGATTGTATGTGGATATGACGTAAACTCATTTAAGATCTAATCTGTAGTTGCTCATAGGGGACGGTGTCGTTCTGCCACTTAGTAAAGGGATCTTCAAAGTATTGAGCCAGCTGGCTGCCCTCCATTCTGATCAAATGGCTTTTGTCAGAAGAGTCTTCACTTTGGTGGTGTGGGCACCTCTTCACTACCTCCACCACATGGTTGCTCTTTTTATATATGGTGGTTGCCCTGAGGATGGCCCCCATAGGACGCCCCTGAGCCACAATGATCCTATGAGATCTTTTTGCCTATCATACCTAATTAAACAGCTGTTCACCCACCTCCAAGTCAAGATAATCACCAACGTCTTTAAAGTTCGTTACCAGAGATACTGAGCAGCTCATACCTTGTCATGGGAGGAGTGGCTGTCTTTAAGGGCACTGGTTAGGCATCATACCTCCTCACGCCATCGATGGTTCCGCCGCAGTCTACAGCAGTGTGCCTGATGGAAGACCCCATGAAGCTCCCGCCTGATCCATTGGCGTAATGGAGCCTCTGGGGAAGGAGAAAGAGGGGCCCGAGGTGGGGCATGTGGTCTTCCCCAGAGGTCACTCTGTAGTCATGTTCCTGAAAAACAGCAGTGTAAGATTTGTCAAAAAATCCTTGCTTCATTCATATTTTTTATGATGTAAAATACTAATTGACTTGCAGATGACCTTATTCTGGAATGAGAAAATAGTGCGGCGGGCGTACATTATTTCCCCAAACAAAGGGATTATTGGAAAGATGATCGAGAAAACAGCAGATCTACTCGCAGCGCTCGTCTTTGTGATGTGTGCAATTTTGCGCACATGGAAACGCTTAAGAGACATCGACGAAGAAGCTGAAAGGAATAGTGACATTTATACGTCATCAATGTGTGCGCTCACAGCGTACCCTGCCCCCCCTCCCCTTTTCCCCATCGCCCCACACCTCTCCAGCTTTCCCAGAACATTACCTAACAGTCTGAATGCAAACCCCATACCGCGAAAAGTCCGCTTTTGTTACTCGGGGTTCATCCGTAAAATTACCGGTAAAGGGTAACCGGACAAATTCCAGAAGATTGCTTTCAGACAAAAGCAAAACAGACGAAGTCCGGAAAATTACCGGTTTTTCATGGCCTGTTTGAAAGGGGCGTAATTGACGTCACAGAACTGGCCACTGGTTTTCTTCAGGGCGTTCGTTTTGGTCACAGTGGAATCCAGCAGCGTCTCATCAAAAATCAAATAACCATTGGAAGTCACGTTGTCACTGCTCTAGGTCTTTGCAGAAGGGCTTAATTAAAATGAAAAAGGTCCACACTTGGATGGAACAGAATGACAGGACACAGAGACAGAATAGAGCGACATACACACTCCTGCATTGGTTTAAAAAAAATAATTTAGCAAAACTATTTATTCAAATGAGCAGGGTTTTATCTAAACCACATACAATGTAAAGTAGCATCTTTAAAGTTATTGTTTTTTCATGTTAGGTTTACTGTGAAAAAGACCAAAGTTATCAGTTTATCTGAGAAATAAGGGATTATTCTGGAGGCGGAATGAAGATCAATCCTGTGTTAAACTACTGCAACACGTGTATTATTTTTTATACTTCAAGTGTCCATTTTTCCCCCAGCTCATAACAAATTTATGATATAATTATGTACAGTATTAATTGAGAAACAAGAATGTTAAAGCCACAAAAAACATGTGAAAATGAGTTGGACTTTCAGAAAGACTACCAAAGAAGGCTAGATATTAAAACGCATGTTTGGAAAATATACATGTGACCTACAGTAATCATTAAGTGTTAAAATCCATTAGAGGAAAGAACTAGGGTGGTAGAAATAAGGTGACTGGCTGATAAAATAATTTAGGACCAAATAGGTGGAGCAGTACAATCCCTCATATTACATTTCTAATGCATCCATTTAGATCAGGACACATTAACCATCCTATTGATCCACACTAAATTTGAGGAATTTTCAAATAACCCAGTTTCAGTTCCTTCTGGAGCAGATCTCTGATAAATCCAGCCGTGTCTTTCCCTTCACTGTCTTCCGGTATCTAAAAGATCCTGATATTATTTCTCCTCAATCTGTTTTGGAGGTCATGCATTTAGCCGAGAGGTCGATATCACGGTGCAGCAGATATCTCAGTGCCCTACGATGGAGCCTCGGCGGCACCGATTCTCTCCTCCAGTCTTCCCATTCTCTCTTTGTGTTCCGTCGGTTCTCTCTTCGTGTTCCGTCAGCTGGTCCTTTATATCCGAAACAGTTTGTTCAACACGGCTAAGGGCCAGTTTAGTGTAATGGTGTCCATCTTGGTTTTCAGATTTTCTTCAACTCCTCCAGTATCGATGCATCGGGTTGACACGTGTTGCTGTCAGCCTTGTTTTTGCTAGGTGGACTCGGTTGATTGATTCGGCTTGATTATCATCTTTTCCCCGCGAGGAATCTGGTTTGTCCTGTCTCCTTTGAAAGGAACTCGTCTTATTAATATACAGTGCTCAGCATAAATGAGTACACCCAACTACATTTTCTATGAGATACTATACAGGTCCTTCTCCAAAAATTAGCATATTGTGATAAAGTTCATTCTTTTCCATAATGAAATGATACACATTAAACTTTCATATATTTTAGATTCATTGCACACCTACTGAAATATTTCAGGTCTTTTATTGTTTTAAAACTGAGTATTGTGGCATACAGCTCATGAAAACCCAAAATTCCTATCTCAAAAAATTTGCATATTTCATCCGACCAATAAAAGAAAAGTGTTTTTAATATAAAAAAAGTCAACCTTCAAATAATTATGTTCAGTTATGCACTCAATACTTTGTCGGGAATCCTTTTGCAGAAATGACTGCTTCAATGCGGCGTGGCATGGAGGCAATCAGCCTGTGGCACTGCTGAGGTGTTATGGAGGCCCAGGATGCTTCGATAGCGGCCTTAAGCTCATCCAGAGTGTTGGGTCTTGCGTCTCTCAACTTCCTCTTCACAATATCCCACAGATTCTCTA
This sequence comes from Valencia hispanica, assembly GCA_963556495.2. Taxonomy (NCBI): domain Eukaryota; kingdom Metazoa; phylum Chordata; class Actinopteri; order Cyprinodontiformes; family Valenciidae; genus Valencia; species Valencia hispanica. Next base: position 11,430,049 of record OY747719.1, read on the forward strand.
TGGGGTTCAGGTCAGGAAAGTTGGCAGGCCAATTGAGCACAGTAATACCATGGTCAGTAAACCATTTACCAGTGGTTTTGGCACTGTGAGCAGGTGCCAGGTCGTGCTGAAAAATGAATTCTTCATCTCCATAAAGCTTTTCAGCAGATGGAAGCATGAAGTGCTCCAAAATCTCCTGATAGCTAGCTGCATTGAACCTTCCCTTGATAAAACACAGTGGACCAAAACCAGCAGCTGACATGGCACCCCAGACCATCACTGACTGTGGGTACTTGACACTGGACTTCAGGCATTTTGGCATTTCCTTCTCCCCAGTCTTCCTCCAGACTCTGGCACCTTGATTTCGGAATGACATGCAAAATTTGCTTTCATCCGAAAAAAGTGCCTTGGACCACTGAGCAACAGTCCAGTGCTGCTTCTCTGTAGCCCAGGTCAGGCGCTTCTGCCGCTGTTTCTGGTTCAAAAGTGGCTTGACCTGGGGAATGCGGCACCTGTAGCCCATTTGCTGCACACGCCTGTGCACGGTGGCTCTGGATGTTTCTACTCCAGACTCAGTCCACTGCTTCTGCAGGTCCCCCAAGGTCTGGAATCGGTCCTTCTCCACAGTCACCTCTTCTCGTTGTGCAGCGTTTTCTGCCACACTTTTTCCTTCCCACAGACTTCCCACTGAGGTCCCTTGATACAGCACTCTGGGAACAGCCTATTCGTTCAGAAATTTCTTTCTGTGTCTTACCCTCTTGCTTGAGGGTGTCAATGATGGCCTTCTGGGCAGCAGTCAGGTCGGCAGTCTTACCCATGATTGCGGTTTTGAGTAATGAACCAGGCTGGGAGTTTTTAAAAGCCTCAGGAATCTTTTGCAGGTGTTTAAAGTTAATTAGTTGATTCAGATGATTAGGTTAATAGCTCGTTTAGAGAACCTTTTCATGATATGCTCATTTTTTGAGATAGGAATTTTGGCTTTTCATGAGCTGTATGCCAAAATCATCAGTTTTAAAACAATAAAAGACCTGAAATATTTCAGTTGGTGTGCAATGAATCTAAAATATACAAAAGTTTAATTTATATCATTACATTATGGAAAAGAATGAACTTCATCACAATATGCTAATTTTTTGAGAAGGACCTTTATATATACATTACTATCATTACTTTTGTCATTAGTATGACTGATGTTAAGTAGATTTGCTCCTCACATTGTTAGGATTGTACTGTAGGATCATAACCGGCATCTTAACAATGTTATTAATAATTAACAATTTTTGTCAACATATACTATAGGTTTAAAATAATAAAAGGATGTGATCCTTGATTATTGCTGTAACCCTAATAAAAGCTTTTACCACAAATACCTGGGTTTGGGGTATTGCAATGGTTACAATATTTAGAATGTCTGTTTTTACTGTCTGTCACAATTGTTTTAATATTTTAAATTGAAGTTGTTATTAATTTAGCTATTATGATATATTTTTAGGAGCACTTAAGATGAACACATTGACTCAAGCAATAACCCAGAAGGATGCTGAAAAAGCCCTCTCCTAGTGGTTGATCGGAGACCGTGACAGAGGTGGAAACAGAACAGTAAGAGCCCAGAGAGAGCTTCAAAAAAAGTTGCAAGTTGGGGTACTCCGCCAAGAAGAAGAGTCCCTTCACATAAAAATGTGCTAGCCAAGGCTAATGATTGGTTATTCCATTTAAACCGAAGCCTGTGATTGGTTGTCTTATTGGACTGACTCCCATCATACATCTGTGTCTTTTTGGACTTCTTCAAAGGTTCTTTTGAAAGTTGGAGTTGCAGTCACTCAATGTTATCTGCACCATTTTTTTATTTTCTTTTTTCCCTCTTTTTTAAGAGGTGCAGCTCAAATGTTTTATGTTTTAAACAAGTTTAATTTAACATTTGGTTTCGGGAGTCAGATATTAAGGTATCTGTCAGATCACTATTTCTTGCATCTTTTTTTTTTGAGTGCAGTATAAATGATTCCTGTCAGGAAGAGTTTTATTTAACATTTGATTTGGAAGGGGTCACAAATTACTTTCCCCAAATGTTTTCTGTATAATTCTTTTGTCTGTTATTTAGTTTTTTTCAATGAAAAGAAGTACAGCTCAAATATCTGTTTGGACCAAATGTATTAAAATACAACTTTATCGTATTATTTGATGCTAAATTCATTTGTATTTACATAAAGACCTTTTTATGTTACCTCTTTATTTAAATTATTTTAAATAAACAGGTAATATTACAGGTACAATCCCTCAAGCCCACATGGGAACCAACAGGTGGAGCATACAGTACATGATTCTGATGAAACACACCCTAGCCAGATCCCTTTTAAAGTCACACAAGTCGGGCCTCAATGGTTCCCAGGGACATTGTCCAGTTGGGCCCATTTAAAATCCAGTTTAATTCCTCTCTGTACCAATATGGGCAAAGTTACGGGGCCTACATGGGTCCTCAGCATTTCACCAAGCTGGGCCCTACTTGTAACCCAGTAAGAACCCACCTGAAACCCACATGGGCAAATGAAGGTGGGGCCACTGTGAAAACTGGACAAACCCACTTGAAACCCATAATGCAGCCCATTTGGGTCCCAATTAAAGCCCAGTCAGATCCCACTCAAGGTAACACAGATGGGGCCTAAATGGGTCTCAGATAAATTTCCCAGTTGGGCCCCATTTAAAATCCAGTTTGATTCCTCTCTGTAACAATATGGGCAAAGACACAGGGCCTACATGGGTCCTCTGCAATTCACCAAGTTGGGCCCTACCTATAACCCAGTCAGAACCCACTTGAAACCCACATGGGTAAACACTGGTGGGGCCACCATGGAAACTGCAGACAAACCCACTTGGGACCCTCATCTACAGACCGAACGTAACCCTTATGGGCCCCACATGGACATGCTGGCTGGGGTCAGTGCAGCAATGGACGAAACATGCAGCTAGGTTATCTTTTGTCATTTTGATTTGAAAAAACATAATTATTTAACAATAGCAAACTCTATCCTTAACCACTATTTTACAGTTCTTGTATTATCATACATATTTACCAAGAATATCTGTCAAGGGTGTGCAAACTTATGAGTACAACACCATGTAAGAATAAGGAAGCAAAAGGTTCAGATGTCTGTCCACAAGGCCACACAGTTAAACTGCCACCATATTTGCATTAGAGCCATATTCAAATGAAGGTCTCTGGTTGTTCACATGGGTTGTGTTCCATTGCAAAAACCACCATATGTAAAACACTGTAACGCAGAACATTTAAGCATATCCAGCCAGCAGAACTGTGTAACCAAATAGTGAAGCAGAGTAAAACTCAACGAGCAAGAATTTGATCTGAACTTTTATATATTTTCAACTTTGCTCTTGTAAATAATTTTTTTCTGTTTGTTATTAACTTGACACAGTTAAAATGTTCCATTTTGCAAAGGCTACATCAAACAGCATGGTCATTTTAAAGAGCAATCACCTATTATGGCTTTCATTGTAAACAACCATAAAGATTAGATCCAAATAACCACATAATGCAATTACGGTGGCACTTTTACAGTTTTATAAAATATAACTTGCATGAATCACCACACTTTTATATCAGACTGAATTTGCTCTGAGATCAGCTGTTGTCCTGAAAACCAAATTATATAAGATATTTAATTGTGACTTCTTAAAAAGTCTTACTTGAAATAAAAATTCAACTAAGATAGGTCTTGGTAAAGTAGTCTCTAAACCATTATATAAGGTTGGAATGAGATTTTTACACAGAAGATTTTAGACTTTTGACTTAATTTAATTGATTATAACTAATCATATGGTATCACTGATTTTTACTATTCATTATGCATAAAATAGGGATCACATGTGTTATTTATTTTATCCCAGACAGTATGGTTCTTTGTACTTAAAGCTATTTTGAAATCAGTATGAATTAGGCAAAAATTATTGCTGAATATGAAAGTTTTCTTTTAGCTTAAATAGATTCCTAATGTTTCTTTTCACATTGCCTATATTCAAACTATTCACACTGACATAATGAAAATGCATACTTCATTAAGTCTCAGGGAGCACAGGCCTCAATTATAGGTGTGAATATGTGGTGGTGTTGCTAGTCCCTGAGCTATCAACAGCTACCTCTGTCTACAAACACTGACATCATACTTCAACACACTGTCATGCAGATCATCTATCCATTTTTATTTCAGGTGCTGCTGTTTTAAAGAAAGGAAACTAATGAAGGACTTATGTGAGACCTAAAGGACACAGTTTACCCATATACAGGTACATCTCTGAAAATTACAATGTAGTGGAAAAAGTTCAATATTTTTGTCACTCATTTCAAGTGAAACTCATATTTGATAGATTCATTGCACACATTACACATTATAACTTAAAGATAATAAAAACCTAAAATTCAGTGTTCCAGAAACTTAGAATATTGGTAAACATCAGAAACTCAGGACACAATCATGGCGAAGACTGCTGACTGGACAAGTGTCCAGAAGACAGTCATTGACCCCCTTCACATTGCTAAATAAGCTACTTGTTCAGAGTGCTAAATACAACAATACTCACTGAAAGTTGAATGGAAAGAAAAACTGCTAGGAAAAGGTTAACCAGCAACAGGGACCACCACAGCCTTGGGAGGATTGTCAAGAAAAATCCAATTTCGAATTTGGGGGAGCTTCAAAAGGGTTAATCGAAGCTGGAGTCATCAAAAGCCCCATACACACTGGCAAATCCCACATTTGGCTTCAAGCGTCTTAACTGATGGACAGTGTCTCCCACCCCATGCATGAAGATGTTGCTGAGCTGCAGAGCTCCTTCAGTGACAGACTGCTGCATCCTAGCTGCATGAAGGAGCGTTTTCGCAGGTCATTCCTCCCTGCAGCTGTTAGATTTTACAACCAGAACTGCCCCCAACAAAATCAATAATGTTTACATCACTGCTGTAACATGCACTATTTGACTCATTTAATTAACATTTCTGTGGCTGGTATTTGCACATCTGTTTTTCTCAATTTATATTCTGTTAACTACTTGTAAATAATACATTTACTTTTTTACTTTCTATTGAACAACTACACATGCATATTCTGTAAATATTACCCGTCTCAGTTGCACATTTTAAGTATGCCACTTTAATAACTGCACAATACTTTGGTTTTTGTAATTGTGTCCTTAATTTACATATATAATTCTTAATTCTGTTTTTACACTTTTTCTACCATTCTTGTGAATGCTTCTATTGTCAGTCACTTTGCTGCTGTTACAGCCAAGTTTACCCTTTATGGGAGGATAAAGGATTATTCTATTCTAAAATAGCACACATCTACACACTACAAACGCCATTTTATGTACAGTAAATGTAATTGAAGAATAAAACCTTTTTTATAGCCTACATAAAATTACAAATAAAGGGTCACTCACCAGTGTTCTTCTTGAAAAAAACAATGCAGATCTATAATCTGGGCAAACTTTTCAATAACTGTGTAATCTTTCAAATAGTTCTCTTTAAATCCATAATAATCTCTTAAAGTCCTCATTTTAGTTCAAGAGGTTTAGACTTTAAAAAATCTACTTCATTCTTTTTTCTTTTTCTTGGTAGCTAGCAAGGATATTAGCTGGCTCCACACATATCCAACAGAATGTAATACTGACTTGTGCTAATACAAAATTTTAATACAAGTTATGCTGCACAACCAACTTTCACATTTGGCAAAACGTGGCGCATAACTTCCTGCTGTGGTTTGATAGCGGGATCTCTTCTGCTTCTTCTTCTAATAAATGTCCGACAGACTGCACACTAAATGGCGCATTGCTGCCTTTCCCTGTCAAGGAAGGTAGCGGGATCTCAGCTTGGGGCTGTGGCATTTGTGCCCTTCAGCTGTCTACTGAGCACACATTGGGCATGTGCACTGTGATTTCTTTGATGTTTATCATTTGAATGAACGTTAAGGTACCAGCCCCAATTGCTGCTTTAAGACGATTTAGCCTACTGAGCTTGTCAGTATTCTGGCAAAGACTTAGACAGTTATATACAAATGTTTTTAACAGAATCTTCTTGGTGACAGAATCAGTCATTATATGATATTACTCTATAAAGGACCATACTGTCCTACTGATTAATTTAAGCATGCCGTGAATTGAGCTCCACAGCGACATATGGTGGGGCACCACCGGCCCCAAATGCAGAGAGGCAGGTGGAGAGCCACAGAATCAACGTTGCTTGAAATCCAATGTGAAGTTTCCCCAGTCAGTGATGATTTGGGGTTCTATATGCAATTCAATTCAATTCAAAAATACTTAATCGATCCCAGAGGGAAAGTAAGTGTTGTTGTGACTGATGTTATTCAAGTTTCTTTAAAGAGTTGTGGTAAATTGTAATGGCTATGGGCAGGAAGGATCTTATATGATGTATTTTCTAAAAGTCACCACACCCAGGAGATCTTAGAGCACTTCATTGTTATTTCTACTGATGAGATTTATGGATCTACTATTTAATTTTCCAGCAGAACTTGGCGTCTGCTTTCATTGCCAAATGTACCAAAAGCTGGTTCAGTGACCATGATTTCACTGTGCTTGAATGGGCAGTAAACTGGCCTAGTCTGAACTAGAGTTGAAGATCTTTGCCAAACCCGTCGGGAGCCGACAGGTCGGGTTTGGGCTTAATTTCTATCATTGTCCATGGGCTTGGGCCGGGTTTTTATTTGCAAATTATTTTATTTGATAATAGGTAAGCCTTCAGTTTCTTTATGTTCATGTTTAAAGAGGGCAGGCTTGTGCAATAGCCTTTATTTTAGAAGTCATGTATGTGAGATAGCCTAATTGACGGCACTCATTTTATTTCATAAAGCTGCAGACCTAAAAAAAAAAGGATTATAAATCGATATGCCTTGATATTATTCTTATAGGCAGGGCCTCATTTATCATTTTTAAGCTTCAGATAATAGGCCTATTTGATGGGCATTTCAAACATTTGTCCAGTAAATTGAAAACCTGCCGGTCACGTTGTCCGGTGCCATTTTTTTCTAGCGGAAACTTTTGAACAATGTCGGGCTGTAATCGAGTTCGGGCTTTAATAAGCTGTCAATCAAAATATACTCTTCGGGCTCGGGCTGAATTCTCTCGGGCTGGGTCGCGCCCAACTTTTAAGGCCCGATTACAGCTCTACTCTGAACCCTATAGACTCTATTGTCAAGAGGAAGATGAAAGACACCAGACACAACAATGCAGATGATCTGAAGGTCGCAATTAAAGAAACCTGGGTTTTCATCACACCTTAGCAGAGACAGAAAAAAACCAAAACCAAAGCCTCCTCTCTGATCCACAAATGGCTGCTGTCCTTAAGTGCTGTTGGATGATCTGGGCTGTTGTCAAATTAATACAAATGTTCTCTCTATGATTAAACCAAGTGGGTAGGACGATTCTCAAGAATAACCCATGCTCTTTTTGGTACTGAACCTCTGTAGTTTGATCATATAGCTTTCAAAACTGATAATGAAACATAAAGGCAGTTTATGACTGTACTGTTGATGTAAATACATAGTTTTAAAAAGCTACCAGTAGGTGGCAGGCCTGTGCTTTTTGCTTGCCTGAAAACAATGCAAGTTAAATGCGAAGTATGTCTGTGCAACTGGTTTTAACTGCAACTTTACTGTACATCTTGTATCTCCCTGTAATTAATATGTAAACGAGCCACTTTTTGACTACATTATAATAAGAGGTGTTTATTAATACATTTGAATTTAAAATCCACTATCACTAATACAAAAATAAACTTACAGTGATAATCCAATCAGGACGAATACATTTTTGTTAAGGTTTTTGTAGCATTATTGGTCTTTATTAGCAGCATTTAGAAATGGGCAGAGAGAGAAGGGAGGAAGAATTGCAGTAAAGGTCCTAAGGTCATAAATCGACTATGGCCTCTGTGTATGGGGTCCCCGCTTTACCTCTACACCATGTGCTGTCCTACAACACCAATTTTACATAGACAATACTATAAAACTGGATAATATAATGTAACAGTCTGAAAGGCAACACGAAAAGCAGAATGACAGAAATGTAAGTGCTCTATTCCCATTTATAAATGTTTGTAAAATCTACAAACAGGTAGATCTATCTCTGTAGTTATGCTGCTATAGGCTTAGACTGCTGGAGGACAGACTTACCAATTTTCTTCACTCTGCTACTTCCTTTTCTCTTACTACTCTCCAGTACATTCTGTTATTTCGACTGTTAACTTTGTTTTCTCTCAGTGTTTTTCTCCCCATAGAAGATATACCTGGTCTGGTATCCTGCTTGGCTGCAATGCCCTGTTGGACGGGGGGCATCGACTGGGATGATCCTCTCAGTAACTGAACATCCACTGTGTCCTGTTATCAACTTTTTACTTTCTGTAACATATAAATTACTCTTATACCAGATCTTCTGTTCCTTCTGTGTTCTGCTCTGTCTTCTCAAACCCCCCAGACGGTCGTGGCAGATGGCCGCTCCTACTGAGCCTGGTTCTGTTGGAGGTTTCTTCCTGTTAAAGGGGAGTTTTTCCTCTCCACCGTCGCTACATGCTTGCTCAGTATGAGGGATTGCTGAAGGATTGCTGTGGTTGGAAATCTGCCCAACCTCACGCCAATGACTGACGCAATCTGCTGGGATTCCTTAAATAGGAAACTTTTTAACTGATTGGAATGTTTGTATAATTGTATTGAAATGACTTCTTGTTAAGTGCCTTGAGATGACATCTGTTGTGAATTGGCGCTATATAAATAAACTGAATTGAATTGAATTGATAGTCAGGTAGTCGTTGATCCAGGCGATTGTTGAGGGCTCCATCTGTGTCTTAAGGAGTTTCTGACAAAGTAAATCGGGCTGAATAGTGTTAAATCCACTGGAGAAATCAAAGAACATGATCCTCACAGTGCTGCCTGCTTTGTCCAGATGACTGCTGCCTCTTCACCTGACTTTTAGCAACAGACAAGTGGGAGGGGGAGGCAAACGGGGTAGCAGGATTTCCTGACTTGGTTGAAGTCAAACTTGTGGAAGCAGAAGAGTCCATGACTGAGGTGAAGGATAAAACATCCAAGATGTGACAGGAAAGCTGTGCGTCAGGGGATGATGGGATGTCTGTTTGGCTGGGGATTGGAGAGGAGGATGCAGAGATTGTTCCTAAACTAAACCTATTAAAGAATGTGTTCAGTTCATTGGCCCAGCTTCTTCCTGTCTGCCTCTTTGGTGTCTCTGATATTGACCTTAAGTTGCTTCTGTATACTCCTCAATAACTCCCTGTCTCCCTCCCTGAAGGCTCTTTTTTTTCTTGTTTAGCAGTTCCTTCAAGTCACTGGTGATCCAGGGTTTGTTATTAGGGAAGTATCTCACTGTTCTGGTGGAGATGATGTTGTCCACACAGAAGTTTATATAGTCAGTCACACACTCAGTCATGGCATTGATGTCCTCTCCATGTGCTTGGCAAAATGTCCTCCAGTGTGTGGTCTCAAAACAACCCTGCATGGCTTCTTCAGCTTCCTGTGACCATTTTCTCACAGTTCTCTTTGTCACAGGTTGCCTCTGAACAAGTGGTTTATATTCTGAGGGGAGAAAAACAAGATTGTGATCTGATTGTCCCAGAGGAGGTCTTGGTTTGGACATGTAATCATCCTTTACATTTGCATAAAACAAATCCAAGGTTTTGTTTTCTCTTGTGGGAAATGAGAAGTAATTGTTTTTGTTTTTTTATGCTGCCTTAACATGTGAATGTCTCCACTGTGACATCAATAGTCTATTCATATTCTGAATATTTATTATGTTATGTTAATTCTACACAATCTATCGCCGTCCTATTGTACACCTCATACTGCATCAAACGGTATTGGCGCTCAAACATTTCTGTTAAGACTTGTACCTATATCAGAGGTAGTTTTGATGTGACGGGGTCAGAAAAAATCAGGTGATACTCAATTTTTACCCGTTAATTTTTTAAGTAACACATTCAGTAGTTCATTTTCATTCATTTTAGTTGATGTTAAATTCTAACAATCTGATCAGAGAATCCACATCAAGCAGATGAATAAGCTACATATATTATGAACATTTCACGTGAACTGCAAGGAGCTGAACTGCGTTCTGCCTGTTCGTAATCAGCCCCAGTTTTGAAATCAGGGAACACTTCTCCAACTGAAGTTATCAGAATAAAGAGTTTAAAAAACTCCCTGAACAAGGGTCTTTTCTGCTAGCTTCACTGGAAGGAAATCCTCCTGGACAGGCTCTTTTTGCATCAGTAGTTAAACTGCAGCGATCTGTCACCACAGTCTGTGTCACTACAGTCACAGATGTGCTCCAAAGCTTCAGTTACTCTTTAACATGCTGTCGCCTTGCGGATAGCGAGATGCATTAAGTAGAGTGTCCAGGTCTAAGATGATGCTCTCATGGGAATCTTTTGTTGACCTATTTTCACAAGGCTTCCTGGTTTTACCCTGCTTTAACTGTCCAATGGCTGAAAGACCTTAGCACAAGTTTATTTTTTTTGAGAAAGTCTGGTCCTGTTCCATTCACTCGCACTGTGAATAGGAACTGCAGTAAAAAAACAAAACATTTGGTCTGGACCAAAGCAAGTGAACTAACAGACCTTCCTGGCGTGAATACACCCTTAGTATGTATGTCGTTTTTGTAGGTAGGTTATTTTCATTGCTTATAGGGATAAGCTTAAAATTGCTACAGTTAAATTGTAGGATGCACTGCATATAATTTTTTTTTTTTACTGTAGTACACATTACTTTTAAATATATGTTCTGGTATCTAAGCCCTGTATGGACAATTGAGTTGTATTATGAAATGTGACAGATTATGTCAAACTGAAATATCTCTACAACTAGTTTAAGTTACTTCCTGTTATTTCATATATTCACTTATTTTTTTACAACAGACTATGATTACAGTTTAGATAATTAGGTAAATAATTAATGTCAGAGTGGATATGAAACATCTCCTCTGGCACAAAAAATACCAGTTGTTGGATGGCTGGTTTGAAATATGCTGTGCCAGACAGGTATACATGGAGAAAAACTAAAATAGTACAGATTTACTATAGAGCAAAGGAAGCATCACCTAGCTCCTTCTACTGTATAAACAGCAGACTTCCCCTTAGAGGACATGCCTGAAATTCCTTAAGTTCACAGACGACACCACTGTTATTGTCCTGATCCAGGAGGATGATGAGTCTGTATGAGTATGAGAGGTAGATTGGCTGATCCACTGGTGCAGTCAAAGCCAATCCCCACAACTCACTATAATTATACAGTGTCCGCTTGAATCACTTCAGATTTTTAGGCTCTACCTCAGGGTTTAAGGTAATGTTCACACATTGTCATTGTCTAAATACAGATTGTTTTTCCTGCCGTAACTCAAGAAGTACAACCTGCCACAGCAGCTGCTTGTCATCTTCTAGGTCACCAGTATTCAATATATAGCATTAAGTATCTCTGCAGCAAGGATGATTAGAGCTGACCTTCACTACAGATGTGATCTGTACATGTCCAGGGTCAAGAAACAAGGATCTAGAATCTCTGGAGACCCCACATGTTCTGGACATGATCTGTTTTAGGTAAGAGCTACAAAGCACTGTGCACAAACAGCGCTTTCTATCACAAGGGGTTTTCTCTAATGAACACAACAAACACATAACAATCAGAGTACACTGGTTAGCAGATCAAACTACTCAAATCTAGCTTGATTGGGTTTTTTTTCCTTTTCAGCTATTCTTCATTTTCATGTTTGATAGAGCACTTTACTTATTGAGTTTGAATATTTTTATCTTTTTTTGTACACCAGGGCTGTCAAACTTATTTTCATTTCGGGCCACATCAAAATCACAAATGTCCTCAAAGGGTCAGCTGTGGCAGAATATATTGATAAAACTACCCATTAATAAACTGTTGAAATATCAATAAATAGGTGTTTCTGCATTCAATGAGTACATCTTCAAATTAAATAGGCTAATATTCAGCATCTTCTAAGATTGATGTAATTTGGCACTATAAAAAGTGCAATTTGATCGACAAAAACTTTTAAGCACACAACTTTTATCTTGAAGGTTCTATTAATGTGACCCTCTAGAGTCTAAAGGGCCACATTAATAGTTAGGGCTCAAATATAATTGCTTTTATTCATGCGTATAGGTGTTTATCATGGCTGCCTCACTTAAAGCCTAGTTTATGCTACTAAGTCTGTGGAGCCATTAACGGTCAACGCATAGGCTCTCCGACAATGACGCAAAGACAGACAGAGTCGAGCCCAATTTTTTAACTATTGGTCAAAAGCAATGGAAAGCGCACGTCTGTGATTGGTCAGCCCAACTTCAACCCAAGATCATTTCACCAGAACGGTGCTCTATAGTTGTAATTAGTAGTCAATGGAGCTTTTGGGCACTAGATGCTTTATATTGCAAGGCCAGCTTATCCAATATGGTCTTTTGGCGATTTTGAACACCAGTAGGTGTAGAGAACAACGTAACAGACCATTGTGTTTGTTTACATGCATTTGTCAATATGTGTGCGTGTGGGTGGAAACTTGCTGACAAGAAGCATAAACTAATCTTAATTTGCCTTAGTTTGAAGCGTACTTTGTGCGCGTCCTCTTAACGCGACTCGTTCGCACGCTGCAATATGCGAGTAACAGGTAGGGGGAGCAAAGAATGTCTTTTGACCGGCTGTAGGTACATGGGGTCAACGGGGGCAAAAGCAAAACAAGCAACAATAACAGCGGTAAATATGGTCTTACATACCTTCTATGACAATGCTGCTGTCTTTTTTTGTCGTGCTGTCGTTATCTGCAAATTAACCAGCTGATGATCTCCTCTATGGTCGGCATGTTTGTTTTGTTTCTACCCTACACATCCGGCACTCTATCCGGTCTGAGTTCTGTACTCTGCCCCCTAGCGGAGTTCTCCACTACTAAGTGCAGTGCAAGACGCAGACACAGTGCTGCGATGTTACGTCACAATTCGCTTACTCAGCAAATCTGTCATCAAGAATTCCTACCTGGAAGATCCATTTCGTCTGTTTAATTTCTTTGAAGTTTACTGTGAGTTTTTTTAACCTCACATTGACGCAGCATAAAGTGCCAACTGTAAAACACAGCAGAACATACTTGCTTTTTAGCAAGTGTGTTCTCGGCCTTACAGAGGGCCAATTTTGCCTTGAGTTTGACACATGCTGTAGACTATGACATAAAATGTTAGGCCACCACCAGAGCATTACCCCAAAAGGAGCATTTATAAGCTCCATCTTGATGGGTGTCCTTTAATTTTCTCCTTTAATTGTGGCTGCAGCAACTGGATGATAACTTGTAATAAACGTTTCTCTGTACTGGGGTGCTAAAGCAACACTAAAGAGTTTTTTTTTACCTTAAAATAATGTTTCAGAACTCGTGTCAGTGGTTGATCAACTCATAACAGGGTGAAACGGCACTTCTGCATTCGCTTTGCGGCCCTCTATCGGCCATAACAGCACTATGTAACTTTGGGTCGTCGGGTAGCGGTTTTGTAGTTCAAATGAGACTTGCTTTACGGCAGGCTTCACAAAAGCCAGTATGTGCAGCGTCCTGCAAGGCTCTCTGGGTGGAGCGTACTCGGCAGGTACATATAAATGGAAGATACCTAGCAGCAGGTAGCTTGAACAATTGTCATCATGACGGAGCCGAAATTGTATTCATCTGTACACCGGTGTTCCGACTATCTGTGCTACCTGCATGCACATTTCGATGTTACGTCACAATTCGCTTACTCAGCAAATCTGTCATCAAGAATTCCTACCTGGAAGATCCATTTTTTTCAGTTTTATTTCTTTGAAGTTTACTGTGAGTTTCATTCAAATTATTTTATTACTGGTTAATTTTTATTCAAAACATTTTAACGCTTTCCTTAAGCTCCTAGTTTCAAGTTTACATGACGGCCCTTGTAGCCTATGTTAGTTTCACTTCTGTGATATCGTTACACTGCATGTAAACCAGTCCCATTAATTAGAGTCGTACAGTAAATGCGGTGTATCTTGCGGGCTATTTGTGCTTTTAATCATAGGCTAATACATTTTAATATTTTGGAGTAGGCTAATAATACTATCTGCTCTACTCTTACTGGCTTGGTATATATTCATTAGCTGCTTTACAAACTAACAGATTTCCAGAGTGTGCTATTCATCTTTAGGCCTATTTAACAGGTAGGATATTCTGATCATGGTTTTTAGTGCATCTTTATGTGCTAGTTTTAGCTTTATATTAAACGGGTAGCATGTTCTGTGGATTGAAAGAAAAGTTTTCGTATTCATATTGTTGCTATGTTAGGCATTACTGCTAAACTGCCACTTCAATCCCGTCACTTGAAAAATATTTTCTGATGATTCTGTTTAACATCAAAGCTAACAGTTGTTGTTTTCGGCATGTAAACATACATTCGAGGGGTAGCACTGACAGATGCGCGCTACGGTAAGACATTCTGAGGAGGTAGCACAGATCGTCAGAACAGAGCTGTCAGCCAGATAATAAAGAAATTAGACCGTGTCACGTTATAAAGTGATAGTTTATTGTAAAAACGTGAAACTATCACGTTATAACGTTTTAGTTTCAAGTGGTTTTCATGTTTTTACATTAACGTTATAACGTGATACGGTCTAATTTCTTTATTAAATGGCTGACAGCTCTACGCCGCCGTACATGTGACATGCTGAAATAAAGAAAATGTACCTGAGATGAAGACATTTGACACAAAGGCTGCCCAAGACGTGAAAATATGTAACGTTAGAGGGTATCGCTTGTAAATGTGAATCCCCTGGTGTAACCATAACAGATTTTACGACAGTAGTAGAAAACAATACATTTTTCCCAACTGTAGGGGGACCCAGAGAGCAAAACTTACTTGTGTTGCTTTAACAGTTTACAACCAAGCTAACTCTTATGCTTTTAATTTCAGAATCTCTTCTTCCTTCATTCTTTCTCTGGTAAGCCTTTTTTTTTTTACAGTCTTTACTTTATAATACTTTATTTTTAAGTCTCACTTCATTCTCTCTACCTTGTATCAGTTTATTTTCTCTAAGTTCATATTTTGAAGATGGAATTGAAATTTAGACAAATGATACAAACTTTAAAACAAAAGCATTACAATCAAATTGGAAACTGAAACAACACAGAATGAGCATTTGACTGAAATTATGCAACAGGGACTTCTGGTAAATACTCCAGGAAGCTCACAAACTGTTCCGCTGTATTTAGAGGTAAGCAGAAAAATGAGTAGGTAGGCCTGACACGAACCTCTTTGGATGACAGGACACAGCGAGAGGTAAAGTATTCGTCTTGTTTCTCACTTCTACCTTGTAACATGTAACTGTGTTTTACAGTTAGCATTTTAGGCTTAGTTTAGTGGAGTTTGATATTTAAAAACTGATTGTCATTACATACTTCAACTCCAAATGCAAATGTACTTTTTGAAGAACAAAGAAAAAGTTGTTTGGTACTTAGTGAAGGTAAAATTAGCTTATTTTCAATTTTGATATGAAAATTCCAAAAATGTTCTCTTTCGGAGAAGACTTTCAAAATATTTTTGCTCTCTCTTCTTGCGAGAACAACACAAATATCTGTTTAATTGGCAGTTTCTGGGGGAGAGGAAGACTTCATTTGTAGAGTACTATTAGGGACTTCTACCCATATCACTCGACATAGCTAAAGGAAAAACTAAATGTTTTCTAAATGTATTTATTACTACCACAAATATATAAAAATCTTTGAAGAAAATACTATCTCTTGGCTTGGGGCTGTATTCCTGTTTGCAAGCTATCAGACTCTATTCAGTTAAATAAAAAGATTACATTTATCAAATAACAAATAAATCATGATTAAGTAGAGATAATTGAAAAAGATTTACATGAATTTTCGAAATACTTGAATAAGCTTGTTATTATGAAAGATGCTTCAACACGTATTTACCAAGATTAAAACGAGTACTACTTTAGATTTGAACATTTCAGGGGGCTAATATTAATCATGCAGTTATGATTAATCATGCCTTCGGTGAGGATGTTTTGCCAAGCTTTTACAGTTAGCCAAAACATTTTTTAAGGTACCTAGTAGAGTGCAAATGTAAGGCTTTGAGGTCACAGATACAGGATTTATATTTTACATCTCAGTACTGAAGTCTTAGAAGAAAGTTAAACAGCATAAAGAACATGTAGAACCGATGTGTACAATGAGATGCAAATTATTCTCCGCAAGCAAATTTATCTGAAACTCTCATGCAAACACAGCACTCTGCAGTTGAAACATTCCCACAACTGTGTACAATAAACCTTTTATTTACGAGCAGCGTTGTGTTGCTAGTACACAGACAAGCAGGCAGATGCTAGGGGGCCTTTACGATTCTGTTCCTATGCAAGAAACACCAGTCCATGCTCTCTAAACAGGTAAATGAGAGCATCCATTCATTCAATTCTATTCTGTTTATTTATTTAGCGTCGATTCACAACAGATGTCATCTCAAGGCACTTTACAAGAAAAGGAATTTCAATTCAATGACATACATTCCAATCAGTTTAAAAGTTTTCTATTTAAAGAATCCCAGCAGATTGCATGGAGTCATTGATTGGCAGTTGCGCCTCGTTGATGCAGACGCTAACCGCAGCAATCCCTCAGCAAAATCCCATACTGACCAAGCATGTAGTGACAGTGGGGAGGAAAAACTCCCCTTTAACAGGAAGAAACCTCCAGAAGAACCAGGCTCAGTACGAGCGACCATCTGCCACGACCGTCTGGGGGTTCAAAAAAGACAGAGGAACGAAACAGAAAGAACAAAAAGAACTGATGTAAGACTACTTTTTATGTTAAAGAAAGTAAAAACTTGATAACAGGACACAGAGGACATTCAGTTACTGGGAGCATCATCCCAGTCGATGACCAACAAGACATTGTAGCTAAGCAGGATGCCACACCAGGTGTAGCTGTAAGTTAACAGTCTAAATAACCTCAAATAATGCAACTGCAGAGTAGTAAAAGAGAACAGTAGCAGAGGTAAGTAGTGGAGTGCAGAAAAGTGGTAAGTCTGTCCTCCAGCAGTCTAAGCCTATAGCAGCATAACTACAGAGATAGCTCAGGATGACCTTAGCCACTTTAACTATAAGCTTTATCAAAAAGGAAAGTTTTAAGCCTGGCCTTAAAAGTAAACAGAGTGTCTGCCTCACGGACTAAAGCTGGGAGCTGGTTCCACAGGAGAGGAGCCTGATAACTAAAAGATCTGCCTCCCATTCTACTTTTAGAAATCCTAGGAACCACCAGTAAACTTGCAGTCTGGCCTGATGCCTTGTCCACACCGGGTATCTCACAAAACAAAATTATTTTTCTACTGTTTGGCCTGTTATCCACACAAAAACGCAGATTTACGGCACCGAAAACAAATCTTTTTAAAAACTCCGGACAAAGTGAAGATCTGCGTTTTCTCCGTTTTAATTGTTTGCGTGTGGACAGAAATAACCGGAGTTTTTGGCTCTTCAACGTCACTTTCCGTGACAAAAATGCTCCGACATCACTTGTGTGACCTGTGTTTACACTCAGAAACAGCATTAATGCCCTCAGAGATGTGTTGGCATCATCGATTGTGCAAGCGCTTTTTATTTGCTTGTTTTTACAAGCTCAATTACTGCTCTATGTAGAAGTTAGAACATAGAAAGTTACATTGAGTGGATAGGATTTGGGGGAACTACTGCCCCCTACAGGTTTGGCATGTCTATGAATGTGCCTAACAATGCACTTATGCGGTGAGGTGTGGACGGAGATTTATTTTTAAACAAGGTGGTGAGGATATAAAAAATCCCAGCTACGTGTGTACACAGTCTGAGAGCAAAGTGCTCTGTTAAGAACACATGGAACAATCACATCCCTGATGTATGATGGAGCTTGATTGTTAAGGGCTTTATATGTAAGAAGAAGGATCTTAAATTCTATTCTGGATTTAACAGGGAGCCAATGAAGGAAAGCTAAAACAGGAGAAATTTGATCTCTCTTTTTAATATTCGTCAGAACTCTTGCTGCCGCATTTTGGATCAACTTAAGGCTTTTAATGGCATTTTGTGGACTTCCTGATAGTAAAGAATTACAGTAGTCCAGCCTTGAGGTAACAAATGCATGGACTAGTTTCTCAGCATCACTCCTGGACAGGATGTTTCTAATTTTAGCAATATTCCGGAGGTGAAAGAAGGAAATCCTAGAAACCTGTTTAAAATGGGATTTAAATGTCAAGTCTTGGTCAAAAATAACGCCGAGGTTCTTTAATCTACCTAACTGACTGGGTTAATCAGGATTTATGGATAAATATAGTTGTGTATCATCGGCATAGCTGTGGAAATTTGTCCCATGCTGTCTAATGATTCTACCAATTAGAAGCATATATATGGTGAAAAGAATTGGTCCAAGCACAGAACCCTGTGAAACTCCAAAAGTAACCCTTGAGAGTGAAGATTTATCATTTAGATGAACAAACTGGAATCTGTCAGACAAATATGATTTAAACCAGCCCAGTGCTGTTCCTTTGATCCCTGCAACATGTTCAAGCCTTTTTAAGAGAATATTATGATTGACTGTGTCAAAAGCAGCACTGAGATCTAACAAAACCAGAACAGACACCAGTCCATTATCTGAGGCCATGAGAATATCATTAGTAACCTTCACCAGGGCTGTTTCAGTGCTATGATGAGCTCTAAAACCTGACTGAAACTCTTCAAACAGCTCGTTACTGTTTAGATGCTCACAGACTTGATTAGCAACTATTTTCTCAAGGATTTTGGATAAGAAAGAAAGGTTAGATATAGGTCTGTAATTCACTAAGTCATCTTGATCAAGGGAAGGTTTCTTAAGTAAAGGTTTAATTACAGCTATTTTAAATTTATGTGGTACGTATCCGTTTTCTAAGGATAGATTCATCATATCCAAAATGGGGCCAGGAACCAAATGGATCACTTCCTTAAATCTTGGTAAAAAATAACCCTAAGTTTCTTTATGTTTTCTACTGGAGGCCAATTTAATGCCATCCAAGTGAAGTGATTGACAAAACATATTGTTTTTTAGAGCTTCTGGTCCAAAGACGGCAAGTTGTCTTGTCAGACTTTAAAAGCAGAAAGTTTAGAGTCATCCAGGTTTTTATGTCTTCAATACATGCATATCATCGGCCTAACTGTGGAAATGTATCCCATGCGGTCTGATGATTTTACCAATTGGAAGCATACTGTATGTATAGTTAAAAGATCCATCACTCCATCCATTACCTTCCACTTAACCATGGTCGGGTCACGGGGGCAGCAGCTTAAGGAGTAAGGCTTCCCTCTCCAGAGCCACTTCTGACCAACTCTTCCAAGGGAATACCAAGGTGTTCCCAGGCCAGCTGAGAAATGTAGTCTTTCCAGCATGTCCTGGGTCATCCCTGGAATACCTCACCAGGAAGGCGTCCAGGAGGCATCCTAACAAGATGCCCTAGCCACCTCAACTGGCTTCTCTCGATGTGGAGGAGCAGCCGCTCCAAATGAGAGCATGTCTAATAAAATGAAGGCAAATAATCTGTCTAAAGTAATAAAAAAGAAGAGCAAAAGATAAGTAGTAAAAAGTGAAGACATTTCCGCAGTTTATTTAGCTGAGCAAGGTTCAGTATCTAGGGTTTGCAGTAAGGACAGTGTATAAAGGGGCTATATGCAATTTTCTGAAATTTAAACTCGCGACTGACCCCATTTGGCCAAAAATGGAACTGCTCTTCCTTTCTGCTCACTCTCTTAGCTCGTGCGCCAGTCGCTCTCAATCTTCTATCTTTTTCGGGCACTTGTAAGGGGTTTAACTTTCTTAGTCTTATGTGGAGTTACTGTTCTTGTCAGAGTTGTCCTTGGTCTCTTCTGTGTATTCGCACAATCCATTTAACTGCTTGCGAGTGCTGACTACCGGTAGTGGCAGAGTGATCTGAAACATTTAACCTTGACGTCACATCCGCAGACAGCGCGGGAAAATCCGACCCGACAGAAAATAGAAAAAAATGGATACAGGCTTATAGGTGCACCCACTGTGAGCTGACAAGGTGTCAGTATGCTCATCAGGAGATGTTTGAGTCGTAAATTGTCAAATAAAAAGGCTATAGTTACGTTTATTTTGAGGAAAAAGTTGCATATAGCCTCTTTAAGCATTCATAACTTAAACAATACTCCTTTAGTCATCTTATTAAAACCAAGCTTACCCATCAACTTAACAGTGCTTAGTTCTATAATTTATTGGCAGGGGTAATGTTGACTAAACTAGGGGTTGATGGACACATTGTTGCTACAACACTAGAGCGCTGTAAAAAATATTCTTTATAACTTTAACCACACTGTCTTTTTCTTTTGCTGTGGCCAGGTTGTGGTAGCATAAAGCTTTTAGATGATGGAGTCATATTTTATTTTTATTCATGAGAATAATCCTTAATGTTTTTGTATAAAAATGGCTCACAATATTAGCTATCTAAAATTATTAAACATTTGAAGATGAAAACTTTGATGTGATTTTTAAATATTTCTTTTACTAGATAGCTTAAGCCATTTAGTAACTAGCTTATTTTTGTCTAGAGCTCAGCTAGGAATGGTCGTCTTATTGCTGTTTTATAGTTATACAATACAACTTGGTTATTTCATTAGTGTAATGAATGCTTATTGGAGAAACCCTCAGTATTTTATTTTGCCTTAATTTCTCGACAAACAGTGGAATTGCCTCTGTCCACAAGAGTTCAATAATATGACTGAGCAGACAAGCCCTTAAAGGACCCTCTGCTACTTACAGTTCAACTACTAGAGCTGGCTAGGTCATTTGATGGTAGTTTTTTTTATACAAATGAATTCAGAAATGCAGAACCAGTGAGTGACAGAAGTTCTATTCATTTTAACTCACCACTGCAATTAATACCTCTGCTTTCAGTTGTTTTTGATAAATACTTACCGCCCCCATACAACCGTCCTCACACAGGACACACCAAGAGGTCATGAAGAGATGTCAGTCTATTTTTGAGCGTGCCTCGTGAAAGGTACTACAGTTAAAGGTTCATTCTTGGCCCAACAGTATTTTGAACTGGTTTAATTGTTTGCCTCCTCCCAATTGTTTATTTTTGTCACAAGAAAATACTGTGCACCAGAGTAACCATGAGTGCCGACAAGGGGTATGGACAAAACTCCAAAAATCAAAGCTAATATAGTAGGAACCGCTTAATTAAAGGTAGATCATTTTATTTTTCTCTACTATGTTAAAAAATATAAGATTTTGTTTCTGTTAATCAGACAATCCATTTTAGAACTGTACAGGGAGTAACACATAACTTAAAAAGAAAGGAGCAAAAGGTGAAGAAATATAAAAGCTTTTTGAGTGGACTTTTCAAAAGGGCAACAAATGAAATCAGATTTTTAACATTTTCTGCTGTTTAAGTTTAGGGTCATCATCACCCTAAACAAGAGTTATCTTCCTTTAAACCATATCCTGGAAAAAGAGTTAAAAATACTTTTCTATAAATATAGTACTTTGAGTTTGCTCTTTTCCTTTTCCTCTTTCCACACAATATTGTTTTTGTTTCTTTCCTTGTAGCTTTCCCAAGAATCAGAATACTTTTTAAAGGAGCCCAAATGATAAATATGTTTAGCTCAGGGCTATTTTTATCCTCTCTTTAGAAAGGATGGGTTCACTCAAAGCAGTGGTGTTTGGAATTGCTCTTCTGGTTCTATGCTACACTCTGGGCCAGCCAGGATTCAAACACTTCTTTGAGGTAAGCACCAAAGATTAAAATGGAAGACATTGTGGTGTTATACTATGAACACAAAAAATGTCAGAAATTGATACCAAATTTAATTACTGGTCAGTGTTAATTGCACAGTTAGAATTATCTGATGATTTCTACAGGAGTTGATGGGTATCAAACCACCCAGCATTTATGGAAGAGAAAAAAGAGAATGTAAGTCACTGTAAAGCACAATGTCTAATGTTTATGTATTGGATATGTATTAAGGAATCGGCATGAATGCTATTATTGCTTTATGTGTCTGTTTCTGTTTACACTCCAGTTCCAACAAATTTCACAGATTATGAGTTCCAAGTTGTTATTTATTAATTTAGTTGAATCCAAAATCTCAAACCTCTGAAATAACTTTTAGTTAAGTCATATTAAATGTATTCTGATCAAAGTGTTGGCACACAAAATGTTACAACACTGTTTTAAACCTCTCAGTCAAATAAAGTGAAGATTCTGCTGCTATAAAACGATTCCCATGGTATTTAGGACTGATAAAATTTTACAGGTAGATAGATTTGCATCTTAGTTTATTTTTATTGCTAGCTGTGGTCTTTAAATTAGGCTTGAGGTGCACTTCAAATGAGCAATGAAGCTCAGGGTGTAGTGAAATACATACTTTAAACATAAAGGTTTGGCTTGGTCCACCTTTCTTTCTCCATCGGGACTTTAGTTAACTGAGAAATTGTAAAATTACTTAAACATTAGAGACAGCTAGAAGTCCTTAAACCTTCCTTTACTTGGCTGTCTTAAGTTGCACAGAAAAAGAAGAATTTAACACTTATATTTTGCACATAAATGTTCTACAGTGCAGAGAAATTATTATACTTTCTTGTTTTATCAATTAAATAATTTTGTTAGAATTTTACATTTAATGTATTTACTAATTTAATGTCATTTTCCTTTTGATAGTGACATCAACAACCCCATCAGTAACTTTTGTAACCACAGCGGAAGAAGGAAATCGGACAATGTCTAATACATTTACACCAGAAATAACCCTAAACACAACAATAACACATGCAACCTCACCAGGTATAACTCTAAACACAACAATAACACATGCAACCTCACCAGAAATAACCCTAAACACAACAGTAACACATGAAACCTCACCAGAAATAACCCTAAACACAACAATATCACATGCATACCCATCAGAAATAACCCTAAACACAACAGTAACAGATGCAACCTCACCAGAAATAACCCTAAACACAACTATGATACATGCAGCATCATCAGAAATGATACTAGACACAATTACAAATCTGACCACAGCAGTTGAAGCAAATTGGACAACTTCTTATGCATTTACACCAGATATGACCCTAAACACAACAGTAACACATGCAACCTCACCAGAAATAACCCTAAACACAACAATAACGCATGAAACCTCACCAGAAATAACCCTAAACACAACAATAACGCATGCAACCTCACCAGAAATAACCCTAAACATAACAATAACACATGCAACCTCACCAGAAATAACCCTAAACACAACAGTAACACATGCAACCTCACCAGGTATAACTCTAAACACAACTATGATACATGCAGCATCATCAGGAATGATACTAGACACAACAATTACAAATGTAACCACAGCAGCTGAAGCAAATTGGACTTCTTATGCATTTACACCAGATATGACCCTAAACACAACAGTAACACATGCAACCTCACCAGAAACAACCCTAAACACAACAATATCACATGCATACCCATTCGAAATAACCCTAAACACAACAATAATGCATGCAACCTCACCAGAAATAACCCTAAACACAACTATAACACATGCAGCCTCATCAGGAATGATACTAGACACAACAATTACAAATGTAACCACAGCAGAAGAAGCAAATTTGACAACTTCTAATGCATTTACACTAGATATGACCCTAAACACAACAGTAACACATGCAACCTCACCAGAAATAACCCTAAACACAACGATAACGCATGCAACCTCGCCAGAAATAACCCTAAACACAACAATAACGCATGCAACCTCACCAGAAATAACCCTAAACACAACAGTAACACATGCAACCTCACCAGAAATAACCCTAAACACAACAATAACGCATGCAACCTCGCCAGAAATAACCCTAAACACAACGATAACCCATGCAACCTCACCAGAAATAACCCTAAACACAACGATAACGCATGCAACCTCGCCAGAAATAACCCTAAACACAACAATAACGCATGCAACCTCACCAGAAATAACCCTAAACACAACAGTAACACATGCAACCTCACCAGAAATAACCCTAAACACAACAATAACGCATGCAACCTCGCCAGAAATAACCCTAAACACAACAATAACGCATGCAACCTCACCAGAAATAACCCTAAACACAACAGTAACACATGCAACCTCACCAGAAATAACCCTAAACACAACAGTAACACATGCAACCTCACCAGAAATAACCCTAAACACAACAATAACGCATGCAACCTCGCCAGAAATAACCCTAAACACAACGAATACGCATGCAACCTCGCCAGAAATAACCCTAAACACAACAATAACGCATGCAACCTCACCAGAAATAACCCTAAACACAACAGTAACACATGCAACCTCGCCAGAAATAACCCTAAACACAACAATAACGCATGCAACCTCACCAGAAATAACCCTAAACACAACAGTAACACATGCAACCTCGCCAGAAATAACCCTAAACACAACGATAACACATGCAACCTCACCAGAAATAACCCTAAACACAACAGTAACACATGCAACCTCACCAGAAATAACCCTAAACACAACAATAACGCATGCAACCTCGCCAGAAATAACCCTAAACACAACAATAACCCATGCAACCTCACCAGAAATAACCCTAAACACAACAGTAACACATGCAACCTCACCAGAAATAACCCTAAACACAACAATAACCCATGCAACCTCACCAGAAATAACCCTAAACACAACAGTAACACATGCAACCTCGCCAGAAATAACCCTAAACACAACAGTAACACATGCAACCTCGCCAGAAATAACCCTAAACACAACAATAACGCATGCAACCTCGCCAGAAATAACCCTAAACACAACGATAACGCATGCAACCTCGCCAGAAATAACCCTAAACACAACAATAACGCATGCAACCTCGCCAGAAATAACCCTAAACACAACGATAACGCATGCAACCTCGCCAGAAATAACCCTAAACACAACGATAACGCATGCAACCTCACCAGAAATAACCCTAAACACAACTATAATACATGCAGCCTCATCAGGAATGATACTAGACACAACAATTACAAATGTAACCACAGCAGAAGAAGCAAATTCGACAACTTCTAATGCATTTACACCAGATATGACCCTAAACACAACAATAACGCATGCATCCTCACCAGGAATAATACTAGACACAACAATGACACATGTAACCACAGCAGAGGAAGCAGTTTGGACAACCTCTAATGCAATTACACCAGAGATGCGCCTAAACTCAACAGTAATATATGCAACCTCATCAGAAATAACCTCAAACATGACAGTAACACCTGCAAACACATCAGAAACAACTTTAAACACAGCAATAACAGATGCAATCTCTTCAGAAATAACCTTGAACACAACAGTAACACATGCACCCTCATCTGACCAAACCCTGAACAGGACAGTAGCTCATGCAACCTCACCAGAAGGAACCATAAACATAATAACACATGCAGCCTCACCAGAAATAACCCAGAGCACAACAGTAAAACATGGAAGAACACCAGGAATTACCCTGAGCAACATAGTAACAAATGAGACTTCTCCTAAAATAACCCTGAAGACAAGAGTTACAAATGTAACAACAGCAGAGACAGCAGTTGGGACAGAAGTGGCAAATACAACCAACCAAACAATACTACCAGACACAACAGTTAACACACCCACAACTTTGCAATATACAACAACATCAGAGTCGACAACAGAACGAAAGACAAATCCTGCAGATATGACAACCATGTTTACAGAAAGCTTTGCTGTTAATGGAAACTTCACAATTAACATGGATTTCAAAGACGCATACAATTCTCCAAACAATACAGTTTACAAAGATGTATATGGTTCAGTAAGTATTAATACATTTATATTCATTTTCAGTATTATAACACTATTGGAGATCTTCAATATAAAGAGAGACATTTATATGTGATTTGACTTCCTTATTGTCTTAAACAGGCTGAAAGAATGTGTCAGCGGTATTTGTCAAAAGTTTGTAGAGTGCAGCATTTGAACTTCAGGTGAGTCTAAGTTTATGTTTTTACATGAAATAAGCATGTTTGAAGAAAAAAACATGTATCATAATACACAAACTTACCACCCTTTAAATCTGTTATTTCTGAAACCCTTTTCTT
Organism: Valencia hispanica; assembly: GCA_963556495.2. Taxonomy (NCBI): domain Eukaryota; kingdom Metazoa; phylum Chordata; class Actinopteri; order Cyprinodontiformes; family Valenciidae; genus Valencia; species Valencia hispanica. The sequence goes on from OY747719.1 coordinate 11,456,261, forward strand.
AGCAGGAACCAAAACCTTTGACATACGGTTGTTTGCAGGTCTCGTCTTTGAAAAAGGAAGTTTTCATATGTATACAGTAATATATACTGGCAAATCACTTACTGATATGCCATTAGTTTTGTACCTAACACATATAGGCTCAATAGAGGAATCTTTTCCTTACTGAGTTCTTTCCTAGTAAAATTTGCATTCCCTCACAATGAATTTGAAAAATTCCAGATATGTACACGTTTAGAGATCCTCAGTGAAAACGTGATATATATTCTTAATTATTTGGTGGAGAAAATTGGTTGAAAATCAATCTATTAACTGGGTGTTCCTGTTTGTGTAATATCTTTCGTTGGACAAATAACTAATAGCAGGTGACGGGATTGGACATGAAAATAGGTCCTTTATTAACCAGTCAGACTAGCAACACAAAATAGACTCCACAGCGGAAATAGAGCAGAGATGCAAAGCACATGTTTGACCTGTTTTCCCTATGGCATTTTTTTGGCAAGTTTGTGGTGCGTTTGTATCCTAAAGAAAAAAGATATAAAAGTTTAAATGTTTTACAAACAAGATACCAATATTCAAGTAAAAAAAACAACAGCAAAAAAATCTTAATTGTGAACCCTATATTACAGTGAGGAACATAAGTATTTGAACACCTTGCAATTTTGCAAGTTCTCCCACTTAGAAATTATGGAGGGGTCTGAAATGCACATTTTAGGTGCATTTCTATGAAGATAGATAGGTTTCAAAATACCCACACTTGCAGTTTAGATCCACACGCTTGCATTTTGAATCCGCACTTGTACAACAAAATTTTTACCTGTATCAAATGGTAAAAAATACATGTAAAATCAACTTGAACGTGTGTGTAAAATTTTCAGCTGTGGTAAATTTTCTCAAAAACTTGCTCCAAATTTTAAGTTGTAAAAAAGAAATTACAAATGCTTAAAATTATATTTCGACGAGTCAATTTTCCTGGTCAGTGAATACTGCTTCACGAATCTGCTGCTGCGCACGCTTAACTCTTTCTACGGGGGGACTTTAGAAACAATTCTTGCAGTTGTTTTGTATCAAAACTCAGCTGTGTCTGGAGAGGCAAGAGCAGAACAGGAGAAGGAGGGGGATGGGGGCAGAGGTATTGGGGTTGTCAGGGCAACTGAATCAACCAATCGTGATGAGAGCTCCAGTTTGGCCTGGGTTGTCCGGCCAACGCTTTTCTCCATGGCACAAGAAACCGAGGTAAGTTCGTTGTTTGTCTTTATTAGCTTCTTTCAGCTTGTTTATTATATTTTTTAACTCTTTTTCAAAAGCTTGTAGCTTAAATATGGTTAGAGATAAAGGCATATTGTAAATTGGAAATATCTTCAGTATGACCCAAAGTTTGTGATAGGAACAGATTCACTCATCTAATTTGCATAATATGACATCATCAGGTGGTGGCCATATTGGATTTCTAACATTTTACAGATACTAATCTTTTTGTATTTTAGTTTCTTTTTTTAAAAGTTTTTTATTGTTTATATACACACAAACACACACGCATATATATATATATATATATATATATATATATATATATATATATATATATATATATATATATATATATATATATATATATATATATATATATATATATATATATATATATCCGTGTCAGCGTCTGCACGGTTTTTAATTAGTTTCAAATCTTTTTAAAGACTGGTTTTAACCGATTTTAACACCACTAACTTATTAATAATCTGGACGGTTTGTATCGGATCGTTTCAAACGATGGGTTGCACGGACTTCTTTTCTCCGCACACCATGCCTCCCCTCACCTGCATTCCTGGGTGTTATGGCTGTGCAAAACTCAGCCAAAGGGTTCTGGAGCTAGAGCAGAGGATTTCAACACTTCACCAAATCCAGGACCATGAGCGGGACATGAACATCATCTTCGGCCGGACTTTCACTGCCGCCAGCAGTACACAGCTGGTGGACACCATTCCCTGTCAGCCCGGCGAAGCTGTGGAGGGAGGATCCATCGCTGGGCCTCCTGGAGGGACTCGGAGTGCCAAACACCTGCGTGGCATCTGCTGCAGAGGAGGACCGCTGGTTCCAGCAGTGGGCTAAACCAAAAGCCCTTATCAGCTCCACTCCGGTGCACCAGGGTGCCCAGTTAACGGTTGGGCCGGGCCGCGGTGAGCAGCCGCCACCTGCACCCGCCGCCTACTTCACTCTCCTCTGCCACCGTCCTGCACAATTTTGGTTTTATAGACAATTCTAACATTTTTTGGGGCAGGAAGCACCTGTTTGGACTAGATGGGCTCCATCTTAATAGAACGGGGAACAGCATGCTAGCATTGAGCCTGGCATCCCCCCCCCCCCCTGTCTACCAGGCCGGCCCCAGCTGCCCCTGCGCTCTCTGTTCCCTCCGCCACATCCTGATGTGCGAATGGTCCCTGCTCCTACCACAATTTATTAACATAAACCAAATAAATACAACAAAGGTTGAGGGCGGGAGGTACTAACAAAATTAGCTAGACACAGCCCTGAATTATCCACAACAAAACAAAAAAGGATAAATAATCTTAACAAAAATACTCAGTTTCCCAGAAAGTGGTAACAGGCTTTTGATTTTAACAAAACAGTGCTTTTCAAAAAGGACAAAACAAAGCACTGGACACAAAAGCCAAATAAGGGCTTCAAAAGGGGATTTTACCCTAAGTAAACAAAAGAATCCCAAATTTCAGCAATTTTGACAAAGTGAGGTGTAACTCTCACTTCTAAACAGACTGTTATTTCCTCACACTCAATACCGTATGTCAGTACAAGGTCCAAAGTGTGTTTGCCCGAGTATCCCTGTACTTTTTGAGTAAAGCCAATTGAGTCTAAAATAGCACTAAAGGCTGCATTTAGGCTATCACTTTCAGTATCCACATGAATATTGAAGTCCCCCACTATAATGACCCTATCAGTATTTAATACTAAATCAGATAAAAAATGTGAGATCTGATCCAAGAATTGAGACGATACAAAACCACAAACAAAAATGGTCTTAATGTTTTGCTACTTGGATGAGGAAAATTAAGGGTTAGATGTTCAAAAGAACTGTAGCTATCAATTGGTCTGGGACTAATTAGTAAATCAGAACGAAAAATGGTTGCAACTCCCCCTCCTCACCCAGTATTTCTAGGAATGTGAAAATTTAAATGACTGGAAGGAGTTGACTTTTTTATACTGACATAATCTTCCTGCTGCAACCAGGTTTCTGTTAGACAAAGCAAATCAATATGATTATCACAAATCAAGTCATTTACTAACAAAGTCTTTGAGGAGAGAGATCTTATGTTTAATAAACCACATTTAATAGATTTATTTTTCTGTTCAGTCAAAGTTGAATTTATCTTTATGAGATTTCCATAATTTGCTTTTGTTGGCTTGCCTTTTAATCCATTTAATTTTGGCCGTGGGCAAGACATTGTTTCTATAGGGTAATGGGTGGGTAACAGTACAGAAGCAGCAGAGAGGTGGGTTAAACTACGACTCTACTTCCTGGTCTGGACCCTGGGTTGTCAGTGTTTTGGAGGACTAATAAATTTGGCCATATACCTAGAAAGAAGAGCTGCTCCATCCAAAGTGGGATGGATGCCGTCTCTCCGGATCAGACCAGGTTTTCCCCAAAATGTTCGCCAGTTATCAATGTAGCCCACATCGTTTGCAGGACACCACCTAGACAACCATTGATGGAATGACAGCATGGAACTAAACATGTCGTCACTGGTCCGATCAGGCAGGGGACCAGAAAAGATTACCGAGTCAGACATTGTTTTGGCAAACTTACACACCGAAGCAACAATAATTTTTGTGACCGCTGATTGGCGTAACTGAGTGTCATTACCGCCAGCGTGAATAACAATCTTACTGTATTTACGCTTATCTTTAGCCAGCAGTTTCAGGTAGGATTTGATGTCGCCCGTTCTGGCCCCAGGCCAGCTTTTGACTATGGTCAATGGTGTCTCTAATGCCACGTTTCTGACTATGGAGCTGCCAATTACCAGGGTCGGCTTCTCAGCGGGTGTGTCGCTGAGTGGGGAAAATCTGTTAGAAACGTGGACCAGTTGGTGGTGGCCCGTGGGCTGGGTCCTAGAACTATGCTTCCTACGTACCGTCACCCAGCTGGCCTGAGGTCCCAGCTGCGGGGGCCCTACCAGAGGACGGCTAGGGAGTTCTATCCTTGTTGGCTCCACGCTGGCTAATGGGCTTCGGCTATCTGCTGGTTTTTCAACAGCGCGGAGCCATGCTTCTAATTCTGATACCCTCGCCCCCAAAGCTACAAAAATATTACATTTATTACAGTTACCATTATCACTAAAGGAGGCAGGGAAGTAACTAAACATCTGACAGAGAGAGCAGAGTTAAGAAGAGTAGCCATAGCCGCAAAGGTAGCTAAGCTAACTGAGCTAGCGAGACCATATCACCCCGATAAAAACTGTGTGAAACACAAGGAGTTCCCAAAACGTAAAGTACACCACCACAAAACGTCTGTTTTAGTGTGCTTGTGTGTTAAAATAACTTAGAGAGGCCTCAGCACAGAGAAAACCAGATCAATTCAAGAGAGTCTGAACACCAAACAGCTACAGGGAGTGCAACAGCGACAACAGGAAATGACGCAATATGGCTTACCCCGTCACAGAGTCACGTACACTGTCAACTCATGATGAAAACTTCTTTAGAACTTTTACAAAACCGAGTAAAAACATGTATGTAAAATGTGTTACATGCATTTAACTTCTATTTATGATTTTTATTTCCATGCAGTATTTACTGTAAAATGGAAGGGATGGAGATGGAGGATGGGACTTTTACTGATGGGATGTTATATGTCGGACTTCTTTCTAAGGGGAGCAGCGCTCCCCCTCAACTCGACTACTGTAAATATATATATATATACAGTATATATATATAGAAGCACAATAAACATTGTATTTTTGTAATTTTACATTTGTGTCAGCTATTTTGAGATGTTACCTGTTGTTTTTGTCAGTCCCCAATCATGTAACCATTACCCACTTCCTATTTCATGAGGCCCCACTCACCTGTCTGATGCTTCGGGACTTTAGCTGCATGGCTGCGACTTTCACCTCCTTCATTCAATTCAATTCAAATTCAATTCAAAATTACTTTATTAATCCCAAAGGGAAATTAAATGTTGTTGTAACTCATTATGCAAGTTCCTTCAAAGATTTGTTGTAGATGCTGATGGCTGTAGGTAGGGATGATCTCTTGTAGTGCTCTGCAGATCTGAAGAACCCTCTGACTGAAGACGCTCTGTAGTTGTATGACAGTCTGATGTAGAGGATGCTCTGGATCTATGGCGTCTTCTTTTCAACTCATCAGGGTTTTGTGGCTGTAGTTGAGGTATTATTTGAGCTTTTGTGATGTTAATCAGCTGCTGCCAGTTGTAAACCACCTTGTTGCCATGGTTATGCATCATAACAAATGTCCAAAAATAAAAAGTATCAGCAAAAATCCTTCCATCTGCACAGCATTCAAATCCAGAGAGAACAGTTGTCCACAAAAACAATGTTTCTACCAGAAATGGAAGAATAAAAGTTTAAAAAAAGAAAAAAATATGAACCAAAGAAACAGAGCTACTCCAACATGCTGGCACCTTGAGCAGCGCAATTCATGAAACCATCTAAACAACCCCGACCCTTTAAATTGTCTCTGAAGGCGGTCTGCGCCTTTCCACACCTTCTTCAACTGTTCACCTCGGCCCCTACCTGCTCCACCCCGATCCCGAGAAGTCCTTCGTGGATGTGGTGGATGCCTCTGATGTGGGCTCTCCCAACGAGGACATGTTAACAAATTCCCCCCTGGTGTTATTTTTCTCGGAAGTTCGACACCCAGCAATGTTATGGCATCGGTGATCACGAACTGTTAGCCTTTAATTGGCTTTGGACAAAATGGCATCACTGGCTTTTGAGGGCCCGTAAACCATTCTTAACATTCTCTCAACTAAACAACTCAGTCTGAGACAGGCTCGCTGGGCCCTGTGTTTTGAACCTTTTAACTTCCACCTCGCTTAACGTCCTGGTTCTAAAAACATTAAAGCACACTCCCTTTCCAGACAGTTCTCTCAGTTCCATCCTCTGGCCGACCCCGAGCCCATCCTCCCTGCCCAACGTGTTCTCCCTCTCCTTCGTTGGCCCCTGGAGGACTCCATTCGTGCTGCTCTGCGGCACGAACCTGCCCCTCCCGAGAATCCTTCTATGTCCCCTCGGCCTGCTGACAAGAGGCCTTAATTTGGTTTAATTCCTCCCTGTTTTCTGGACATTACGGTCCTGCCTGAACGTTACAATCCCTCCAGCGGGCACTCTGGTGAACTTCCATGAATCATGACGTTCACGAATTTGTCTCGGCCTGCGACGTCTGCGCCTGTGCCAAGCCGTCTTCCTCCTCCTCTGTGGGGAAACCCCCCCTGGTCACATATCGGGTTGGATTTCGTTACCGGCCTTCCCCCTGTTGACGGCCTGGATACCGTCTTCACCATCAGCCAGCCCCAAACCTGACCTATTAAACCTGGCTGATGGTGAAGACAAACCTGACCTATTAAACCTAAAATGTTTTTTTGAACCAGGCTGTAAACATGTTTATTTCTGCTGTGAAGTTGGCCTTTTTAACATGGGAGTCAATGGGAAATTGCTCCTTTCTGGAGCAAGCCCCCAGCGGATGTGGGGTGAACTGCAATTTTTTTTACTTCCGGGTTGGCCTCAAGTCTGAGTGGCAGAGTTTGCCCTTTGCACCAGCCTTAGCGCTGACTGCTCATCCGAGACCTGGCAATTAAAAGGACACGCCCCTAAATTATTTATAATTTCAAGATTAAATTATGTCTAAACGGATGAGTTAGAAAAAAATTCACCCCCCTCAGAGTTGTCATGATGGTAACCCTGATCTATTAAACCTAAAAGGATTTTTTGAATCAGGCTGCAAACATGTTTATTTCTGCTGTGAAGTTGGCCTTTTTAACATGGGAGTCAATGGGAAATTGCTCATTTCTGGAGCCAGCCCCCAGCGGATGAGGGGTGAACTGCAATTTTTGTTACTTCCAGGTTGGCCTCAAGTCTGAGCGGCAGAGTTTGCCCCATGGCGTGCGCAGCAGCAGATTTGAGAAGTTGTGTTCGCTGACATGTACTTGTAGTGGGAAAATTGAATCTATAATATAATTTAAGCATTTATAATTTCTTTTTTACAACTTAAAATTCAGAGCAAGTTTGTAAGAAAATTTACCACAGGTGAAAACTTTACACACACGTTCAAGTTGATTTTACATGTATTTTTTACAATTCGATACAAGTAAAAATTTAGTTGTACAAGTTCAGATTCAAAATACAAGCATGTGGATTGTTGCCTTTTGTTCTCTGACAACCTGGAAAAAACAGAACAAATCACACAGGTCTCAATAGTTTTGATACGGCATGTGTCGGGAATAGAGTGTTATCTCAAAGATCCCACTTTATTCAAAGATCTTTTGTTTACTTCAGCTTTTTATTAGAAATTCTGCTACAAGTCACCACCCTATAGAGGAGGGCAGATTCCTCATTCTACAATGGACACATGTGATTGGCTGTTTCCCTACCCTAAAATAAGCAATTACAGGTATGTATAACTTGTTCTCTGGAATGGACACTTATACCTCAGTAACCCTACAGGTCAACTACCAGAAACAGGAGGGGTAATCTAGGCTCAGAAGGATGTCATGGCATACTGGTTTATGAGGGGGGAAACAAATCCCCTTATACTATCTGTTTCCTACAACTAGCTGGTGGGGTAATAAAACCCACTGGACTTCATTGTGTTTTTTTCACCCCTTTACCTAGAGTCGAGGTCACACTTCTCGCTGACACAGTTCCTTATTCTATAAGCACTAAACATTCTTGTGATGACAGAAGAAACAACCTTATGCATGTAATTAAAATCTTTTCCACAGGATCCAAATTACAAGTGCGTATGTTTTGAAACATATCTACCTTCATAGATTTCCACTGTGAGAGACAGGATTTTAAAATTAATTCAGGAAATCACAGTGTCTGAGTCATTCGTTCTTTATTGCTGCATATAAGTATTTTAACACCTGGCAATCAGCAAGAATTCTGGCTCTCAAAGACCTGTTACTCTGCCTTGAAAAAGTCCAAAAAAAAGATGATTGTTAGGTCCCTCGGATTGGGACTCCATGCAAGATCTCACCTGGTGGGGTATCACTGATGATGAGAAAGGTGAGCAATCAGTCCCGAACTACCCAGGAGGAGCTGGTCAATGACATGACACTGTGACCATGCTTTTAAATCTATGGGGGAGGGAAGGGAAGGTGGTTTTATGTGGGGTCATTTTAATCTGTAAAGCATTTTGTGATGCAACTTCTTGTATGAAAAGCGCTTTATAAATAAAGTTTGATTGGAGTTGATGAAGAGAGCTGGGACCACAGTTTCAAAGGTTACTGTCGGTAGAACACTATGTTCTACTGGTTTAAAATCATGCATTCCACGGAAGGTTCCCCTGCTCAAGTCATCACATGTCCAGGCCCATCTCAAGTTTGTCAGTGACCATCTGGATGATCCAGAGGAGGCATGGGAGAAAGACATGTGGTCAGATGAGATCAAAATATTAATTTTTGGTCGAAACCCAAGAACACCATCCCTATTGTGAAGCATGGGGGTGGAAACATCATGCTTTGGGGTTGCTTTTCTGCAAAGGAGATTTGACAACTGCACTGTATTAAGAAGAGGATGAATGGGTTCATGTATTGTGAGATTTTGAGCAGCAACCTTCTTCCCTCAGTCAGGGCAATGAAGATGGGTTGTGGCTGTGTTTTCTAACATGACAAAGAGCCGATGCACACAGCCAGGATAACCAAGGACTGACTCTTTAAGAAGCATATCAAGGTTCTGGAGTGGCCTAGCCAGTCTCCAGACCTAAATCTAATAGAAAATCTTTGAAGGGAGCTGAAACTCTGTGTTGCTCAGCGACAGCCCCGAAACCTGACAGATCTAGAGAAGATCTGTGTGGAGGAGTGGGCCAAAATCCCTGTTACAGTGTGTGTAAAACTGGTCAAGAACTACAGGAAACATTTGACCTCTGTAATTGCAAACAAAGGCTTCTGCACTAAATATTAACTCTGATTTTCTCAGGTGTTTAAATATTTATGTGCAGCAAAAAAATACAAATAAATTCTTTAAAAATCAGACAATGGGATTGCCTGAATTTAAAAAAAAAAGTGCTCTCACATTGGACATTTCTAAGTGGGGGAAAACTTGCAAAATCGCAGGGTGTTCAAATGCTTATGTTCCTCACTGTAGACTGACTAGTCAATTATTATCGTGAGGGAAAGCAGTAAGAAAAAAATCCTATGGGGCTTCGTATAATGATGCCCACCTAGCCCAGCTTTCAAATGTTGGTTTACATGTCTCACTGTCATGTAAATCATTCATGTATAACCAAAAAGGACCAAGAACAAGCGTGGAAAGATAGAGACTGGAGGGTTTATATCAACTAGCTTGGAATCGCATTCGAAATTTTACCAAAGAAAAAGTATGTCAACAATTCAAGTTAGTCAACCTTAGGTTCCGTTTAGCATCAAACATAGCATCTTTTATAAATTTGATCAAATTAACGACACATTTTTTATTGAAAATGATATCCCCCATTTATTTTTGTATATAAATATTAATATACAATTTTTATAATAATTGTTTCTGATCAATATATCTTAAATTTAACTGTTGTTTGCAGGAGTGGAAGTACCATCGCTTACTATACTTTCAGTACTTCTTCTGATAATAAGACACAAGTTCAGTTAGCAAAAGTTGAAATGTTAAAACTACTGGCAGAAACATACCCGATAGAGTTTGTTGGTAAGTAAGCTGGGGAAGGTCACCTTTTACTCGTTTGTTGTATTGTGGATAAATGACCAGTGTGCAATGAGAATTCTATAATAATTTACTGATCTTTTTTTATGAGAAAAGATGAACAAATCAGTTCCACAATTGTATTTGCTGGGGAAGAAATGACAGCACACTGTGGCCCTCCTCCTCAAGAACTTAATTTTAGTGTGGTCAAAAGTGTAGAGTGGACTCGCGATGGAGTTGTCATTGATGGAGGGATTCTTTTGGACAATGGAAAATCAATCCTAAAAGTGCCTTCTTTTTTTCCACTGCATAATGGTAAGAAAAAAAATCTTTTTCATTGTAGGCAATAGAGATATTCCCAATAACTAAAAATGACAAAATATTTTCTTTTCCAGCTAGTATGCCATAGCCTTTATTTTTCATCATAAAACACTGTCACTGTTTTGATGGTTTATTGAATACACATTTATTATAACACACACATTTTGACAAAGCAAATAAAGGCTTATGTCTTCTGTTTTGTGAGGTACTCCAATTGGTTACATGATTAGAAAAAGAGTACATAATGACCTTATTCTTTCTTTTTTTCTTTTTTTTCTTTTTTTTTTAAATATATCTATGGTTAAAAACATTTTATTTTTAAGGCAAATAAAATATTGCAAATAAAATATTGCAAAAATTCTGGAGGCAAGACTGTAAGGTCAGACAAATTTGTGGAACCTATTACACTTGGACCTTTATAGCATCACTGATTTGCCTTTGTTTAAATCTAAGCTTAAGACATACTTATTGCGGATGGCTTTCAGCACCTGATGGCACTATAGTGTTATCATTTATTTATTTTTCTCCTTCTGTAATTTGGTTTTACTAATATTTTATCTTAATATTTTTGCAATTTGTTTGAATGTGCTCCTCTGCTATTATATGAAGTTTAGGTTAGGTTGTTTAATTCTATAGTATGAACCACTTTGATCAACACTGGTTGGAAAAAATGTGCTATATAAATAAAGATCGACTGATTGACATCAAGGTCACTGACACAAACAAAAAAAAAATACTTGTCAATATCTGCAAGAACATCAATTAAAGAAATAGAAATTAAACCAGAATGATGATCTCAACACAAACAACAATAGTATAAATAACTAAAACAACCAAAAACATCTAAACTAGAAACGTTCTAAACTATAAAAACCAATAGAAAACTTGTTTACAGTACAACTGATTTGTTTGGCTTTTTGTGTTTTTGTCAGGGTTTGTTTGTTTGCCCACCTTTCTAATGACACCCTGGTCAATGGCGTATGACTAAAAGACAATACCATGGCTTACGAATTAATATTTACAATATGGACGCACAGAAGCAGGGGGTTGCATTAACCAAATAATTTCCGTATTTTACAGTTTTATTTAAACGGTGACAGAAAAATCTAAAGTCAATTGGTCCTTTTGACAGATTGCAATTCATAGCGCAGACCACTTTGTGCAGACGAGCAGATATTTTCAACTTTACGCACAGAGTTCAGGTAATTAAATCAATCAAACGAAGAGTCCCCTGAGAACCTCTGAGCATCATCTCAGACCTGGACACCATACCCAATCCATCTTGTTATCCGGGAGCTGAGAGCACCAAGAGCTACTGAGGCTTTGCAGGACATCTGTCACTGCACTGGGCATAGATGGTGGCGACCGATCGCTGCAGCTTATCCACTGATGGAGAAAGAGGCAGGATTTCCTCCTGCTGCAGCGATCAGAAAAGCCCTTGTTCAGAGAGTCTTTCCAAATTCTGATGACTTCAATTTGAGAAATGATCCCTGATTTCAAAACTCTGCAGTAATTCCAGAGTGGCAAAGGATTCAGCCTCCATGCGGAGTGTTCAGGCCACAGCAGGTGAAATGTTCATAATTAATACATGTAGCCTATTAATCTGCTCAATGAGAGATGGCACGATGTGGATTCTCTGTTCAGTTTGTTTGTATTTTATATTAATTTAAATTAATGAAAATTAAATACTACTGAATTTGTTATCATTTAAAAAATTGATGGGTAAAAATAGATTAGATTTTTTTGATTCTGTCAGTCAAAATGACCAACTACAAAAAATTCTGGCGCAACCTCTGCATTGAAGGCAAGCTATGTTCATTGTCCATCCATCCATCCATCCATCTTCTTCTGCTTATCCGGGGTCGGGTCGCGGGGACAGCATTTTTAGCAAAGAGACCCAGACTTCCCTCTTCCCAGCCACTTGTTCCAGCTCCTCGGGAGGAAACCCGAGGCCTTCCCACGCCAGCCGAGAAACATAGTCCCTCCAGCGTGTCCTGGGTCTTCTCCTGGTCCTCTTCCCGGTGGGACGTGCCCAAAACACCTCACCAGGGAGGCGTCCAGAAGGCATCCTGACCAGATGCCCAAGCCACCTCAACTGACTCCTCTCGATGTGGAGGAGCAGACGCTCTACTCTGAGCCCCCTCCGGATGACCGAGCTTCTCACCCTATCTCTAAGGGAGGGCATAGACACTCTACGGAGGAAACTCATTTCAGCCGCTTGTATTCGTGATATCTTTCTTTCACCACCCAGAGTACGTTACCATAGATGAGGCTAGGAGCGTAGATTGACCGGTAAATCGAGAGCTTCGCCTTTCGGCTCAGCTCTCTCTTCACCACGACAGACCGGTACAGCGCCCACATAACTGCAGATGCCCTATCAATCCGTCTATCGATCTCCCACTCCATTTTTCCCTCATTCGTGAACAATGTTCATTGTTTAATATTTATTTTCATCCAAATGTGCCACATATTTTGAGCTAAAAATGCATATTTTAGAATAGAATAGAATAAATTGACAGTAAAACAAATGTCGGTTTTGATAATAAAACCTTGAGGGGATGCAAATTAAATATTTAGACCCCTTTATTTGGATGAAGGGTTCACATGATTATAAATAAGATGTTCAGGTACCTAATTAACTGTGAGGTAGCAGATGGAGACCTGATTTGGAGATCAGAAGAATATTTCAGTAGCTTTAAACACTATTTCGCAAGGCATTGGCTGCATTGTGAAGTAGTGTTTAGCACTGTTACTTTGGGGTAAGAAGGTCTGGGGTTCAAATCTAGACCCAGGGTCATTCTGAATGGAGTTTACATGTTCTAACAAAGAAATGCTAGATTGTTAATTACTCTAAACTGGCATTTGTGTGTGTGCATGGGTTTTGTCCTGTGTGTGTCAGTGGTGCCCAGTGATGGACTGGCGACCTGTTAGGGTTTATCATGCCTCTAGATTAAAGACAGCCTGAGCAGGTATAAGCAATAAATGAATAGATTCAAACAATTTAATTTATATTTAAGTGGAGAGTGGACACGCAATGGAACACTTAGTTCAAATGCACTAATTCCTTGGGCTGACTATGGGTAAAGTAGTTGGCTTGCAATTGGAAGGTTATTGGTTTGATTCCAGCTTCTGCCTGTTATGTGTCGATGTGCCCCAAGTTAAATATGGGTGTATAAATGTGTGTGTGTGTTTGTTGGTGTGGATGGATAAATGTGGCTCCAGTATATGTTTGAATGGTCAGTATGACTAGAAAAGTGCTATGTGAGTTCAGTCCATTTACCATTCCTTATCAGTAGTGTCGTAGTCAAGACAGCAACACCAGAGACAAGGCCAAGAGTTTTAGAGACGGAGACAAGGCAAGGCAATTTTATTTATATAGCACACTTACATCAATAAGGTACTTCAAGGTGCTTTATATGATTAAGGGGTAAAATAAAAATAGTAGTAAAACACAGACAAAGCATATAAAGTAAAAACAGCAATAAAGCAAGAAGCACACACAAAACATATGATACATTAAATCATTATTCAAAGGCAGCTCTATACAGATAGGTTTTTAGTTGTGATTTAAAAGAACTCATTGTTTAAGCTGCTTTGCAGTCGTCTGGACGTTTGTTCCAGATTAGAAGAGAATAGAAGCTGAAAGCTGCTTCTCCATGTTTGATTCTAATTCTGGGGATGTTAAGTAGACTGGACCTGAGTGATCTGGTGGGTTGGTATAGTAACAGTAGATCGTCAACATACTTTGGTGCTAAGCCATTCAATGAGTAAAACTAGTAAAAGTATTTTGAAGTCTATTCTCTGAGCTATAAGGAGCCAGCGTAAGGACTTTAGAACTGGGGTGATGTGCTCTACTTTCCTGGTTTTAGTGAGGACGCGAGCAGCAGCGTTCTGGATCAGCTGCAGCTGTTTAACTGTTCTGTAACTGTTAAAAATTAGAGTGGATCTTATTGGTTATCTCAGCCATATTTGAAATATGAAGGCAATTTTATTTTTCTTAAACTGGTCACGCGAGCCCTGAAGTGGGCATGGTGCACCACTGGGCCTGTGCCCATGGAGAGCTTAAGTCACCCCCGTCTACTTACTGTCCATTGGTCCGCAACTGTCAAAAAAATGAATGAGAGTCAATAGAGCGATAAAAGTTATTTTCTGATCCTGATTGAAATGTTCCATGGTTTTTTGATGTCATATGTATGAAATGTGTTCATGCTCTCTTGCTTTATTGATCTTTCTCTTACTTTATTGTGTATCATGTGTAATGTGTGTTTCTTTTACTTTTAATTTCCATTGTTTTTTGTTTTGTAAATCACCAAATCATGTAAAGCACCTTGAATTACCCTGCTGTTGAAAGCGTCCTATACAAATAAAATTGCCTTGCCTTGCCTTGCCTTAACATATGATGCCAGCGAATTTTAAAGACTCATTTTGATGCAGAGAAAGCGCTAATTTTTGACAAGTGGCAAAAGTTGCTTTAGGTTTTGTATGCAGACACATAGTGGACTACAACTGAAGAAGAAGATAAATGGCCGTGAGTTTAGCAAGCTTCGCTTTCTTCTTCCAGGACAAAGGAAGGAGCATTACCCCTGCTTTCTACCGGTTGCATAAGCGGCGCATAATGTCTGTGAAGCATAATATGCAGATGATAGCCTCCATTATATCCAATGGGACCGTTTTCTTGTGGCCCCCTCCTATATTTACGCAGCGGGTCTATTTTTACGCTCTCCGTTCTGAAACGTGTCATTCTTAGCAGTTTAGATCGGGCCAGACGGGAAATCATACCCGGAAGGAGTGTAAAGTATCTGGCAAATTTCAAAAATAAAAGACACATGCAGATTTCCGATGGCTTAGCTATGAAAAAAATAAAGAAAACGTCATTACCTGTGACACCAGGCTTGAAGTCAGTCAGTCTGTGGGACTAATTTGTTGGTTTTTATCATGGATGACGAGAAGTTAATCCTTGAAATGGAGAATCACACAGTTTATATGATACCAGTGATCTTTTTTACGAGGACAACATGAAAAGCAGAAGGCATGGACAGAAATATCTGCATTTTTGGGAGTGGATGAGTTTATGATACTTAGTAACATAGAGTTTTTTTAAAACCTGAATACAACCCTTTAAGTTATGCAATTGCACTTCTCCTGTGATTTCGGGAACTTCCGGGACCAGCTGGGCGGAATGCTTTCGCAAATGATAAACGCACCCGGTGCTAAGGGACGCACTGCTGAATTCGCAAGTAAAAGGCATCTATTACGTTACACACTGCTTACGTGTCCGGTGGGGTTAAACATAGAGAAACACAAACATGGACGTAAAGCAAAGCAGACCAAAGCAGAAAATAACTATTATCGATTCATTGACTTTCATTAAAAAGTAATTTCAGCCAGGGGACCTATGGGCTGACCGGAATGGGAGGAGACTTAGAAACCCCATAATGTCAATTGGATAGTCTGGCCTTGATCACAGAAGAGCAAATACATTTGTTGACAAATCACTGGTTCATTCACATCTCAAGGACAAAGGACAATCATTTCAGGATAGCAATGTGTACATTTTGGACTGGAAAGACAAGTAGTTTGAGAAAGGAATAAAAGGAGCCATATAAATGTCAAAAAACAGCACGAAAGAGAGGAGGTGGCCTCTTTCTAACAGCTACTCTGCAGTCCTGACTTGTCTCCTTAGGCCTTTACTTATTTTTTTCAAGCAAATTACACTTTGGGACATGTCCAAAATAACCCACAGGGTAATGTTTGGATCATCAAGCAACAATTGAGCTAAATAAAGAATAAGCTCAGAAACTCCCATGTCTTATTTGTTCCATTAATGAACTCAATGGCCCTACTAGTGTAATTGTTCTTATACAATTTATAAGCTCATAATTTCAAAACATTTACAGAACTGAAGAAGCATATTGGATGAGAGATTAAAAAAAATCAAGAAACAAGAGAAGTCCAGTTGCCTTCTACTAAAGTACTTTGGATAAAGGAAATTACCTTGAAGTAATTGCTGTGAGTTTAGAAAATCATCCACTACTCTGGGCCTCTGGGAAGTTGGAGAAATGAGTTCAAAGAATATTCTTTAGGAGCAAGTTTTTGGGAAATAAGTTTACATTTTATAATATTTTCTGGCCAACTGCTTCAACTATGTATACAAGTTTGTTCAGTATACAAGTAAGTTTAAAGTAGCTTCTTTGTTTCATACCTGAAAATACCAACTGATATGGATGGGATTGTAGGAAGGGCCGACTGGATCAAAGTATACCATGAAAAACTGACATTTGTTTCCTGAGAATCAGATCACTGGATTATCTCTGTTTATCAATAAGTAAAGAAAAAGAGTCCTTAGCTGAATCTAGTTTCATTACCAACACCCACTCTGCATTGTGATGTTTTTATTTATTTATTTTATATATACACAATTACCCTGTTGTAATAAACATATATAAAAGAAATTTCCAGTTAAGCCATCTCTTGCTTCAATAAATTGCACTTTGCTTTCCAATTTAAAAAAAATATTTAAATGCGCAGCTTTCTCATAATCAAACTTTATCAAATAACCTTTGCTATCCAGACCAATCTCCTATTTTTTTTACACCAAACATTAATGAGGTATGTTGGACTGTTCTACCTGCAGCTTACATTACTGACTCCTACAAGCGCAATGAGCTTTTGTTTGAATGAAATAAGGTTCACATATTGATATACTTTTTTCTGTCTTATGAAATTGTTTAATGGTTGTTGGGTTACTCTGGCCCCAAATTATGTTTATGTTAAGAGTAAACTGTTTTGTTGTTTTTCCCAGGGATTTACGCCTGTAGATTAAAACGACCAGACAATTCAACCTTTAAACAGACCATGAATATAACATCCATTCCAAGCCCCCAAATCAATGTGAATCCAGTCAAGATATCAGTGAAATGTGGGACCACAGTGCAACTGAACTGCTCTGACAACAATGGCTATCCAGTTAGATTTCTACGCAAAGGTAAATGTAATAAGGAAACTACCTGTCTGGCTGTCACAGTGATAGGATAACCAGAAGGAAATGTTAATTTACACTACAGAAATTTATATAAGTACAGTGACTTATAATATTTCCCATTACTCTACTTCTAGCTTTTCCACATTACAACCACAAACCTTTATGTATTTTATAGGGATTTTATGACAGACTATCACAAATTATTGTTTCAGGAAGGTGGAACACAACACATGGTTTTTAAATGAATTTATGACTACAACTGTAATGTGGCCTACAAATGTGAGATGCATTCCCTCTGGATGAATATTTTTTAGAACTACAATACATTGTGTTATACCTGTAAGACCTTTGGGTTATGTCTCTACCAGCTAAGCCCATGAAGATATTTTGGAAATGTCAATTTTATTTAAAATTGGATATGTAGCATCTCTGGATATCAGTTGTACAGCCTTGCAATAGATTCTTAGTTGAGTTCAGGTCTGGATTTTGAATAATGGTTGGTTCACACTGCGCATTTTTTGACTGTCTCAAAAGATTGCTTCATGCCACACTGTGCGAGCTCCACTGGTTTTGGTCATACAAGCACTAAATAAGCTGTCAGAGAGCAGGTCACACTGCACTGCCACAGAGCTGCGAATCATACGCACGTGCACCGTTTTTCATCTCGAATCTTTTCAAGACAAAAGAAAAGGACTAGGACGGCTGAAATCGAACAGTGTGATCCAATCTTAAGCCATTCACATGAATATGCTCTGAGCTAAACCATTCCATTGTATTTCTGGTTGTAAATTTAAGAGTTGTTCTGCTGGTAGGTTACATGTTACAGGTTTACATGTTGCTCTACTTTCTGTTGGTCTGTCACAAAATCCCACTAAACATTGAAGTTTGTGCTTTATGATGTGACAAATTGTACAAAACATAAATTGGTGTCAATACTTTTACAAGACTGTATGTTAAAAGCTTTAGATTTTTGTTGTTACTCTTTAGAAAAAAGCAAAGTGTAAATATTCCCAGTTTAGTACCCTCTAGAATAATGTTGATAACTTTGTGATGCAGATATCATGGAAGCACCTCACATCAAATATAACTACAACGTCCCGGAGAAGTGTGAAAGTGACACAGTCACCTGTGAATCAACAAACTCATCAAAATTTACAAAGAATATCACATTGATATTTACTAACTTGACAGGTGAATTTTAATCAAGGCCAAAGAACATATACTTGAATTCCATTGAACACAATATACAGTGGGGCAAAAAAGTGTTTGGTAGCCACCAATTTTGCAAGTTGCCCCACTAAAAAGATAAGAGAAGTCTGTAATTTTCATCATAGGTAAACTTAAACTCCAAGAGACAGAATGTTACAGAAAAATCCAGGAAATCACATTGTATCATTTTTAAAGGATTTATTTGTAAAATGGTGCAGAAAATAAGTAATTGGTAAAAACAAAAGTTCACCTCAATACTTTGTAATTAAACCTTGGTTGGCAATGACAGAGGTCAAATGTTTCCTGTAGATCTTCACCAGGTTTCCACACACTGTAGCTGGTATTTTGGCCCATTCTTCCATGCAGATCTTCTCTAGAGGTCAGATATTTTGGGGCTGTGGCTGGGTAACATGGACTTTCAACTCTATTAAGTCTATGGTTGAGGCTTTCAAAGGGCCGTGCTTTGTGTGTTGTCCGCAGCAATTTCTGAAACGTTTGCTGCTTTCCAAGCTTCAAAGCGGCAAAAGCCAGCAACGCAGAAGTTGAGCTAGCTGAACTTTCGGCGACAACCCCTGAGCGTCAACCAATCACAGCGTCTCACTGTAGTGACGTCACTACACATTTAAAGTAGCACTGAAAGCAAACCTTATCCATTGGCAGCTCCTGGAGCAAATGGTTTAACTCTCCAAACTCAGAACTCCTTCCAAGAATGGGGTGTATCCACAAACGACGCTGATGCGCCCGACGATGAAGTTGTCTTGCTTTATTTAGCAAATAAAGCCAAGCCACTCTCACGATATGATTCACCATTGTTTAAAACATCTGGCAACAGAGGAAGACCCACCCATGCTCTCTTTTTTTGCTCAGCATGTGGCGGGCTTTGCAGCTTCAGGCTTAAAAATGTACACGCTTCATACTCGGCGCTTTGCTAGCGTGCTTTGACAGCGACAAAGCGTGCGGTGTGAACGCAGCATTAGAGCTTCTTAAAGAAGTAACAGGTCTGTGAGGGCCAGAATTCTTCCTGGTTTTTAGATGCTAAATACTTATTTTCTGCACAATTATACAAATAAATTCTTTAAAAATCATACAATGTAATACCCTGGATTTCTTTTACATTCTGTCTCTCAGTTGACTTGTACCTATGATGAAAATTATGGACCTCTCTCATCCTTTTAAGTGGGCCAACTTTCACAGTTGGTGGCTGCTAAATACTTTTTTGCCCCAGTGTATATCACCATTTTTCAAATGACAACCTTAACCACCCCTAAACATTTTTCTTTCCTCCAAGATATTTATTGTAGAAATGAAACATTTGGTGATGGACCATTACATTTCATGGCAGTGTTAGGCTGCGAAAAGGACAAAGTGGGAGAAATAACAGCAGTTTGTCAATTGAATCATGAATTTGGACACATCCAAGACAACTGCGTCCTGGAAGTTATAAATGATCTGCTGGATCAATCGGAGGTGATGTTGGCCTCTGTTGACACCTGATGTTGACTATTTACTGACTAAATGATTGCATTGGAGGAACTAATCTTGCTGTTCCTTTGCAAAATCACATTTAATTGAATAAATTGACCATGATCTAATAATTTTACAATATCCTGCTAAGTAAAAGCTGTTTTATTTACTGTAGCTTGGGCCAGTTCAGCTAGTTAGTTAGTGTAGTACAAAATAATATACCAAAATTTCATGGTTATTTCAGTTCTTACAAAACCAAAAAAACATAAAAATATAGATTTTTTTTCTCATATATTACAGGTGTTGGATGCAATTACATATCCACTGTTCTTAGAGCAACTCCGCAACGTGACTGTTAACTTTATTGATAATGTAACTGACTCTCCAGCAACCATTGATGCCATTGTGAAGATCCTCAGAAATGTAGCAAATGCATCATCTTCACTAAGAATAGAGCAAGATTCCATGGAGGTAGGCAATTATTAGTTTAACTAATACGTTTGTTTCAGCTTTGATATATTATCTTTCTTTCATTATAGAACATCCTGGAAACTGCAGGCACTCTCACTATTGACAAGGCAAAAAGATCATGGGAAATCCTCAACAACAGAAGAAAAACAACAGAAGTAAAGGGGAATGCCAAAGTAAAAAGTGCCAGCTCTTCACTACTGAACTCTTTTGAATTAATAATAACCCGTCTTGTTAATAAATCTTTCAACATTGACACACCCTATATTCGCTTAAACAAAACTACATTCGGAAAGACTTTCAGTGGTGATTTTAACTCTTCAGTTGAAATAAATATTCCCAACACAGGTGGAGGAAATCACTCCATGACCATAATAATGTTTGCTTCTATGGACAATGTGCTACCTGCAAGAGATAAATACAATTCATCATCCAAGATTATTAATGGAAAGGTTGCCCTTCTTCAGCCTGAAAGCAAAGTCACAAATATTTCATTAACATTTGATATTCTAGATGATACCCTGGTAAATGCTGAATGTGTTTTTTGGGATTTCAACCTCTTTGATGGTCTTGGAGGATGGAGCGACGAGGGCTGCATGCTAGTATTTATTGAAAAGGGAGCGGCCAGTTGCAGCTGCAACCACACCACCTCGTTTTCTATTCTTATGTCACCTTATAGTCCTGATAAGCTTGTACTAGCCTACATAACCTACAATGGAGTTGGCTATTCCATGATTTCCTTGATTATATGTCTCATCATTGAAGGCATCCTATGGCCCACAATAAGGGACAACACGACATTGTACTTTCGTCATGTCTCCATTGTTAACATTGCTGTGTCTCTCTTGATTGCAAACATGTGGTTCATTATTGGAGCGACTATTGCAGATGCAGACAAGACAAACCCTTCAGCATGTGTAGCAGCCACCTTCTTCATCCATTTTTTTTACCTTGCCCTGTTCTTCTGGATGTTAGCCTCAGCCCTGCTATTGTTGTACCGCACTCTCAGTGTGTTTGATAGAGGGCTGTCTAAAATGTCCATGATGATCATTGGATTCTCTTTGGGATATGGTACACCACTAATCATTGCAATAATAACAATAGCTACAACTGCTCCCTCAAAACAATACATCCAAAAAAATGGATGGCTCAAATGGGATGTGTCTAAAGCCTTGCTGGGGTTTGTGATTCCTGCACTTTTGATAGTGGCTATAAACCTCATTATCCTGATTGTGGTTATATACAAGATGTTGAGGAGAAGAGTAGGAGTGGTTTCTGTCCAAGCAGGAGAGAGACATGTTCTGACGGTGATCGGCAGAAGTTTGGCTGTGCTAACACCAATTTTTGGTCTAACATGGAGTTTGGGAATTGGAACCATGGTTGCCCCAGAAAACCTTGGAATCCATGTTGCATTTGCTTTCTTCAATTCACTGCAGGTAATAATAATTAACGTTTTTTTAATAGTGATTGGTTAGTAAGTTAATAGTAACACTATATACCGAAATACTGAAATTACCTCAACTGTGTGTTTCTAAAGGGTTTCTTCATTCTAATATTTGGAACACTGTCGGACAAAAAAGTGAGTTTGCCTTAGCTGTCAGGCTGTTGTAACTGACCGTGGCTCAGGTGGTGTTCTATAATCGGTGGGTTGCCGGTTCGAACCCCTGCTCCATCTGTCTCTGTGGCAGCTGTGTGTACGGCAGCTGGGCTTCAATGTAGCTTACCCCCACCAGCGTGTGAATGTGTGGGTGAATGACTGTGTAAAGTGCTTTGTGGTCCACTGGCTGAAAAGTACAGTACAAATGTAGGCCATTTACCATAAAATAACATGTTTTCATTGTAATAAACCTTTCATGCAGTGTATTAATCTAACAACTAACTTTTTAGGTACTGTCAGCCATAACAAAAACTTTCTCCTGCCAGATTAGGAAAAATGTAAGTACCGTTTAGTCATTCAAGTTTAACTTCTTTTAGTGTTTGTTTTTATTGTGATGTCCTATAATTGTTCTGCTTGTTCTGGTTTCAGACCACCAGACCAGAATCCTCATTCAGTTTGCTGAATTTCCTCTGGAAGTTAAAAGGAGGAGCAGGTATGTCAGTTTTAAAACTTCATAACTGGTTATAAAAAGAGCCTTAATGGAAGGCAACATGACTTGGTTCTTGTTCTTTGAAGGGTAGGGTTCCTTAATTCTTATCCACATTTGAGCGTTATGGTCATTTTCTCAATCAAATTTATCCCTAATTAAAGCCAAATGACTCACTGATTTACCCGGTCTGTCTTGTGAATTATTTTGTGTGTTATAACTTGTAGGCTGGTTCTTAATGTAGCCAGCATGAGTGGACTTTCAAACACTATGTTGGTGAGTAAAAACAGTTATACAAACACAGTAGAACCAGCTGCTCAGGTCAAGATTCTGTGGTTTATTTAAACGTTACCTATTTAAGCTTTGTACTGTGCACATTTAGAGAGAAAAGAGATGATTGCAAGGAAAAGCAAAAGAAGCAGATGCAAGAAACCAACATAATCCTAAATGCAACCATCCATCCATCTATCCATCCATCCATCCATCCATCCATCCACTGTACCTGTCCATCCTATGCAGGGTTGCAGGGGGGCTGGTGCCTATCTCCATCAGTCACGGGGCGACCTAAATGCAACCTTAAAGGGATATTCCACCCCTAAATTCCCAGAGTTAAATAAATGAGAAAAAAATACTTTGTAACCAGCCCAGTCATTCTCCTAATCTGACAGCAGTCTTTTTGGTTTAGTTTAGCATATTATTGTCATAATCGATATGACAATTTAGGTCACTAGAAATAATTAGGATCATTATTGAGAAATCTTTCATTACTTTTGCAAATGAAATGCTAGCTGTTCCCATTTAATTACATTGTGGAAAAAGCTACAGCTGGTCTGGTATCCTGCTTTGCTACAATGCCCTGTTGGACGGGGGGGGGGATCGACTGGGATGACGCTCCCAGTTACTGAGAATCCCCCATGTCCTGATATCAACTTTTTACATTCTTTAATATAGAAAGTACTCTTACATCAGTTTTTTTGTTCTGTGTTTCTGCCCTGTCTTCTCAAACCCCCAGACGGTCTGGCAGGTGGCCGCTTGTACTGAGCCAGGTTCTGCTGGAGGTTTCTTCCTGTGAAAGGGGAGTTTTTCCTCTCCAATGTTGCTAAATGCTTGCTCAGTATGAGGGATTGCTGAGGGATTGCTGTGGTTGGAGTCTTTATAAATTGGACACAACCTCAAGTCAATGAGTCGATGCGATCTGCTGGTATTCCTTAAATAGAAATTTTATTAAAACTTTAAACTGATTGGAATGTTTGTATGGTTGTATTGAAATTACTTTTCTTGTAAAGTGCCTTGAGATGACATCTGTTGCGAATCGGCGTTACAGTTTATAAATAAACTGAATTGAATTGTACATTTAATTACAACGACTGCTGCCAAAATAAAAGAATGACTAGGCTGGTTACAAAATGCTTTTCTCACTTGTCTAACTCTGGGGAAGATGGCAACAGACTAAATTTCACTTGAGGGTGGAATATCCCTTTAACTCTTCTCCCCAGGCCCTTTTCCCAACCTTTCCCAACTACAAACATATGGCCAAAGCTACTCATATATGGAACGTTTTACAACGACACCACCCCCAGTGACCCACACGAAAGACTGTTGGAACAATGACTAGTGTGACTTTAGCAGCTCTATTGAACTGAAGAAACCTTTAGGTAAAACGTCTTTAGTGGACAAGAATTACATTCCTGTTGTTCACTAATAAGTGTCCTTTCCTGGAATGCTAATAATTTACAGCTATATACTTATATTGTCTTCTGGAGTTTTCACCAATAATTAGTTTGTTTGTAACAGTTCTGATTTGAGTTTTTGTTTCTTTGGCCACTTGCAATCAGACCAGGAGCATGGCCTAGGCTCACCCACTTTGGACCAGAGCCCACCCAAAAAAATTACTTTCTTAAAAGATACGTTTTATTTTTGAGAATTTTAACTTACGAATAAAATAATACAAAATAAAACTGGCGGTGACATAACTCTTTGCAAGACTGGCTGTCATTGGCTGTTTTGAATAACATGCCTTATGAACTCTCCAGACAAGCAAAGGCTAGTTGTGAGATTGCTTTGGGTAACCAAATCTAAGATTGTAGATTTTAAACTTACACTTTTATTGAATATATTACAATCCCTACCTAAATATTCTAGACTAATCCAGTACAGTGCCATGCATTAAAAAGAATTGAATCTCACAATTAAGTAAATTAAGAAAAATAAAAAATAAAATCTTACTTTATGGAGTTTTCTTTGAAACATGTTGCTCCTACACAGGAAATTCAGAGGTGTTAATTCAACTCCTAGGGAGTTAAATCCAACACTTTCAAAGTGTCTATATTAGTCAACTCTTGTTTGAGTTAAAACAACACTTTTGAAAGTGTTAAACAGTAACACAGTGACAGAGTTAGAGGCACACTCTAATTAGTTGAAATCTAACACACATTATTGTTGAATTTACCCAACACTAGTGTGCAGTGTTACAAGTTAACATTATCTGTGTGTTTTCTTAACATTGACTAAGGTTCAAATTGTATTAACACTATGGAAAGTGTTAAATTTAACTTGAAATAGAAATCTGAATTTTGAAAATACTGGAGCCAATTAATAATCCCCAATTTCACTCCCAAAAACACTTGAATCTACAAAGAAAACCACATAAGTTGCAGTGTACATTCATCTGTTTTTTTAAACAGGCACACCACATAAAAAACACAGCACTTTAACCACAGGTCACAATATAGCAGTGTGGCACAATGTATGTTTTTTAACACATCTCATTAGAAAACTGTTTGTCATACGGTCTGTAATAAACCAACTCCTTAATTGGAAAAACCGAAAATGAATCTGCTCCCTCATTGATACAGCATGCATTAAAATGATCATCAAAATAAAGAGTGTTCACTCTATTAGTCAAAACGAAAGCTAGGTCATCATGTACAATGATGTTGGTGTCCTTTCTGAAAACGGGAACATCTGTATTTTGTCCTGGACAAACAAACATACCAATTTGATATTCTGTTCCATAGTTCTTTACTCAATTAGTAGGTGACAATTCAGGGTGTGTATTAACATTAAAAACTGAACTTAAGACCTGTGCTTTGAATTTCTGAGTTACAGTTGAGAACAGCATCTCTCGCTTGCCTATGAATGTCATTTACAAGTTCTTCCACAGAACCCACCATTCCTTGTACTGTGCTCTCAGCAACTTGCTACAACAGCAGCACACATATTTAGCATGTGATTATTGTCAACAGAGACCTGGGTAGTTACTGGAGAGTCTGTGCTGACTGGCTGTGAAGTTGAGGGCTCAACAACTTCATTCCGAGTGTCCACATTGTGAGCATTATTGGTCACAGCAGCATCTTGATGAAAACGAATAAGATGCTTTTTGAAACCTGAATAGGTGCAAAATGATGAACAACAACCTGACTGTCCACATTTCAAACGTAAAGTCTTTCCAGGATATAGGCCGTGGTGGAGTCTTACATGCTGATAAAGCAAAACACAGACGTAAAGAAACATACTGTCATCCAAGGATATTTATCACATTTATCAAGTGTCATGCAGAAATCTCGCTCTTAGCTCCTTGACTCTGGGACTTTCCTTGGCAATGCCTACATCAATGTTGTAAACTGTGGTTTGGATGAACGTATAGAAGATGTAGAGCGATTCATGGTAGTTGACACTGAAGATGAAGTGTGCTTTGAAGAGCTCATCAAAAGGTGCCATGGATGAGCTTTGCCTTGCAAAGGATGGCCTTATGATAAATGATGATGTAGTGTCTTTGGATGCTGTTATTCTTTTCACCAACACAAAGGAGGAAGGGCTTTCTCAGTTCCACACTAGCAAGGGAGGTTTGAACACTGGCTCCTATCTTTAACAAAATGTAAAGAAGAATCATGATTAAAATCATGAAATGTACCAGAGCTGCATTCAAATGACTAACTAAGACAATAGAAAAGGTGTTTCAACACAGGAAGTAATGGCATCAGAATAACCACATAAGTACACTAATATTTCAACCTGCAAATATCTCACAACATGGTCCACAGCTTGGTATGAACTGATTTTGGCACTCTTCTTGTGGCCTTTGGAGGTAGGGTGAAGCAAGTGAAGCAACAGTAGAATGGTTGACAAGTGACTGTCCCAACCTAGGGGAAAAACAGGAGAAATATCGGACACATTTACATCATAAATTTAAATATTTTAAGAACAGTGAACCAAACTAAACAGACCCACCTGCGTTATGCAGCACAGACAAGAGGTCTTCAATATGCTCATTATAAGTCAGTTTTTGGCACTCTGTCAGGATCCTAGATTTAAAAAAGTAGCCCATTATGCCAAAAATCTGCTTCCTCTCCAAACATCAGGATAAAGTCTTGGTCAATCTACAGCAAAATGCAAATTGTTATACTTATGCAGCTGAAAAGTGTATACCTTGAGTGAAAATTCACTTAGTAAAAAAAAGTTGTCATTCTTACCAAGCCAGTGGTGTCGATGAATCGAGGGAACACATCCAAAACTGTTGAAGCGCACTGCTGATCTTGAACCAGTGCTTGGCGGTACTGAAATGTGGCTCTCGTCTTCTCTTTGTTTGGCGATTCATCAGATTAATGTTTTAGAAAGGATATTGGTTCATGACACTGATCACGAAGAAGCTGCTTATCAGTACAGGGCAGAGATGCTCACAAGTCTCTGAGGTAGAGTCCAAGTCGAGTCTCAAGTCTCTGAGCTAGAGTCCAAGTCGAGTCTCAAGTCTCTGAGCTACAGTCCAAGTCAAGTCTCAAGTCTCTTTATTATGTTTAGTCTGCGGCTATAAGTTTTGCATCGTCACCTACAGTAACCCATCCAACACTGCATAGCTATATATAAGGAATTCAAAGCATGTAATATGTTATGACTCCTTTATCTATTAGCATACTGTATCAGCTTTGATTTTGATATAATTAGTTTTGCAACATTACCAAAACACCAAGAATGCTTTACTCTTAAGTTAATATTTGTATTTTGCCTTGTACACAGTACAGTACAGACCTTTAGGGGATTCCTAAAGGGATATCCTAATTCCTAAAGGTTAATAAGTAAAAAAAAAAGTTAATAATTGGTTACACAGACTGTATTACATTAATTTTAACACCCTATATTTTACAGCAAACTTGTGACTATAGTTAACTTTCTAAAGAAGGCGCAATCGCTTGTTTGCTAAGGGTCGGGACCTACAGTAACATCAACACACTGAAACTATTGTATTCAGAATATAAAATATTTTAGAGCACTTCTTAATCTGTGATTGTGTGTTAAAAGTGTTTACGAGATACCAACCTTTCGCCAGCCGTCTTCTCTGCACCAAATAGGCCACGCCTCCACTGGTGATCCAGACAGAGTGTGTGTGTGAGAGAGAGAGAGACGCGTCAGTCACAGAGAGACGAAGAGAGAGCAGGAAATATGCTGCGTGTTTTAATTAGCTTAAAAAAGAAAAACGAAACGCAATATGTGACGGTCGGTGTTGATTTCTTTTCTTTTTTTTGGGTCGGTGTTGAATCTGTGGCGGTCAGAGTTTAATCGGTGGCGCACCGCCACAGATTCGTCTATGTGTGGGAAACACTGACGTGGGCAGGTTATAGGTAACGGAGGGAGGGGAACAACAGCGAGCTCATCAGTTGTTTCCTAAAAATAAACATTGTTCATGAGTCCCGCAGCTCGAGTCCGAGTCGAGTCTGAAGTCTTTCAAGGACGAGTCTCAAGTCAAGTCTGAAGTCACTGTGTGTGCAACTTAAGTCGCACTCGAGTCGGAGTCTCAAACTCGAGTCCCCATCTCTGGTGCAGGGACCCTCTCTCTTTCTCTTGGGACTATCTTGATAGGTTGTACTGGTTGAGGATTTCCGGTTCTGAGCTGCTGTGTTGCGCTGAACAGTTTTTATTCTCCAGGCCAAGTAGCCAGATCCACTCTGTTGGTCATAGAAGTGTTCCTGTAATAAAATAAATAATAAAAAAATCAAATCAAATCAGTTTATTTATAAGGCGCCTTCACATGACAAACAGCCAAAACAAGGCGCCGTACAATTGGTCAACATAAAATTAGACAATGTAAGATCACATAATACAAAAAAGAAAGACACCCCAAGAAGCAGGAAAACAAAGTCTCATACTGAATCAAAAGCTTGACAAATAAAATATGTTTTAAGAAGTTAAAAAAAAATGAAGAGTGAAGTCATCTGGCGAACAATCAGTGACAATGTTTTCCATAGCCTTGGACCACAAATAGAAAAAGCACGTTCCCCCCCTTAGCTTCCTCCTCGACCTCGGAACCTTCAGGAGAAGTTGATCCACTGACCTGAGGCACCGTGTTGGAGTGTAGGGAATTAGAAGCTCTGAGAGATATTGCGCCACAAGGCAATGTAGGGATTTAAAAACAAATAAAATAATTTTAAAATTTACCCTAAAACGCATGGGCAACAAAAACATTTAGTTTTATAGTAATTTCAAAACATATCACTATTCCATAAATTAGTGCAAAGCTTTTTATTAAAAAACTTACATGTCCATTGTCTGAATATGGATCTATGAGGCTAGGAAATAGAGATGGTGCCCAAACCATACTTAGTTCCCACAGACACTGGTGGGATCCTCCTGAAAGGCAAACATGAATTTACAACAATTCCTTCAACTGTTATTAGCTTGAGTGAGTTTTAGTAATTTCTAATTGTTAGTTTTTATATCATGTTTTAGACATTTAAAACATACATGACGTAAGAATGACACCTTGTGATCAAAAGCACTGCAACAACACACTGCGGAGGGTTGCCAGAGCACTGCTGCTCTGTACCAGTGTTATTTTAAGATGTGTCCCCCCATCATAAAGTGTTCCCCGCCTGCTGAAGGGAGACAGTTTTGGGGGAACACATCTCGCTGTAACACAACTAATAAACACAAATCCCAAAACAGCGTTAGCAACTTGGAAACCTTAGTAGCAGACATTTGATTCGCTCTGGAACCAGGAAGTATTGAGGGCTGTAAACATGACGACGTCCCGTTGCGGACGTCTTAATAGGAGAAAACACTGAAGCCAGATAGCCAACTAAGAAGAAAATATGTTTAAATGCAATCTTGTTTCCAGCATGGGTGAGACTTTAGACAATTTTCTTATTTTTTCACAGTAAAATTAGAACTTATTGGGCTTTTAAATGTGTATTTTCATCATAGAAACAATTATATACTACTAATAAATCAATCAATCAAAATTTATTTATAAAGCGCCTTTCATACAAAAAATGCAGCTCAAAGTGCTTTACAGATTAAAATGACCCCACATAACCCAGATCCCCATCCCTTCCCCACAATTATAAAAACGAAAAGACAGTTATTCCCCCTTCCCAAACCCATTTCCCAGACATACACAGACACACACTGGCACCCACCCACCCACAAACACACACAGACATCTTCCCAAAACGTGTAAGATCATTGGTAGACACTGGGCTCAGCTCAGACGAGTCAGGTACGTAAGGAAAATGCCATCAACCGTCTGCCCCGACATTAAGTTGAATTAAAACAAGCTTTTCTAAAATTTTGCTTAAAAAAGGTAAGTTTGATACCGGTCGGAAATTGTTCAAATCATTAGAATTGAAATTGCTCTTCTTCAGCAGGGGCTTCACCACCGCCCCTTTAAAGGCGGCAGGAAAGACCCCCGTCTAAAGGGAGCAATTCATCACGGTTAAAATCTCATCTCTAAAAGAATAATATAATTGCTTAAAAAATCTAGTGGGAATCGGGTCCAAGACACATGTGGTGGGCCTCACTGAGGAGAAAACTTTATTGAGACTCTCAGCCTCCACCGGGACAAAATTGTCCAGCGTTTCCTCTGTATAGACACACATTCAGATTTGTCTAAAACCATGTTACTTTGAGAAGATAAAATAGTACATCTGATGGTGTCTACCTTCCCTCTGAAGTGGTCTGTGAACTCCTCACAGAGAGCGTTAGAGGGGGTTTTCTGAAGTGAATTAGTGTCACAGTTAAAAATTTTTTTAATTGTGGTAAATACAATTTTAGGATTATTTTTATGATCTGAGATTATTTTGTAAATGTAAACATTTCTTGACTTTCTTATTGCATTATTGTATGATTTTAGTAGGTCAGTATAAACCTGCTTATTTATTGTGATCTTATTTTTTCTCCATTTTCTCTCCGCCGCCCTGCAATTTCTCTTTAGTTTTCTAAGGTATTCATTTTCTCCATGGTGATACATGTTTTGGCTGTAGATGTTTAACTTTAAGTGGAGCAAGCAGGTTGAGGGTAGATCGAAGTCTGCTGTTAAAATCATTGACAATAGAATCACAGGGGGCGGCTAAATTAATAGGAGTCTTTTTAAAAGCTTCAAAACCAGCAGCCACTTCAGGGGTTAGATGGCGCTTAATTACAGTTCTCACAGAGGTCTCCCACTTAATAAAACTGGTGATGTTAAAAAACACACAGTAGTGGTCAGAGACAGCCAAGTCAACAACAGAGGACACGCTGGTGCACAGGCCATGCGTGATGACCAAGTCCAGAGTGTGTCCTCTGTTGTGAGTTGGCTGTGTGACATGCTGGGTAAAATCCATGTAACTCAAGATGTTCAAAAAATCTGTTGAAAAAGAGTCTAAAAGGTTATCCACGTGTAGATTAAAATCACCAGCTAAATGATCCTTTCAAAGGAATTGTGCAAAGGAATTGTGCAGAAATGTCCAGATATAAATTCAATTCAGTTTATTTATATAGCGCCAATTCACAACAGATGTCATCTCAAGGCACTTAACGAGAAGTCATTTCAATACAATTATACAAACATTCCAATCAGTTAAAAAGTTTCCTATTTAAGGAATCCCAGCAGATTGCGTCAGTCATTGGCGTGAGGTTGGGCAGATTTCCAACCACAGCAATCCTTCAGCAATCCCTCATACTGAGCAAGCATGTAGCGACACTGGAGAGGAAAAACTCCCCTTTAACAGGAAGAAACCTCCAACAGAACCAGGCTCAGTAGGAGCGGCCATCTGCCACGACCGTCTGGGGGTTTGAGAAGACAGAGCAGAACACAGAAGGAACAGAAGATCCGATATAAGAGAACTTTCTATGTTACAGAAAGTAAAAAGTTGATAACAGGACACAGTGGATGTTCAGTTACTGAGAGGATCATCCCAGTCGATGACCCCCGTCCAACAGGGCATTGCAGCCAAGCAGGATACCAGACCAGGTATATCTTCGATGGGGAGAAAAACACTGAGAGAAAACAAAGTTTACAGTCGAAATAACAGAATGTACTGTAATACAACTGGAGAGTCGTAGGAGAAAAGGAAGTAGCAGAGTGAAGAAAATTGGTAAGTCTGTCCTCCAGCAGTCTAAGCCTATAGCAGCATAACTACAGAGCTAGCTCAGGATGACCTAAGCCACTCTAACTATAAGCTTTATCAAAAAGGAAAGTTTTAAGCCTGGCCTTAAAAGTAAACAGAGTGTCTGCCTCACGGACTAAAGCTGGGAGCTGGTTCCACAGGAGAGGAGCCTGATAACTAAAAGATCTGCCTCCCATTCTACTTTTAGAGATCCTAGGAACTACAAGTAAACCTGCAGTCTGAGAGCGAAGTGCTCTTTTA
Source organism: Valencia hispanica (assembly GCA_963556495.2). NCBI lineage: Eukaryota > Metazoa > Chordata > Actinopteri > Cyprinodontiformes > Valenciidae > Valencia > Valencia hispanica. Next base: position 11,488,287 of record OY747719.1, read on the forward strand.
GGAACATATGGAACAATTAGATCTCTGATGTATGATGGAGCTTGATTATTAAGGGCTTTGTATGTAAGAAGAAGGATCTTAAATTCTATTCTGGATTTAACAGGGAGCCAATGAAGGGAAGCTAAAACAGGAGAAATGTGATCTCTCTTTTTAATATTCATCAGAACTCTTGCTGCCGCATTTTGGATCAACTGAAGGCTTTTAATGGCATTTTGTGGACTTCCTGATAGTAAAGAATTACAGTAGTCCAGCCTTGAGGTAACAAATGCATGGACTAGTTTCTCAGCATCACTCCTGGACAGGATGTTTCTAATTTTAGCAATATTCCGGAGGTGAAAGAAAGAAATCCTAGAAACCTGTTTAATATGGGATTTAAATGTCAAGTCTTGGTCAAAAATAACGCCGAGGTTCTTTACGTTATTACTGGGGGCCAATTTAATGCCATCCAGATGAAGTGATTGACTAATCAGTTTCTGTTTAAGAACTTCTGGTCCAAAGACAGCAACTTCTGTCTTGTCAGAATTTAAAAGCAAAAAGTTTAGGGTCATCCATTGTCACGTGGTGTGTGTGGAGAATGGACCCAAACGCACTCGCTAAAGGAAGGTGCAGGATGTTTATTAAAGTGAGGAGATCGTGATGATGGTGGTGAACGGAGACACTGGACATCGGGCTGGAACAAAGAGGCAGGAAGACGACACACCATGGGGATGAAGACAACAGAGGACTAGGAGGAAGGAGGACTAGGAGGACTAGGTGGAAGGATGGCTAGGAGGAAGGATGAAGGATGGATGATCCGGCTGGGAGTGAAAGGAAGTGAGGAGTCTTAAAGGCAGGAGGTGAGTAGGATCAGGTGTGGATGATGAGACAGACAGGTGAAGACAATGAGGCAGGAATAGGGCAGCGTGACAGGACCCCCCCCTTTAAAGGTGGATTCCAGACACCGTGGAAAGAGTGAAAACGAAAGGGAAGAGAAAAAAAAAACAAGCACCCTTGCCAGGGTGGGTGGAGGGGGCCCACGGAAGGAGGGCCCCGAGTCTCTTTGGGTACGCCCCTGGAAGTCTGGCGGACAGCCCCGGTGGTGGCCCCTGAGGACCTGGAGGTCGGGCGGACGGCCTCGGCGGCGTCCTCTGGCTGGACGGAGGTCGGGCGGACGACCTCGGCGGCGTCCTCTGGCTGGACGGAGGTCGGGCGGACGGCCTTGGCGGCGGCCCCTGAGGACCTGGAGGTCGGGCGGACGGCCCCGGCGGCGTCCTCTGGCTGGACGGAGGTCGGGCGGACGGCCTCGGCCCCTGAGGACCTGGAGGTCGGGCGGACGGCCCCGGCGGCGTCCTCTGGCTGGACGGAGGTCGGGGGGACGGCCCTTAGGTCCTCTTCTGAGGTTCAGGTAGTGCCAAAGAGAGTCTGGAGGCTCGGACGCCTCCCGAGACGGAGAGTCTGGAGGCTCGGACGCCTCCCGAGACGGAGAGTCTGGAGGCTCGGACGCCTCCCGAGACGGAGGTTCTGGAGGCTCGGACGCCTCCCCAGACGGAGGTTCTGGAGGCTCGGACGCCTCCCCAGACGGAGGTTCTGGAGGCTCGGACGCCTCCCCAGACGGAGGTTCTGGAGGCTCGGACGCCTCCTCAGACGGAGGTTCTGGAGGCTCGGACGCCTCCTCAGACAGAGGTTCTGGAGGCTCGGACGCCTCCTCAGACAGAGGTTCTGGAGGCTCGGACGCCTGCTGAGAAGACCGTTCTGGAGGCTCGGACGCCTGCTGAGAAGACCGTTCTGGAGGCTCCAGTGACAGGGACGGGTCCTCCCTGACCCTCCCTGGGAGCTTCAGCGACGGGGACGGGTCCTCCCTGACCCTCCCTGGGAGCTTCAGCGACGGGGACGGGTCCTCCCTGACCCTCCCCGGGAGCTCCAGCGACGCATGGGGAAATGTCCATCGCTGGAGAGCCGCCGCTGTGACCGCCAGAAACACGGCAGCCACAACAACGGCGGGCTCATGGACTGGAACGGGCTCATGGACTGGAACGGGCTCATGGACTGGAACGGGCTCATGGACTGGAGCTGGAACGGGCTCATGGACTGGAGCTGGAACGGATTCTGGAGCTGGAACGGATTCTGGAGCTGGAACGGATTCACGGACTGGAGCCGAGACGGACTCACGGACTGGAGCTGGAACTGCTCCGGAAGCGGCCCCACCTCGGCGGCGTCGCTGCTTGCGGTGAGTCAGCAGAAGCGGCTCATGCCATCGAGGACCAGTCCCTGGGGAACAGAACGCCAACCTTGTGCCGACGAATGCGGACGGTGAAGGTGCGGCGCTCCGCTCCCCGCTCCCGGAAACAGTCCTGGCGGCGCAGCGGGACCTCCGCCGGCGGACAGATGGTGGAGACGGAGAGGGCGGACCGATGATCCGATCCAACGCCTCCCTGCAAACCCTCTCCGCCTCGCTCCGCAGCGCGGCGAGATCCGGAGCAGAGAACACACTCTGGAAGTGAGGGAGCACTCCCAGCCTCAGCTCCGGAAACCCGCACAGGAAAGTGAGGAGAGGCAGCGAGTCTGGCCAGGTTGGCCCAGACGTCCTGGCGGAGGGCGGCGATCTCCTGGGCGAGTGCTGGGTCCATGTTTAGGGCCGGATCATTCTGTCACGTGGTGTGTGTGGAGAATGGACCCAAACGCACTCGCTAAAGGAAGGTGCAGGATGTTTATTAAAGTGAGGAGATCGTGATGATGGTGGTGAACGGAGACACTGGACATCGGGCTGGAACAAAGAGGCAGGAAGACGACACACCATGGGGATGAAGACAACAGAGGACTAGGAGGAAGGAGGACTAGGAGGACTAGGTGGAAGGATGGCTAGGAGGAAGGATGAAGGATGGATGATCCGGCTGGGAGTGAAAGGAAGTGAGGAGTCTTAAAGGCAGGAGGTGAGTAGGATCAGGTGTGGATGATGAGACAGACAGGTGAAGACAATGAGGCAGGAATAGGGCAGCGTGACATCCATGTTTTTATGTCTTCCAGACATGCCTGTAATCTACCTAACTGACTGGGTTCATCAGGATTTATGGATAAATATAGTTATGTATCATCGGCATAGCTGTGGAAATTTATCCCATGCTGTCTAATGATTCTACCAATTGGAAGCATATATATGGTGAAAAGAATTGGTCCAAGGACAGAACTCTGTGGAACTCCACAAGTAACCCTTGAGAGTGAAGATGATTTATCATTTAGATGAACAAACTGGAATCTATCAGACAGATATGATTTAAACCAGCCTAGTGCTGTTCCTTTGATCCCTGCAACATGTTCAAGCATTTCTAAGAGAATATTATGATCGACTGTGTCAAAAGCAGCACTGAGATCTAACAAAACCAGAACAGACACCAGTCCATTATCTGAGGCCATGAGAATATCATTAGTAACCTTCACCAGTGCTGTTTCAGTGCTATGATGAGCTCTAAAACCTGACTGAAACTCTTCAAACAGCTCGTTACTGTTTAGATGTTCACAGACTTGATTAGCAACTATTTTCTCAAGGACTTTGGATAAGAAAGGAAGGTTAGATATAGGTCTGTAATTCACTAAGTCATCTTGATCAAGGGAAGGTTTCTTGAGTAAAGGTTTAATTACAGCTATTTTAAATTCCTGTGGTACGTATCCGTTTACTAAGGATAGATTCATCATATCCAAAATGGGGCCAGGAACCAAATGGAACACTTCTTTAAATAATTTGGTTGAGATTGGGTCCAAAATACAAGTTGAAGATTTAGATGAGGCTAATATTTTTGATAATTCTGAAAGCTCGACTGAATCAAAACAGCCTAAGCAATACTGAGGTTCTACAGTTCTTTCCGATACTGACTCATTTACTGAGGAAGAAGTAATCATGTTTGGGAGGGTGCCAATTATTTTATTTTTAATAAAATTTATTTTATTTATGAAGAATCTCATAAAATCATCACTGCTAAGAGTTGGGGGAATAGTTTGCTCAACAGAGGTATGACTCTGTGTAAGTTTGGCAACTGTACTAAAAAGAAGCCTAGGATTGTTTTTATTCGCCTCTATTAATGATGAAAAATATGCTGTTCTAGCTTGTCGAAGGGTCTTTTTATACAGCAGTAGACTGTTATTCCAGGTTAAATAGGAATCCTCTAGATGTGTAGAGCGCCATTTTCTCTCCAACTTCCTAGTATTCTGCTTTAAAGTACGCAACTCTGCGTTAAACCAAGGAGTCAGCTTCCTATTGCTAGCCACTTTCTTTTTTAATGGGGCTACACTATCTAATGCCAAACGCAATGAGGACGTAACGCTGTGAACCAGACCATCAATTTCTGAAGGGTTAGAGATAGAATTGCTGCCATCCACTGTGTTACTCTGAGACACTGAGGAAAGTAAGAATGGTACAGATTCTTTAAAAATTGTTACAGCATTGTCTGATAAAGTTCTACTATAATGAAATTTTCTTTCAGATTTAAGATGGTCAGTTAAAGTAAATTCAAAAGTTATCAAGAAGTGGTCAGACAGGACCGGGTTATGTGGGTGGACTGTTATTTCCTAAATGAGCTCTTTTAAAACAGATTTCAAGTACAAATGTGAAAATTGAAGTCTTACCCATGATTTTCAACCACTTTGGCTACCAGCTTTCTTCTTGTACTTTCAGTCAATGTTTTCCTTTTTATCATATTCATCCAAAATAATCTGTCCACCTGGATTAGCCTGGAGAGCATCTCTCACCATCTACACGATTAAGAATCAGAAAGGCAGCAATTATCTCCATTTTCATCATCATGAAGTTCAACAACAAACCCACACTTTAACTGTACCATATCTGTTTTTGTGATAGTTTATAATATAATTGGTTACAAAAGGTGCACACCTCTTTTGCCGCTTCCCATGTGAACAATCACTGTTGCATCAGATGAGTCAGAGGACACTTCCAAGTAGTGTCTAGTAGACCTGTACTCAAGACCGCCTAAACCGAGACCAAGACAATACCAAGACCAGAGGGTATCGAGACCAAGACCAAGACAGACCCTGTCAAGACCAAGACCAAGTCGAGACCAAGACTGATACCAAGTCGAGACCGGAGAAAAAAAAAAACAGACTAGTGTTGAAGCTACGCATTTAACTTGTATGAACAGCAGCATACTAGGGTTCAGCCACAGTTTACATTCAATACATATTAGACGGTATTACTTCAACTACAGGCAATGCAGAGACAGACCATGTCATGTGTGTGACTGAGCTCACTGTAAATGTTTTTGCAGACTGGGTGAGATCAACTATGTGTAGCAAATGTATGATGGCTGTTACTGCACTAGACTTGTAGTCAAGACCTCCTAAACCGAGACCAAGACACTACCAAGACCAGAGGGTATCGAGATCAAGACAAGACCAAGACCAAAGACCGCCAAGGCCGTGACAAGACCGAGACCACGTAAAAGTGGTGTGGTGGTGATACATACATCACTTGTGTCCAGAAGCTGATCCAGATGAGTTGTCTTATGTGGTTGACTCCAACGAAGTAAATGATAAATCATGTTGAAGCACAACTGGAAACAGTTTTTAAACGGGGGGTATTATGCTTCCTCCACGCACATATTACCCTTCTATAGCACACTCCAATAAAATGCCGAACTTAAGTCTTTTAAAAGTCCATCATATATCCAAATCCACCTTAAAGAAATTTACGTCCGTATTGGACGCCTTGATTTTCGCCTGTGCCTCTCTAAGACCATCCTACTCTTTCTGACACTCCCCCTTCAGTTCGTCACATACTGTGCATCATGGCAGCATGCACGGAGTCGGACTCTGATGTTGTTTACATAAGTACATAGCACATCTTTTTCGGCCTCTGGTGGTTACCAAACACGAAGTCAAACCACTTCTTACGAACTGTGTCATCCTGTGGAAACTTAAAAAGAGGCATGTTTCCTTGGCACCCAAATAAGCATTTACGCCACTTTGACATCTTTTGCTTGAAAAAATGCGGACCAAAAGAGCATCAAAAAAGAAATCCCACAAAAGACACGCAGCTGCAGCTGGTGTGTTATAATTACTTCACCTGGGACTCTGCCGGCGTTGTGTGTAGTGATGGTAAATTTGATTCTTTTTACTGAATCGAGTTTGAATGAGTCACTCACCAAAATGAATCGGGTTTTTTGAGTTATTTGAGTCACTGAGTCAGTTGCCCAGAAAGTGCAAAAAATTTATATTTTCACTCAAACATAGGCTATATATATATATATATATATATATATATATATATATATATATATATATATATATATATATATATATATATATATATATATAAACAGCGAAATTCTGATTATTTTACTTACATTATTACAGCAGCAGAATGTGATTCGGACACTATTTATTTTTTTATAGTGGTGGAAATGAGTTCATATATTTTTTCCTTTAGTCTTTATAAAACAAACAAAGTGTAGCCTGAATGTTACATGGCGTCAGTCAGACTATCAGACTTTCAGCTCAGGTGAAGGAGCGAATCTTCCACGTTAACACGCTCTGAGTTTCAGCAGCTGAGAGCCGGTAGGAAGGGGGTGAGTGATTCGTTCAGCTCGTTTGAGCTGTGAGCCGGGAGGGAGGGGGTAAGTGAGTCGTTCATGCTATGATTCAGCACCAGACATTGCGCTAGCTAGCTCCTGCTAGCTCTCAGGAAGGGAAGGGGTGAGTAACTCAAATGTGCTGTTAGCATGTTAGCAAAGCGATGCTACTGTGAACTAATGAGCAATTCTCGTCATGATTTTAGCTTTGTACTCAGGGTTTTTTCTTCCAGTCCAGAGCAGAAATGTTTTTGTTAAGAAACTAGCTGACGTTTTTTCCGCAAATTTAATTGCAAGCTACGCATATTTCTACTAATGAAATTAGTTTACTATTAGTAACAGGAATGAGTCAGTAAATGAGTCACTTGGGATTGTGAATCATGATTCACGAGTCAGTAAAGTGATTCTCAAGTATTGAACGATTCGTTCATGACTCGCACATCACTAGTTGTGTGCATTTCAGCAACCCCGAGAACTACCAGCAGAGACTCAAAAATTACTCTAACATGAGTGAATGGGTCAGAGCAACACTTCAGACATGTTTTTAATGATGGAAAGACAGGTTATCAGGATGTTAAGCTTCAGAAAGTCCATTTTGCATAATACCCCCCCCTTTAAAAATGTATACACAAAGTGTAAAGTATAATTAGTTCTCCACAGTAATCATTATTGATGATCTAGCCTACTCCTTCCCTAACAAGTCTGGGTCCCACCTGTTGACTTCTCATTCATCACCCTAACAGTAAGATTCCCTGTTTGCAAAAGCTCCTCAAACACATCCGCATCGACTTCTGTACTTGATTCATCTGTCAAGTGTAGCTCAGTCTCAAGTGGAAAGTTTGGCTTTTTAATTACTGATAAAAAATATTACATTCAGATCAATGGAAATATTACAAAGTGAACATTATCAGAAATTTGCTACGCTTGTTTTTTCGTATTTTAATTCAACTTGTTTTTGATTTTGTCACTGGGCATTAACATTTGCTATCATAAACACAACTCAGACATTTAAATACAACACGTATTATAGCAAGTAGTCAATTTAAATATTCTGGGCCATATGAAAAGTGATTCCAACCTTTCTGAAGAAATGAGTTGAAGTAATCATAGCCATCTTCAGTCTCAGCCACTAAGACATACTTCTGCGTTTCTCCAAATTTCACCTTCACCAACATGATGTACTATGAAGAAAAAAGAAAAGACACCCACAGTCTGCCATCATTTACTGTATGTTCACCATGGATGTGTACAGACATTTGGTTTACTGGCTTAAGATGGACCGTGGGAGAATTTATATTCATTTTTAGCATTACTCAAGTCATGCCAACTAGTCCCCACCTGGACAATTGGAGCCAGCACAGTAACAATGTCAATGTGAAGTTTAGTCCTGCTGCTAACAACACAGACACTTATCCGTAAACACAAGGGTAGCTCAGCAAAATAATGCAACAGTAACTTTACAGTTTATACGACGGATAACACTGTGTGAAATTATAAAAACTCACTGGAGTTTTAGACACTTATTTCCCTGACGGCAGCGGGGGGCTTCGTAACTCTTTTGTAAGCTTCGACTAAAGTTAAGATTGTAAAGTCGAAGTTCAAAATAAACTTTGAAACTAATGTTTAGAAAAAACTAAACATCTGTCTCCCCGTAAAAAACTCAGGGTTTAGATCAGGACTTAATTGGCTGGTGTGGGTTTATTTCTGTAGGGAGCGCGTGCTGCTTCTCTTCGGCTAGCTTAAACCTCTCACACAAATATGCAGTTGCACGGTGCTATCTGAGTATAGGCCTACTTAAGTTAAGCAAATTGTGTACATTCATCGACAATTGTGCAAATATGAAGATTAATGTACCCATCAAAGTAGTTTCATTGGATGAACTTATATTGACACGATGTCAGCTACAGTTAGGATACAGTGAGAATGCTGGCTGCGCCCACTCTTTAGGCAAACACATCACAGACACATTGGAATTCTGGGAGCAACTCTGTTCAGGGTCAATTTTAAAGTTAACACTTAATAGAATTGCTTAGATTTAACTCCCCGGTTTAACACCAACTCTTTTCAGGAACTAACGCTGACAAAGTTGGGTAGACTAAACAAGTGTTGAATTAACACTGTATTTTTAACATACAACACCAACAATGTAAATTTAACACCTTTGATTTTGCTCTGTACGTTTCCCATAGTCTTTTGGGAAAAGATGACCAATCGCTGATCTAACAGAGTGCAGATGATCCCGCCCCATTTAACTTCTGGTGCTACTTCCGGTTAGCAAAAAAGGAGCGATGCAAATTAACAGCTAAATCTATCGCTATCTACAGGATGAGTGACCCTAATATTAGCCCTTAACAGAATCGAATAATTATTTAAAGAATTAGGTATCAGACAGTGGTTATTTTAATACTTTGTAGAGTTTCACAATCGGCATATGACTTATGTGATGCAACATAGGGAAACAGGGAAACCAGCACATTGTCTCAATGGTGAGTGAAGGACATTAAGGCTGAACTACCACCTAAAAATAACTATTGTTTATGTCAGAGAGCTGATATGACCTACCTGTGTTAGGCTACAGCTTTAATATGTTTCTGATGTATACATACACATATCTGTTGAAGCAACTGTGGAACAGTGGAAATAACTTAATTTCAATAATATTTATATGGCCCACTCATTTTTTGCTGGGCCCACCTTAAAAGCTATTTCTGGCAACGCCACTGACTCAGACAGAAGTCATTCGAGCAAAAAGAGAAAGTAAAGCATTTAAAGCCTAGTAACGGATTATTGATATAAACAACCTTTTAAAGCACCAACAATAAATTGTAATATAGGCATTCGGATACCACCAGTCTATGGTTTCCATTTCTTTATTGGAATCAAATTTTGACTGACAATATAGTACTTTACAATCTACCAGATGATTTTCCATTATTTATCATCATGATCCAGTGATCTGTGTGTTATTTGTAACTTTGGGTTTGTATTTAGATCATTGTGGGTTGTGATTTTTTAATGTTATTTTCGCGTTCTGGTGGTTGTTTTGGCTTATGTTCTCCTCTAAATTTTAGTTTTGTGTTTGTTTTTTTTAGTAAAATAATGTATACAGTGGGGCAAAAATGTATTTGGCAGCCTGCAATTGTGGTCTATAATTTTCATCATAGGTAGGTGTTTTGTTTTTTTTGTTTTTTTTATTATTTCTATAATGGTGCAGAAAAGAAATAGTTAGCACCTACAACCAAGCTAGAATTCCGGCCCTCACAGACCTGTTACTCCTTCTTTAAGAAGTTTTTCTATCCTCCACTAGTTACATGTATTAATGGCACCTGTTTGAACTCGTTATCTGTATAAAAGACACCTGTCCACACCTTCAAACAGTTAGACTCCAACCTTCACCATGGCCAAGACCAGAGAGCTGTCCAAGGACATCAGGGACAAGATTGTACATCCGCACAAACTGGGATGAACCAATCTACAATAGGCAAGCAGCTTGGTGAGAAGATATCATCTTTTGGAGCAATTATTAGAAGATGGAATAAATAGAAGATCACTGACAAGCTCCCTTGTCTGGGGCTCCATGCAAGATCTCACCTTGTGGGGTACACATGATCTTGAAAATGGTGAAGAAAAAGCACAGAACTGGACAATGACCCATAGAGAGCTGGGACCACAATAACAAAGGTTACTATTAGGAACACACTACATCATCATAAATTTAAATCCTGCAGTCCCCTTGCTTAAGCCAGCACATGTCCAAGCCTGTCTAAAGTTTGCCAGAGAGCATTTAGATGATCCAGAGGAGGATTAGGAGAATGTCTTGTGGTCAGATGAGACCAAAATAGAGCTCTTTGGTATGAATGTAATTTGTCGTGTTTGGAGGGGGAAAGATGCTGAGTTGCATCCCAGGAACACCACACCCACTGTGGAGCATGGGGTGGAAACATTCTGCTTTAGGGCTGCTTTTCTGCAAAGGGGAAGGATGACTAATTCGCATTAAAGAAATGATTAATGGGGCCATGTATCGTGACATTTTGGGCAAAAACCTCCATCAGAGAGAGCATTGAAGATGAGACGTGGCTGGATCTTCCAGCATGACAATGATCTTACACACTGCCCGGGCAATGAAGGAGTGGCTAGATAAAAAGCATTTAAAGGTTCTGGAGGGGCCTAGCCAGTCTTCAGACCTCAATCCAATAGAGAATCTGTGGCCCACCAACAGCCCCAAAACATCACAGCTCAAGAGAAGATCTGCACTGAAGAATGAGCCAAAATACCAGTGTGTGCAAACCCCGTGAAGACCTACAGGAAATGTTTGATCTCTGTCATTGCCAAGCAAGGTTACTTTACAAAAGGGTTGAAATTAACTTTTGTTATTGGCCTAATACTTATTTTCTGCATCATTATACAAAATAATTCTTTAAAACAAAAATCACAATGTAATTTCGTGGATTTTTTTTTTAACATTCCGTGTCTCACAGTTGAAGTTTACCTACGATGAAAATTACAGACCTCTCATTTTCTAAGTGGGAAAACCTGTACAATCAGTGGCTGCCAAAAATAGGTATAACAAAACCAAACAAAACTCACTTCCAAACATAAGTATGAAAATAACACACTGCTAGTCAAAAGGTAAACCAAGAAACTACCAAAAGCAATCAAGTAATGGGGGAAAACTCCACTTTCCCCAACAGTCTTTAACAGGATAAGCAGAAGGAAACTTCCACTAACTCAAGCTTTTAAGGACATATTTTTCAAATCTAAACAGACATAAATTCAAACAAACAACCAGAGACAAAGGAGGCATGGGGCAAGCTGTACAATCAATTCAGTCCAAAAGCTGCCCATTGAATGAAAGCGTTCTGGAGTCTTTTAAAGGAGCATCTTGTCAGCCGCTGATTGGTCAAGGTGTTGTCTAGCCAGTGCAATGGGATTCCACAGGGATTCCATTCCGTAGATGAGGACCACCTAGACAGCCAATGATCAGTGGGTGCTGGAACACCTAGATTTACATGGGAAAGTTTGCCTCACCTCCCTCCAGGCCAGGGACTGTAACAAGAGGTCTACAAACCTGCTGTGCCCAGTCTGGGCATTGCAGCTTTACAGTGTGGCTACGGGGGCTGTTCAGCGAGTTCGTGTGACACGGTGAGGAGAACAAGGGACAAGCCCTTTCAAAGTACAGGTTGTCGCATTGGGTTGCTGATACCATTGTGCTGGCGTATAGATCTCTGGGTGCATCTGCTCCCCCTGGACTTATATGCCATTCAACCAGGAGGGTGACTACATCCTGCGCGCCAATGAGGGGCGGTGACGTATAGCACGTTTGCACGCTTCTACCGCCTCAATGTGGGTCACGGGTCCACACTTGCTTTGGCAATCCTGCCTGTGGCTTTTACCTCTTAAGAGGTGGGTGAGAATCCCATTCCTCGTGACATTGCTGGCATAAGTCATCCACTCTGTTTACTGCCACTGGCAGTCAGGAAGGAATGAAACAGAACGGAAGTTATGTTGTAACTATGGTTCTGTGAATTCCTGGTCACTCAAAACTTCTTCAGCGAGAAGATCCCAGGAGACCGAAAGTAGCAGCTGAGGTGCTATTTATAGACATACATCCAGGATTTCATACACCCACAGTTACAATGTAACTTGTATTTGAAAGGTGATCTGCCAACTGACTGTCTAAAAAAGGGAACTGGTTAACTAGATCCAGAAAAACACCCCGATTCAGTGATGAGGAAGATTCGTCAGATCCACATAATGGTTGCTTGTGTGTCCCGCAATCTAAAATCGTAATAATGCATGTCTGTTTTTCTTTCACCAGCTTGTGGTGCCTCTGTACAGCAATGTGGTGCCCCTTATCCAGTTGACAGGCAATGTTAAACTCTGCCCAACATTAACAGTTTTACAGTGTTTCCAATACAATGTGATGTGTGCTGCATTCACGTTTTCTTATTTTGTCCTATTAATGTTTTAAATCGACAATTCCTTTTTGGGTCCAAGCGGTATCTCCTCCAAATAAAAGAGAGGGAAAGCATAAGAGAGATTTTCTAGCTGCACTAGCCATTTGCCAGTCCTTCCATTGAAACCAGGTCACAGAAAAACTTCGGTTTTCCTGCTTTTCCTTTTGTTGGATTTGAATATCCGTTGGTCTATCCGCCCCCAACCTCTTAACTTCCCTTTTTTCTTCATGAGACATAGATGAAACTGGGTGAGATATTAAAGAATCCACCTCATTCATGCCAATTTTGCTCTCTGCCGCCGCCATTGTGCCTGCTCTGACTATGGCAAACCACACCCACAAACCACACATTGTCCATTGTAATTGGCTAAAGCCTGAGGTCTTGGTCTGACTACTCAATCACAATACATGAAACTATTAGTGTATTTGGTGTATTTCTTTAAAGTTTACCTTTCAGATAGTTCACATTAGCTTCAGATATTTCATAGGCTGATCCATTCTTTTGTGATAGTGTTTTTTGGGACATCTCAATAAAGGCAGGTCTACCTTTGCACTACAGCAATGACTATACAGTATTGTGGAAAAATCTTATGCTACTTATGTTAGAATTGGTTTTAAACAACTTAAGACTTATGCACACACGCACGCGGGCGCACACACACACACACACACACAGGTTTGTAGTTTTATTTGTATTAGGAAAACAGATTATATCCAGAATGTATGCTTAATAGTCAGGAAAAAAGCTGTTTTCCCTTTTGCCCTCTTGGGAGGTGCTACAGGAACAAAAGAAACAAGCCTAATAACAGCTTGTTGTTATAGCCTATTAGAGCATGGAACTGTAATGCAAGAACAATAAAAAGAACAGGACAGACTTATTAATTCCTACATTAGCACTTTAAAATGCTCTGTGTGACAATTTGTTTTCTCTGCACTTAAGTTTTTCTGTGCTCTTATTAATCAACATTAATCTGTTATCACTGTTTATATAGTTTTACTGGTCTTTTTCAGTAATTGTTTTTTTTGTCTTACCATAATAAATTTGCAGGCATTCTTTTTATATTACCATTTTGTTGTTGCTACAGTTTCTGTTAGAGGCTACCGTCGGTCTTCTAATGGATCAAGTGGTTGATTCTCAAACAACTGGTACTTGCTGATGACAGCTGCCAATTTGGAAAGTCATCCATCTGAGCAAAATAGATTTTAGTCACAATAAATAAAACAACTGTTTGATTTATGATATCATGTTTTGAAAGATTTGAGCTTGATTTTCGTTATTCATACTGCCTGTTTGATTTAGTCTTTCAGAATCAGATGTGGCATTGTGATAAATGAACACACACAGGATAGATTCAGATTTCAGACTTCACAATCCCTATGTTTTTATAAAGTGGAAGTGTATGCTGCTGTTTCTACATCCATAGTAGAAGAAGTAGCAATTTCTATCTTTGCATTCTCTTATCTCAACATTATACAAACCTGAGCATTTCTAAGTCCTGTACTCTGTATTTATTTCTGTATTTATTATAGACTTTATTTTTTCTTTTTCTTTTAGATATTTTGGAAGTTCAAACAAATGTTGCTTGGGTTTTTGATTCTTCTTCTTTGTGCATGTAAAGTTTGCTGTTTTGCAATAAATTTTCTATCTGATCAATGTGTTCCTACAAGTTAATTTGATGTAAACAATGTCCCATCTAAAAACTATTTGCATTAGTTAAGTGAATTAAAGTGTCTGCTACAGCAATAAAATCTTTCTTGTAATAGATGTGACAGGTTTATGATTTTTATGTTAGTTTCTCCTCATCCGAGATCTTTCCTCAGGTCTCTTCCTTGTTCCTTGCTGGCTTGCTGGTTATTTATGTTTCATACTTTCTGCCACATTAGTTCTTTGCTTCTGGTATATTTTCATACTTTATTATTGTGTTCCCCTTCCTGAATATTTATACCATTTTCTTTAAATTATCCCTACTATTGTGTTTGTATTTGGATTATTCACTTGTTGTGCATTTATTAAATTGTCATATTCTATCATATGTCTTGTCATTATTACTTGTAAGGCCTAAGGACTAGTCACAAACACAGCAGAATGTAGATGGCTGGGACTGCATCTGTTCAAGTCTGTTAAATACAATAAATGACTTCACAAAGCCATTTTTCAAAATTACATGTATTAAACCTTTGTTCTACCATAATAATGTAAATTTAAAACAAAATACCTCAGGATGAGGGCTTTTCTCAGCAATTATTTGGTGATATTAAAAAAGAGATTAATTAGATTAATTAATTGCAGATCATAATTAATTCATCTAAAAGTTTTTTTAATCTCATGACAGCACTAGTTATTATCAGTGCAAAATCACACAGGTGCAGAAACACAACACAGGGTCATGTGACTGAAACAGATCGGGTGGTGGGAAGTTCCCACCACCCACTCTGTTTGTTGTATTATATTTTGTTTGTTGTATGTATTTTATAGATAAGTTTGAGATCTTTTGCTTTTTTTGTATCTGACTTCATGCTTTTCTGTGCCTCGCTCATACTATTGTTCATCCTCCCAAGTTAGTTTGCAGGATTTGTCTGTTAATCTGCTTCGTTCCATTCACCTGTTTCTAGTTTCATTGTCGCCTTGTCTCATCTGGTGTCTCCATTACTTAAGCCTGTCAGTGTCAATTGTGCCTTTCCATATTCTATTAGTTTCTTCATGCATTCCATGCCTGTTCTTTCTGTTGCGCAAATGTTTCACAATCAGTTCATCAATATGTAAATTTTGCCTCCTATTATTCACTTGTCATTATGCATCTCAGAAGTGGCTGTCTATGCTTTGGCACCCCTAACCCGATCAAGACATGCATCACCCCACCACCTCTGAGAGAACCTCCTTGTGCTCAGTCTGCTGGAACTTGTCTTTTTTCTGGAAAACACTTGCCTGCCTATCCACCAACTGCCTGCACCACCTCCTCTCAGAAATGACTTGGAACACAAAAGGCACACAACTTACCTCCATTTGGCTCTGCCAACTTCAGCTTATGTCAGGCATACGGCATACATTATTCCAAAACTGCAAACTCTGGAACCGAGTAAGAAGCAAAACTCCACAGCCAATCTTATTTACTAGAAATGTTAATTAACCAGCTCTGTCTATCTCCAGTCCGCTGACCCAGAATAAACACTTTAAACGTCTGTAGATGTATCTGTGCCAGAGCCTTATAACCAAAACTGTTCAAAAAAAATTGCACCTCTGAAAGTAAAGAGTAGGTTGTTGTTGTTGTTTTTTTGTTAACCACACGTTGCATGTCTTGTCACTCTATGACTTTATGCAAACCTGAAGAGAAATAAGATATTTTGTTAACATGACAGACTGTACTAAATTGTTACTTGTGGAGATTGTGTTGTGTCTTGAGATTTTTACTATTTTCTAAGTCATAGTGCTGTTAATAACAGTACATGGTAGATGTATGTCATGATGCAGTGAAGTTAGGACCCAAATGGAGATACTATTGTAGAGCAGAATTTAATGAATCACCAGTACAAACGTAAATTCACAGCAAAGCATGGGCCATAACTATGGGGAGAAAGACGAGAGAATCCAGCGAGTAGTGACTGTATCAGAATTGTTTGAATACTGAGGAGGGAGAGAGGAAATGACAGAGAAACCTAACGGCTAATCAGTGAAAACAGATGCAGGTGGGAGTAAGAGCAGAAAGATTGAGAATAAAATGCTGCTGGGCAGAGAGGATGAATGGCAAGGAGGAAACCGAGAAGGAAAATAAAAACAAAAAACTGAACAGACGACTGGACAGAAAATAATTCAAATTAAGAAAAGTAAGAACTAACTCTAACACCTGCTTTCCACCAGACGCGTAATGGGCCCACAACGTCTGCGAAGCGTAATACGCAGCCATTAGCCGCCATTAAAGTCAATGGGACTGTTTCCACCGGGTGCGAAGCAGCACGAATCGGACGCGTCTTCAAAGCGGCTGGTCTATTTTTTACGTGACACGCTTCTAAAACGCATCAATCTCAGCAGCTTAGATCAGGCCAGACAGGAAATCAGGCACAGAAGCAATGAAAATAATCCAAAAATTTTCAAAATAAAAGACACGAGCAGATTTCCGATTGCTTGACTACGATAAAACATCACTACCTGCCACACCAGGGTTGAAGTCAGTCGGTCTGTGGGTCTAATTAATTGTTTTTATCATGGATGACTAGAATTTAATCCTTGGAAGTGAAGAATTACTCAGCTTATATGGTACCAGTTATCATTTTTACAAGGACAACATGAAAAAGGAGAAGGCATGGACAGAAATATCTCCATTTGGGAGTGGATGGTGAGTTTATGCTACTTACTGACATTGAATTACATTTCCCCCTGCATACTACCCTTTAAGTTGTGCAATTGCAATTCTCCTGTGATTTCGTGATCTCCCAGGAACAGCTGGGTGGAACGCTTTCGCAAGTCTAAAACGCACCCAGTAGGAAGGGACGTGCTGCTGAATTCGTGAGTAAATTGCGTTTATTACGTTATGCGCCGCTTACGCGTCCGATGGAAAGCAGGGGTAAGAGAACAAAAGTAAAGGAGCCTAAAAGAAACTTAAAGTAAAAGCACTAATGAATATAACAAGAAAGAGAAGAGAGACACGGAACAGAAAGAAACACTAAACTTTAGAAAGAACTTAGTTCAGAGAACAGCAGTCCTAATAAGAAAATAGAGTAAAGCAGAGCTAACAGATAAGATGAACAAATAATTAATAAAAGATCACAATAAAATGAAAGTAGACATGACTACAGAACCTGACATAGATAAGAAAGACTAAGGCAAGAGTAACTGAGATAAGACCTAAGTAAATAAACAAGGAATGACCCCAAACACCCGATTCGAATGTTATCAACCTTTAAATGGCCGTTATTAGCGATCATCACTCCCATACAATAGCTTCAGAATGTGCCTCCTCTACATCCTAGCAGGCTAGAAGGTGTGCATCTACCATTCTTATCGGTGACATTTGAATTTTTTTCAGCATCACCCACGTCTGAAAGCTTAAGTTTAGTTTTTGTTAACTTTATTTAAAACCTGTGTTTACAATTTAGGTAATGATGGATATTTACTTATAACCTTACCCCACCCCCGAAACCTCATCCTAAAAACTCAGGACAAGTTCCTAAACTTAAAGTCAGAAGATAACGACCTACCGAGCAGGAGGTAGAGGAGGAACATTCTGAAGCTATTGTATGGGAGTGATGACCGCTAATAACGGCCATTTAATGGGATGATAGCATTCGAAACAGGTGCCTCAAAACAACAGAAACTCAAAGTTCAAACACCTGAGGGTAAAAATGGAAAGGAGGAGAAAACGTAGTGGAAGGGGGGGGAAAAAACCATACAAACACTAAGAAGGAAACTCAAAACACAAACACCTAAAGATCCTAGGACTAAAATGATAAGGTAAACTGAATAAGAAAATGAAATAACTGGAACTCAAACATTTAAGGATCCTAACACTATTGGTTTTAAGTATTACTGGTAGTCTCTGCCTCTAAAATGGGGGAAGGTTATAATCCAGCTCAAACCAGCAAAAGAGAGAAATTTATAACAAATATTTCTCTGAAATTGTCCCGAGGAAGTTTTTGCTTATTAGATGAAACATTCTGTTGCTGCTCAGGTATAGAATTACCTAAGACCTTGTTCTTGAGTCGCTGTGTTTTAATGAGGCCCTTTAGCGATAGTGCATAGATGCAGTGCAACATTCTTTCAACATTGTGACTGGGCATGTTGGTGGATTTCCCCCCCCCCAGGTTTACATAAATTTGTGTTCAAGTTTGTGTTTACATTTTATAAGAACACATATGGTCCTGAAAATGATGCAAACATTAATATAAACAGAAAAGGGATCACAATCACACCAAACACCAAAAAGAATCAACAATCAGAGATTATGCAAAGATTGTGACTCTTGCCATGTACTCCAGGAAGCTCACACAGGGGGTTTTCCCTGTTTGAGTGACTTGTCCTCTTTGTATTTAAATAAGAGCAGTAAATTGACAGTCTACTCAAGATACCAGTCTCATCGGAAGCCAGGCTACAGGGAGAGGTAAAGTAATTCAATTTCAACTGCTATTCCATAGATGTACTTTCTGCTATCAGTTCATGGGCAGTTTAGCAGACCTTAAAATTCAAAAACTGATTCTCTTTACGCTTTTCAACTTCTAATATAGATATCCTGCTTGAAGAACAAGGAAAAACCTATTGTGTACTTACTGAGGGTAAACCAAAATCATTCTACCTTATGTGTCTTTTCATAATTTTTACTGACAAAAAGCTTAGACTTAAGCAAACAATAAGGAATTAAAGAAATAAATGTAAAGGTTTTTGAAAATCTCCCGCACCAATTCATTTTTCTCCTAAATAAAAGGGAAAAAAAGTTAATGCAAAGTTTCTGTTTGTGTGTGAAATGATATTTAAATCACCAGTGATAAAAAAAGGTCATCGAGTTTACGCTGTCATGCTGTTTTTGGACAAACTAATACCCTATTGTTAAGAAATCTGTCTCTCACCATATCTAATTGCAGACAGCACTTTCATTTTTAAATTTTTTGACAGACTGAGGTTTGAAAACAAAGGGATGAATGCTAGTTGGCTCAACAGGAATCTAATTACACTGTGGAGCCTTTTATATTGGACATTTTACTTGTAAACTAAGTTGTTGCACATTGTCAAATATCACTCAGATGTGTTTTTAAAGTAAGAATATTCAATTAGGTTCGTTCTGAAAAGAAATACAGTAGAACTTGTTAATTTGCAGTTCAGTTTTGGCAGATTCACCTATTTGCAGATTTTTCAGGAGAGCATATCTAAAATATTGAAAGAAAATGCAGGTTGGAAAGCTGAAATACCTCGGCTCAAGGCTACTTGATGCAGCATTGAGCATTTTGGTTAGACATGGAAGTGGTTTAAATTGTGTCATTACACAATCTGGAACAGAAGGCAAGAACTCATTTTTTTCAAGTAAATTTTAATGTATGATTTAACTATATTCTCCATTTAATTATTTAATTGAATCACACATTTGGACAATTATAGCAAATTGAAAATAATGACTATTTGATATAGACTTTCTAAGGTTATTCAAATGTTCACATTTATAACTGTTGGCTCTCAATGGCAGGAAGGCTATTAAAACCTGCTCTAAGGAAGAAAATTAAAAAACCCAAGTATGGAGCAGATGTGGGGGAGGGAGGGGGGTGCAACAAAGGAATAAGGGAGAAAATGAATCATGTTTTTAAATTGTAAATATAAATTAATTAAGTGCCTATTAGTTGCAGAATTCTGTGGGGGGCATCTAAAATTACATTGTCCAAAGTTGCCAGCTATTTCCCTAACCCACATTTCACATTTAAAAGAGAGTTCCTTGGAAGTCAAATCAAAATGACAAAGAAACCTGTGGGGTTGGACATGTTTCTCACATTTCATATTTCTTTTCTTGTGATCCTCCTGTTCCATGAATGCAGAAGAAAAAAATCACCTCTCAGAGAGACTCTCGCTACACCAACACAAAGAGACGGTTGATGCAATTAGCAAGCAATTATACACACATCTAATCTTGTTGGGGTAGATTCTCAGTAATCCAGGACATGACATGATCAGAACTGAGGAACTTTATTGGATGAGAGGTGAAACATCTTCAAAAAACAAGAGAAGAAGCCAAACTGCTTTTACTGAAATTCTTAGAATTTTACAAAGTACTTAGGACTGGATTCTCCAAGTAATCTGGAGTGAAATAAAAATACTTGGAAAAATAAATGCAAGAGCAAACCTAAAATGTAAGAATAACACAGTAAAGATTTGTAGATAAGTAATACAACCATGTTAACCACTGCACTGCTGTGCATGTTTTCATTTTGCACTTTTCCAAAAGTGTATTAAATCTATAAGAAGTTTTTTATTGTGTTCTGGTGATTCTTATTCACTCTGGACTCCTCTTCTGTCTGGATCTACAGTCTTTAGCCTCAAGAGTCTCACAGTGGTCATTACATCTGCAGCTGATTGAAGGGATTTTACTCTACTGTTCTTAAATCTACAAAGAACGTCACTCTTTCAATTGAATACCCTGTTCTAAAACATGTACACACTGAAATGAAAACATTTGTGTGGAAGATTTCTAACTAGTTTCTAACTTTGCTATTCTGTTAAGTTTTTTTTTCCAAATAAGTCTTTGTTGAATTTAGATTTTAGCAGTTCCTTTGCACCCATATGTTCTTGTTCTCAAGGCATCAAATACTGCTAAGGTGAGTGAGAAAAGTTAGTCTACTTATTCTCAAGCCATAAACATAATACAATTGGAGAGAAAGGCTTCATTGTTATGACGTCTTGACTTGTTGAGTAGGGCAACAAAACAAAAAGGTGTGTGATTTTGCCAAATTACAGTGTCTGGTTTTTCAGTGCCTAGGAAGTTTTAGCGTTTTTGTTAACAACTCTAATTCTAATTTATTAAAACGTTATCTGGACTGATCGATGCTGATAAAACATTTAGCTGAAGAGATGAACCAGTCTTTAGATCTCTAGCTTTCACAAGTTGCTGTTTAACTTCGTACCTAGTTACCAGCAGAGGTATGTGTCTACCTTCAGTGAGGATCTAAGAGGTACCACCGCAAGACTTCCTCAGGGCACTCTAAAAAAGACCAAGGTCTTAATTGAAGGGGCCTGTTAAAATGAGCTACAGTGATTTGTTATGGCCAGCCTCTACAGGAGTTCGGATACATTTGGGAACCTATATTGATTGAGAATTCTTTGTAGAATGTGAATGAAGAAATTTGAAAATGACAAATTGAAACTGATTATTTCATGAATTGTAACTTTCTTTTAGATACTAATATTAGACGTTTTTGTTATCTTACATTGGCAATAATACACATTCATTCTGCTGGACTAAAGTGGTATAAACGGCTTTACTTTCATGCCAGAAGCTACAGGGAAGTTATGGGGATGGAAAATACTTTTGATGCTATTGAAACCTTTTGAAAGCTAAGGTTACATTGCTGTCTAAATGTAATTTTCTCAGACGAGACAATTAATAACACAAGTGTAGTGTTTTTTTTATAGAATTTTACTTATTTCCTTGTAGCTTTTCCTGGAATCAGCTTGCTTTCCAGACGTGAACAGTGTTCCAAATATTACATTTCATCTGATCAGATGATATTTTTTAGTAATGATGATGTGTGTCTCGTCCACAGTGAGGATGGGTTTACCAAAGGTGGTGCGGTTTGCTGTTATTCTTTTGGTAATATACTGCGCTCTGGACAAGCCGGGATTCAGACACTCTATGTTCGTCTTCTTTGAGGTCAGCATGAAAAATAATAATGCAACAAGTTGTAGTGCCATACTTTAAAAAACTAAAATATAATGTCTCCTTTCGACACCAAAACTTGTTAGATGTTGTTCAGTGTTGGACTAATCTGTGGGTTTTTACAGGAAGCGACAGTTTTTAAATCGCCTAGCTTTCATGTTAGAGAAAAAAGAGAAGGTGAGTCACTCCAAAGCACAGTGACTGTTGCCTACATATCAGCGTAACTTTTAGGAAGATTGTTTGGCCCTGAGATGGTGTGTCATCTTTCTTTATTTGTGTTCACTCTAGCTTCCACAAATTTCACTGATTATGAGTTGGAAGTTGTTATAAGCGTTTCTGGCCTGGAGATTCTTCAAATGATTCTCAACAACCTAAGTTTTCCCATACTGATCAACAGCACCGGTGAAATTTCCAACATTGACACCACGACAGGTAGAGTATTGTTTATTTTACAGCTCGTGTAATGGAAATATTTGTTACATGTTAGTAAATGCATCTAGGGAATATATGTCATGTAGAGATCATCAGAGTGTTTAAAAAGAATTCAGTGAGGAGCAGATTTGATTAGGAGGCCCTCTGACCTAGTTCCCTTTAGCTCTGCAGTGTGAAATGTTTTGTTAACTGTGTGGAACTAGACATCGACACGACAGAAGAGGGAGGGGGAAGGAGGATATTGAATCTCTTTAGACCATTTAGCTTGAGGAATGGAAGGGTGCGGGGAAGTTTGAGCTTTGCCCAGCTCTGGACCCCTGTCTGTATGGAACGCCAAACTGCTCAGAATTAAATAAATAAAACACGAAATAAATATCTACATGGAGAAATAATAGACAAATACATGATGTGACAATGAAATTTTGAAAAAACTGAAAGCACAAACATTTTTAAGGTCATTATTATGGAATATTTTTAATTTTCCTTTAAAAATTTATTAAAACAAGACATTATTTTACTGTAAATTATTACATAATAACATAAATTAGATTTTTGCAATTTTTATTTAATTTAATCTGTTTTTATTCCAAAGAGTAATTTTCTCAAAGTCAGCTTTCATTTTCATAATGGTGGGTTTCCCTGTGGCTTATTTATTACAGAATGTTCATCTGCCAATCAGGGTCAGTGGGTGGGACCTGAACGCTCACTGGCTGGTGCTTAAATATTGATCTTCCTGGATAGCCATTCTTCTCACTCACTGTGAGCCGCCTGCTGTACAGCTAGCAATAACATGCTAAGTTGTATGAACTTCGTTCCCCTCAGGTTACCCTAGCAGATCAAATGAAGAGGAATAATTTATCAGAGGATGCCATGCCTGTGGCTCAGGGGGTAGAGTAGTGTCTTGGAGGGTCATAGGTTAAATTCCAGCTTTGTCCTGTCACATGTCATTGCACCCCTGGGCAAGGCACTTAACCGCAAGTTGTCTACCGAGCTCTGCATCAGTGTTGAAATGTGTGCGCATTGGAGAGTGTGAATGTGGCTCCAGCATAAAGCTGGAGTGGTCAGCATGACTAGAAAAGCACTATATAAGTGCAGTCCATTTACCAGGTACTCACACACTGTAAGTGGTACTTTGGCCCATTCTTCCATGCAAATCTCCTCTAGACCTCTGATGGACCTTTAGAAATGTTTAGTTCATCATCAATTAGAAAATAATGATTTAAATGTTTCAGGTTAAAAGTCTTGTTAAACTTTTAAAATGAGAGAAAGCAATGTTGCTTGCTGCAATATTGTGGCTATCTGAGTCATTTCATATTTTTGGAAAGGGAAAATAAACAGGTAATGCTTTAAAAATTAAACCATGCAACTTGCAACCTGTTTATATGAAATGAAATGAAATACACTCAACAAAAATATAAACGCAACACCTTTGTTTCTGCTCCCATTTTTCAAGAGATGGACTTAAAGATCTAAAATTCATTCCAGATACACAATATTACCATTTCTCTCAAACATTGTTCACAAATCAGTCTAAATGTGTGATAGTGAGCCCTTCTGCTTTGCTGAGATAATCCATACCACCTCACAGGTGTGCCACATCAAGATGCTGATCTGACATCATGATTAGTGCACAGGTGTACCTTATACTGCCCACAATAAAAGGCCACCCTAGAATGTGCAGTTTTGTCTCACAGCAAAATGCCACAGATGCCACAAGCATTGAGGGAGTGTGCAATTGGCATGCTGACAGCAGGAATGTCAACCAGATCTGTTGCTCGTGCATTGAATGTTCATTTCTCCACCATAAGCCGTCTCCAAAGGCGTTTCAGAGAATATGGCAGTACATCCAACCGGCCTCACAACCGCAGACCACGTGTGACCACACCAGCCCAGGACCTCCACATCCACCAGGTTCACCTCCAAGATCGTCTGAGACCAGCCACTCAGACAGCTGCTGAAACAATTGGTTTGCATAACCAAACAATTTCTCCACAAACTGTCAGAAACCGTCTCAGGGAAGCTCAACTGCATGCTCGTCGTCCTCATCGGGGTCTTGACCTGACTCCAGCTCGTCGCCGTAACAGACTTGAGTGGGCAAATGCTCACATTCGATGGCGTCTGGCACGTTGGAGAGGTGTTCTCTTCACGGATGAATCTCGGTTTACATTGTTCAGGGCAGATGGGAGACAGCGTGTGTGGCGTCGTGTGGGTGAGCGCTTTGCTGATGTCAATGTTGTGGATCGAGTGGCCCATGGTGGTGGTGGGGTTATGGTATGGGCAGGCATCTGTTATGGACGAAGAACACAGGTGCATTTTATTGATGGCATTTTGAATGCACAGAGATACCGTTATGAGATCCTGAGGCCCATTGTTGTGCCATACATCCATGAACATCACCTCATGTTTCAGCAAGATAATGCACAGCCCCATGTTGCAAGGATCTGTACACAATTCTTGGAAGCTGAAAATGTCCCAGTTCTTGCATGGCCAGCATACTCACCGGACATGTCACCCATTGAGCATGTTTGGGAAGTGCTTGACCGGCGTATACGACAGCGTGTACCAGTTCCCACTAATATCCAACAACTTCGCACAGCCATTGAAGAGGAGTGGACCAACATTCCACAGGCCACAATTGACAATCTGATAAACTCTATGCGAAGAAGATGTGTTGCACTGCATGAGGCAAATGGTGGTCACACCAGATACTGACCGGTTCTGAGTCCCCAGACCCCCAATAAAGCAAAAAACTGCACATTCCAGGGTGGCCTTTTATTGTGGGCAGTATAAGGTACACCTGTGCACTAATCATGATGTCAGATCAGCATCTTGATGTGGCACACCTGTGAGGTGGTATGGATTATCTCAGCAAAGCAGAAGGGCTCACTATCACACATTTAGACTGATTTGTGAACAATGTTTGAGAGAAATGGTAATATTGTGTATCTGGAATGAATTTTAGATCTTTAAGTCCATCTCATGAAAAATGGGAGCAGAAACAAAGGTGTTGCGTTTATATTTTTGTTGAGTGTAGTTCCTTATACCTCTTGCATCTGTCACAATCCTTGAGAGTAAGGGTTTTGGTTTTCATTTGTCTTATTTATTTGGATAATTTCCTTGTTGTTCATTCACTTTGCATAGGTCTTGCCTTATTAAGTTAATTTCTTTGTGCTCATTTTTCCAAAATGTGTTGCCATATATGTTAAATCCTTTGTATTGAGTTCCTTAGTTTATTCTTGTGTGCCTATAAACTCACTAGTTCTTGTTGTTCTTTGCTGAATCCTTCTGCCATCTTCTCTGTTTCTCTTATGTCGGTTCCATGCCCTCAACTCTTCATACTAAAATTTAAGTTTTTAATATTAAAAAAGCTTCTTTGCATGGTTCTGAAAAAACACTTATTTTCTTTGGCTTTTGACTCAGCACGAGAGCTTGTATGATCATTATTGTTTTATTTGACTTACACATTTTTATCTGCTCTTAGCACATTTTTATTTATTTTATTGTTGTTTCATTGCTTTGTTTTTGATTTATGAGTTTTATTTACTTGAGTTTTTATGTTCAGCATGGTACCGGTCGGTTCCAGCTGTTTTGAAAGGCTTCATAAATAAAGTTGGCTTGGGTTGGCTTTCTGCCTCCAGTTCTGCCCGGATTGGAGTCCAACTAGAAGCTGAACCATGACAGTGTTACTCAAAGTGTTACTAAAAGCCAAAGCTTTCAAACCTGTAGTTAATTTTAAATTGCCCTGCTGAATTTTAGATTTTCCTACTGTGCATTCTTCACACCTCTCTCAAAAAGAATATTTAGAATATCCACTGTGTGCTGACATTTCTTTCCACAGTGTGTTCACCAAATATAACTGGGTACCAGTGCATGTGTGAGGAGAACTTTGCCTGGTCTTATAACAACTGCATTGCCTATGGAGTCTGTGATGCCATCATTGGTGACTCATGTGGCTGTATTAATAACCTCCCAGCTGACGGTCAGTACTGCCAGCTAAACAGCAGCCAACCAGGTAGGTTTTGAACCTCCTTCATAATATGTATTTGAGCAGTATGTCAGAACATAGTATGTCCCTAACCCAAAAGATATAACAGAACACAATTATTTACATGCACTATATAAAACACAATACACAATTTTTCTCAGTTCAGTTAGGATTACCCAAATTTTCTGAATTTGCTAAAACTCAGATAAATGACAGAAAAGAGAATTGTTTTATTACTTAAGTAAATTCAGATTTGTAATCTTCTAAGAGGTGAAATGACAGCATCTTTTTAAGACATCCAACCAGGAAGTTCAAGCTTGGCCCAATAGTTCTTCCAAATGATCATGCTACCAAATTACTTACAAGATAGTTTAAGGACAACAAAGTATATATTTTGGAGTGGCTATGAGAAGACGCTAATTTCTGTCCCATGGAATTCATTATAAAGGAAATTATCATTTTAACTGCTTTATTAAAGAAAGATGCCTGAGGCACTTAGCACACTTTTGTTTGATTTACACAAGCAGGAAACAAGGACGAAAATGCTTGCATGCCTGTGTAAAAATGAAGTATAGGTTGGACTCAAACACGTTCAACTTGTTTTTCTAAAACCAAGCTACTTTTTTATTTGACTGCAGTGAAATCTAATGCCTCTGTGAGGAGAGTAGAATGATGTCAACACTGTTTACACAATACTTAAAGTAATTAAGTCAACTACTATAATTTCCTAAAGCCTGACAATGAATGAATTGGGAAATGTTTTGATTGCTTCTAGGGTATACAGTAGTGGTGTCCAAAGTCAGGCCTCACTGCCAGGTGTCCTCTGTGTTTTAGATGCTACCCTGGATCAACACACCTGAATCTAATGATTCAGTTCATTAACAGGCCTCTGGAGAAGATAAAAACATGCCGAGGAGGTAATTTAGCCATTTAAATCAGGTGTTTTGGATCAAGGACACATCTAAAACATGCAGGACGCCAGCCCTTTATTGGGAAAACAAAGTGCAGGACTTACAAATAACTGTAAGAACAGTTAGAAGCAAAAGAGAACCAGCATCTTTGAATACGCAGTAGAAGATCCAACAAGGCAGGAGGTAAACTGGCAGGCTTTTACACAACTGGGACGTGTCTGAAAATAAAAAAAACAATACTTATCTCCAGTTATTGATGACTATCTATTTCCAGTTATTGATGACTATCTTTACTGTGCCATGGCAGATATGTGATGCTATGTTTTTTAACGCTTTCTCTGACTAATATCGTTGGTGAAAAAGATAATTTTGATCTCTTGTAGCCTCCTTGGAAAGTATGACTTCAGGTACAAAAGGTGAAGGAAAACTGTTAAGCCATTGCTTGACATTTGCTCATTTACCTAAGAATGAAGATAGCGGGATCCAAAAACTGAATCAGAATAAAGTTCAACAAAGCATTAGTTTAAGACTGTGTACTATTCAACTAGGCTATTAAAGCCTTTTAATGTATCCAAAATAGTTTTCCTTCTATGACGTTGTTTTTTTTAGATAAACAGGATATACACATAATACAATATTATACAATTGTCAAGATGTCATATTTCCCCCTGCATCTGTCTGTCTCTGCATCCCTTAACTGTCCCCAGCTGTCTCTTGACTCCTTGATTGTCTTCCCTGTGTTCCCCGTCCTTTGTCAGATCGTCGTTGTGTTTCCCCGTCATTAATCATGTTGTGCTCAAGTCATGTTCACGTCGTGCTCTTACTTGACTACTTGTAGTTTGGTTGCTTGAATAAAAGAAGTAATCTATTACTCGCTGCACTTGGATCCTTCTACTCACATCAAATCACAACAACAATATTATAATGTGGTAACACGCATTAAACGACACATCTTTGGGTCATTTTTGACCTAGCGTTTTGGCAACAATGTGTAGATTTTTTTTATCCACCATTTTAAATACCATTTGACTACCTAACATCTGAGTAGGACTCTTCGCATAGTTTGCTCTATGGAATAGAACACACTGTTTAGATTTTCACATCAAAATCATGTGAGGTTGATTATGTATATGTTTTCTTTTTACAGTATTGACAACAATGACAACAGCCATGCCAAGTACAACAACATCATCTCATCCAACAACAATTTATGGTATGTATGAACCAAATTATGTTAAAAATCATGTTCTGGGTGGGAGCTTAAGATGTTTGCAGAAAGAACACATCTGTTCCTGATAATACTGTACAGTGGAAGAAGCAAAGGATAATAAAAAACAAAATGAGAGAAAAAGGTAAAAGTACTTCTAAATGTGGTTATATTTGATGACACAGGCTGCAAAATATTAAAAAGAAGAAAAGATGTGTAAAGAATGGTTGAGCATCATGTTTACATGTCAGTAACTGATGTGGGGAAGAGGAGGAGGGTATTTTAGGGCATAAGAATAACACTGTAATTAAAGATGTGAAGATTCTCAGGTTCCCCAGTCAGTTGCCAGGTCTAAAGTTGTCTTCTCTCCTATATTAATTCAATGAGTTGCAATATAAGGTTTCTTAGTGCAGATTGTAATCAATTTCTTATATTATCATTTCAAGAAATATTTTTAAGAGGTTGGCATACTGTGGGGCAAAAAAGTATTTGGCAGCCACCGATTGTTTTCCCACTTAAAAATATGACAGAGGTCTGTAAATTTTCATTATAGATACACTTAAACTGCGAGAGACAGAATGTAAAAACAAATTCCAGGAAATGACCTTGTATGATTTTTAAATAATTTATTTATAAGATGGTGCAGGAAATGAGTATTTGGCAAGTAACAAAAGTTCCCTTTCAGTCCTTTGTAAAGAATCCTTGTTAGCCTTGGTTGGCAATGACAGAGGTCAAAGGTTTCCTGCAGGTCTTCACCAGGTTTACACACACTGTATCTGGTATTTTGGCCCATTCTTCCATGCACATCTTCTCTAGAGCTGTGATATTTTAGGGCTGTCACTGGGCAACACGGACTTTTAACTCCCTCCTCAGATTCTCTATTAGATTGAGGTCTGGAGACGGGCTAGGCCACTCCAGAACGTTGAAATGGGGATCAGTCGTCCTTTCCTCCTTGCATCTGGGGTCCCACAGGCCAAAAAGACCTGATAGGCCACAGTGGTCGTTGCCACCAGGACAGGCACCGACCACCTTGGGGCCACAGCTCCGGTCAGCCGCCTTGACAATGGAGGCACGAAACATGGCCCACTTGGACTCAATGTCCCCCACCTTCTCGGCAGTGTTTGAAGTTCTGCCAAAGGTGAGAGTTGAAACTCCTTCTGACAGGAGACTCTGCCAGAGGTTCCCAGCAGAGCCTCACAACACGTTTGGGCCTGCCAGGGCTGTCCGGCATCTTCCCCCACCACCGGAGCGAACTCACCACCAGGTAGTGGTCAGTGAACAGCTCTGCCCCTCTCCTCACCTGAGTGTCCAAAACATGCGTCTGGAGATCAGATGAAACGACAACCAAGTCGATCATCAAGCTGCAGCCTAAGGTGTCCTGGTGCCAAGTGAACATTTGGACACCCTTATGTTTGAACATGCTGTTTGTTATGGACAATCCATGACGAGCAGTAGGAGCACTCTCCCTCCAAGGACTCCAGGAGGGGTGGATAGTCTGATTTGCCGTTCAGCGCATAGGCACAATAGTTTGAACCCATTCCGCCACCCGTAGGTGGAGGGAGGCCACCCTCTCGTTCACAGTGGTAAACCCTAACATACAGGTGCTGAGATGGGGGGGTATAAGTATGCCCAGCGCGGCGCCTGTCAACGGGGGCAACTCCAGAGTGGAAAAGAGTCCAACCCATCTTGAGGAGACAGGTTCAAGAGCAAGAGCTATGTGTTCAGGCAAGTCCGACGATGTCCAGTTGGAACCTCTCAACCTCGCACACCAGCTCCGGCTCCTTCCCCACCAGAGAGGCGACGTTCATGTCCCAAGAGCCAGCTTCTGCAGCCGAGGATTGGACCGCCAAGGTCCTCGCCTTCGACCACCACCCAGATTTTTAAAAATCAGTTTTCAGTCATTGGCTGCATGCCATTGAGGTAAAAAAAAAAAGTAAGGCATAATAAACAATGTGTAATGGCATTCACCTCTGCTTGATACTAGGTTGGTAAAGTTGAACTGCATAGCTTTTCAGCAATGTTGTACAGTCCTTTCATTGTTCTTTTTTACTGTGCCAAAGACTAAACCCAAGCTTACTTTATCAGCTCTATCTTTCGTACAACATTTGGAATGGCATAAGATTGTGGGTGCTGAAATGGACGGTGGGCATTGTAGCAAGCTTGTACACACATAGAAGGATGGGAGAGAATATATGAACCTCTCTCTAAAGCATGTTTATTTATGTTATGACTAATGCACTTCTGTTTCTCTCAACAGCACAAGTGGACATTGATGTGACCCTTTACCTTCCAGCCTCCAGCGTGCGGTCTGACACACTTTCTTCATTCAGAAGCAAACTAGAAAATAAAACCTTTGCTGTTATCTTTTCAAGGGCTTTTGAAGTAATAGAGTTAAACTTTACCACAGGTAAGTGTATTAGTTTACTTTTTTAAATTAGTTGTCTGATCAGATTTTATGTTGAAAGTAAATTTGTAAGATTACAATAACAAAGGCATAGAGTAGTTATAATTTGTATTCTGACATTTTGACCTTGAACAGTCTGTTCTCCAAACTCCACTGATGTACTGCAGTGTGAATGTGAGACTGGGTTTGCTTGGCCATGTGATATGTGCAACAGCAGCAATTCATGCAGTGATGTAAGCAGTCAAACCTGTACATGCATGTACAGACCTCATTCTATTGATGCATTTTGTCAACCAATCAAAAGTAAGTATACTGTTCTTTATGATTTTCCTTATAACAATATGGCATTCATTGGGTTATATCACATTGTTTGGGTCTTTCTAAAAAAACAGATTTGTACTTTGCAACATTAGTAATGTTTTTTTACGTTCTTATCTAAATGATATTTTACTATTTACAATGGAAGGTTTTAATTTTTTTAAAATACAACTTCTTATTCATTTTTGTTGCTTCACAGGTATCCCTTCATGTCCAGAACAGTTTACAGGTATGTAGAAGATGCATATTTGTACAGTGGATCCCCACCTATTCTCAGTATTAGCAGATTCTCCAGACTTTTTATAGAGCATATTTAAAATATTCAAAAGAAAATGCAGATTGGGAAGCTGAAACACCCAGGAGCAATGGTACTTGAAAAACTATTAGCTGACTTTTGCAAAGCAGGCTATCCAGGAGACCCAGTTAGTTTCTTTCGCACTAAATGAATCTACCCCCAAAAGTGAAAAAAAGGAAGAATGCACATATTAGCTTCTGTGGTTGTGGTAAAATGGTTTCAGCTGTGTGTATTATTGCATATTGTTGCATATATTTGATGTTTGAACTAATAAAATAGGCAGTTCAGTTCAAGTTTTCATAAAGGGGGTCTGAAGTATTTTTGGATTTTAGCTATTTGTGGGTGGCTGTGGTCCCTAACCCTCGCATATACCAGGGTTCTCTGCTCAAGAAAGTACGTACATCAAACAGTGAGTCTCATCAATATTCAGATGATGAGTCCAAAAGAAGCAGACTGTAAGCTAAGTTTTAGAAACAATATATTAGGATTAATAAAATGTCAAATACAGTGGCTTGCAAAAGTATTCGGCCCCCTTTAACTTTTCCAAATTTTATAACATTACAGCCACAAACATGAATCAATTTTATTGGAATTCCAGGTTAAAGACCAAAACAAAGTGGTGTACACGTGAGAAGTGGAACGAAAATCATACATGATTCCAATTTGTTTTTACAAATGAATAACTGAAAAGTGGGGTGTGCGTAATTATTCAGCCCCCTTTGGTCTGAGTGCAGTCAGTTGCCCATAGACATTGTCTGATGAGTGCTAATGACTAAATAGAGTGCACCTGTGTGTAATCTAATGTCAGTACAAATACAGCTGCCCTGTGACGGCCTCAGAGGTTGTCTAAGAGAATGTTGGGAGTCAGGGATAAAGTTCAGGGATAAAGTTATTGAGGAATTTAAAGCAGGCTTAGGCTACAAAAAGATTTCCCAAGCCTTGAACATCCAACGGAGCAATGTTCAAGCGATCATTCAGAAATGGAAGGAGTATGGCACAACTGTAAACCTACCAAGACAAGGCCGTCCACCTAAACTCACAGGCCGAACAAGGAGAGCGCTGATCAGAAATGCAGCCAAGAGGCCCATGGTGACTCTGGACGAGCTGCAGAGATCTACAGCTCAGGTGGGGGAATCTGTCCATAGGACAACTATTAGTCGTGCACTGCACAAAGTTGGCCTTTATGGAAGAGTGGCAAGAAGAAAGCCATTGTTAAAGGGAAACCAAAAGAAGTCCCGTTTGCAGTTTGCCACAAGCCATGTGGGGGAAACAGCAAACATGTGGAAGAAGGTGCTCTGGTCAGATGAGACCAAAATGGAACTTTTTGGCCAAAATGCAAAACGCTTTGTGTGGCGGAAAACTAACACTGCACATCACTCTGAACACACCATCCCCACTGTCAAATATGGTGGTGGCAGCATCATGCTCTGGGGGTGCTTCTCTTCAGCAGGGACAGGCAAGCTGGTCAGAGTTGATGGGAAGATGGATGGAGCCAAATACAGGGCAATCTTGGAAGAAAACCTCTTGGAGTCTGCAAAAGACTTGAGACTGGGGCGGAGGTTCACCTTCCAGCAGGACAACGACCCTAAACATAAAGCCAGGGCAACAATGGAATGGTTTAAAACAAAACATATCCATGTGTTAGAATGGCCCAGTCAAAGTCCAGATCTAAATCCAATCGAGAATCTGTGGCAAGATCTGAAAACTGCTGTTCACAAACACTGTCCATCTAATCTGACTGAGCTGGACCTGTTTTCCAAAGAAGAATGGGCAAGAATTTCAGTCTCTAGATGTGCAAAGCTGGTAGAGACATACCCTAAAAGACTGGCAGCTGTAATTGCAGCAAAAGGTGGTTCTACAAAGACTCAGGGGGCTGAATAATTACTCACACCCCACTTTTCACTTATTTATTTCTAAAAAAAAAATGGAATCATGTATGATTTTCGTTCCACTTCTCACGTGTACACCACTTTGTATTGGTCTTTCACGTGGAATTCCAATAAAATTGATTCATGCTTGTGGCTGTAATGTGACAAAATGTGGAAAAGTTCAAGGGGGCCGAATACTTTTGCAAGCCACTGTATATACTACAAAGTAGTTTGTATCTACCTGGAATATTAAAAGTTTGTTTCATTATGCATGTTACGTTCCCTTAGTAAGCTACCATGGTAATTGACTCAGAGCCTAAGGAGCACATTTGTTTCTGGTATAAATATGTGAACTCATTGAAATGGTACAACTTCAAAGAATACTCATTTTTGTAATCATTTGTTTTAAATTTACAGTGACAGCAACAAGTACCACAGCCATGGCAAACACAACATTGACAACCTCACCAACTTATGGTATTCAATTCAATTCAAATTCAAAATTACTTTATTAATCCCAAAGGGAAATTAAATGTTGTTGTAACTCATTATGCAAGTTCCTTCAAAGATTTGTTGTAGATGCTGATGGCTGTAGGTAGGGATGATCTCTTGTAGCGCTCTGCAGATCTGAAGAAGCCTCTGACTGAAGACGCTCTGTAGTTGTATGACAGTCTGATGTAGAGGATGCTCTGGATCTATGGCGTCTTCTTTTCAACTCATCAGGGTTTTGTGGCTGTAGTTGAGGTATTATTTGAGCTTTTGTGATGTTAATCAGCTGCTGCCAGATGTAAACCACCTTGTTGCCATGGTTATGCATCATAACAAATGTCCAAAAATAAAAAGTATCAGCAAAAATCCTTCCAGCTGCACAGCATTCAAAACCAGAGAGAACAGTTGTCCACAAAAACAATGTTTCTACCAGAAATGGAAGAATTAAAGTTTTAAAAAAGAAAAAAATATGAACCAAAGTAACAGAGCTACTCCAACATGCTGCCACCTTGAGCGGCGCAATTCCGGAATGTGTGTGTGTATGTGCTCATATACAGGCCTTTTTGATGAAGGCCTGTATATGAGCTTGTAAAAACTCTATGAATTCTAGAAATCGATCAAAGCTACGAGACTTGTGAAGATGTTTAAAACACGACAAACAAATTTGTTTTTGAAAATTAAGCCTTTTGACAGACTGGCTGGGAACTTGTAAGGAAAGCACTGCATATTTTAGAAGACTGCAAAGTTTTAAGCATACACTCTGGATGGACGGGAAGCATTTTTAAAAAATGTATTTGCAGTCATTGGCTATATCTCATTGAGTTTAAAAAAAAATTTGTCACAATAAGGAATTTGTAATGGAATTCACCGTTTAAGACAAATGGATTTGTTATAGCATCTCTAACAATTCCTGTAAATATGCAACTAAAGCATCTACTAAATGTAGATTTTACTTTTTCGAAGTTGATCACAGCACCTCAGAACTTTGAAACAATAATTCATGTCTTCCTGTTTAGTGTCCCTCAGAGACTCTTTTCTAATAGAAACTCATGAGTTTACGCAGTATTATGTTTTAGTGAATAAGTGTGATCTAATATGCTATATATCATCCACTGTAGCTGGAGCAGCTATTCAGTCCCTGGCTGCACACAGAACAGAGATTTCATACGATCCTCCAGTATCTGTCTGATCTGGGAAAATGGTAATCAGTCGAATCTGATTAGGATAATAACATGCTAAGGATTTAGCATGTTTTAAGGATGGCACGTGACAACTTGCTTGTCTATAAGGCACACATTCATTTGGACAATTTGTATTTTCTTTGTAGAGTTCAATACTGGGGAAATATTTACAGCCACATTTACCTTGTTGTTGTTTAATATAGACAGATTAGGTTGTTAAATGTACCATATAAAAAAGTCATGTTTCTAATCTGCTTTCCTATGCAAATTTGTGATTTTGTTATGGCCGTGGAGAAACTGGCAAGTCTGGGCAAAGCTGTGATAACACTTCATGGGAGCTGTAGCCCACTTAGACACATCCCCTTAAATTTTTATATCTCAAATCACTGGTGCACCACATCGTTGGCGGTCAACCTCCGAAACAATGCTAGGCAAAGCAACTGCTAAAATCCTTGTTGTTGGTAAGTTGAAAACAACAAAGATTATCCCAATACTGTACACGACTGTACATAGTTTCTAGCTTCAGGAATTGCTTGCTTCAGAAGTTTCTAGCTTTAGCTTTAATAATAATAATAGATAGATAATCATATGAATTAATAATAACTGAAAATGAATAAAGAATAAATAAAATAAAGACTTAGATAAGAAAGAAAAATTAGATAAATAAAATAACTCAATTAAAAGCCAAGCTAAAAAGGTAGGTCTTGAGCTTCTTTTTAAAAACATCAGCAGTTTTTGCAACCCTGAAGTTCTCCGGCAGGCTGTTCCACAGACGAGGGCTGTAGTGATAAAACAAGGCTCCGCCATACATCTTAGTTCTGACTTGTGGAACAACTAAAAGGCCAGTACCAGAGGACCTCAGGCACAGTGAGGGTTCCTACTTTAAAAGATGGTCAAATAAATAAGATGGACCAAGACCATTAAGACATTTATAAACTAGTAAAATAACCTTTAAATCGATCCTAAAACGTACAGGGAGCCAATGCAACTGTCACGCTGCCCTATTCCTGCCTTATTGTCTTCACCTGTCTGTCTCATCATCCACACCTGATCCTACTCACCTCCTGTCTTTAAGACCCCTCACTTCCTTTCACTCCCGGCCGGATCATCCTTAGTAGTAGTATTTGTCAATCCCCATGGTGTGTCATTCTTCCTGCTGTCTTCCTTCCCTGCCCGATGTCCAGTGTCTTCATCATCATCATCATCACTGTAATAAACATCCTGCACCTTCCTTCAGCGAGTGCGTTTGGGTCCATTCTCCACACACCCACGTGACAGAATGATCCGGCCCTAAACATGGACCCAGCACTCGCCCAGGAGATCGCCGCCCTGCGCCAGGACGTCTGGGCTAACCTGGCCAGACTCGCTGCCTCTCCTCACTTCCCTGTGCGGGTCTCCGGAGCCGGGGAGATCCTCGGAGTGCTCCCTCACTTCCAGAGTGTCTTCTCGGCCCGGGAGCTCGCCGATCTGCGGCGCGAGGCGGAGAGGATTCGCCAGGAGGCGTTGGACCAGACGATCGGTCCGCCCTCTCCGCCTCCACCATCTGGCCGTAGGCGACGGACCCGCCGAACCGGCGTTTCAGCGAGCGAGGAGCAGGGCGGCGTGGCCACACGGACCACCAACGTCGGCTCCATCTCCGCGTGGCACCCACCGCCGGTTCTCTCCCCCGCCGTCTTTGTCCCTCCTCCAGCTGGCTCTTCGGGGGCTCCTCACATCAGGGAGGAGGACCTCTTCGAGTTCTTCTATGGGGACAAGACGGCCTACCTCTGCTCCAGGGGAACGCCTCGCCGCAGGCAGCGCCGCCGCCGAGGTGGGGCCGCTTCCGGGGCAGTACGGGCTCCAGTCCGTGAGCCCGTTCCGGCTCCAGAGCCCATTCCAGTTCCAGTCCCAGTCCATGAGCCCGTTCCAGTCCCAGTCCATGAGCCCGTTCCAGTCCCAGTCCATGAGCCCGTTCCAGTTCCAGTCCATGAGCCCGTTCCAGTTCCAGTCCATGAGCCCGTTCCAGTTCCAGTCCATGAGCCCGTTCCAGTTCCAGTCCATGAGCCCGTTCCAGCTCCAGTCCATGAGCCCGTTCCAGCTCCAGTCCATGAGCCCGTTCCAGCTCCAGTCCATGAGCCCGTTCCAGCTCCAGAGCCCGTTCCAGCTCCAGAGCCCGTTCCAGCTCCAGAGCCAGTCTCAGCTTCCAACATTCCTGCAGTCTTCCTGGCCATCACTTTGGCTGCTCTCCAGCAAGCGACATTTCCCCATGGGTCGCTGGAGCTCCCAGGGATGGTCAGGGAGGACCCGTCCCCGTCGCTGAAGCTCCCAGGGAGGGTCAGGGAGGACCCGTCCCCGTCACTGGAGCCTCCAGACTCTCCGTCTCAGGAGGCGTCCGAGCCTCCAGACTCTCTTTGTCTCGGCCGACCTTTGTCTCGGCCAGGCATCTTTGGCGCTACCTGACCCTCAGAAGAGGACCTAAGGGCCGTCCGCCCGACCTCCGTCCAGCCAGAGGACGCCGCCGGGGCCGTCCGCCCGACCTCCGTCCAGCCAGAGGACGCCGCCGGGGCCGTCCGCCCGACCTCCGTCCAGCCAGAGGACGCCACCGGGGCCGTCCGCCCGACCTCCAGGTCCTCAGGGGCCGCCACCGGGGCCGTCCGCCCGACCTCCAGGTCCTCAGGGGCCACCACCGGGGCCGTCCGCCAGACTTCCAGGGGCGTACCCAAAGAGACTCGGGCCCTCCTTCCGTGGGCCCCCTCCACCCACCCTGGCAAGGGTGCTTGTTTTTTTTCTCTTCCCTTTCTTTTTCACTCTCTCCACGGTGTCTGGAATCCACCTTTAAAGGGGGGGGGGGGGGGGGGGTCCTGTCACGCTGCCCTATTCCTGCCTTATTGTCTTCACCTGTCTGTCTCATCATCCACACCTGATCCTACTCACCTCCTGCCTTTAAGACCCCTCACTTCCTTTCACTCCCGGCCGGATCATCCTTAGTAGTAGTATTTGTCAATCCCCATGGTGTGTCATTCTTCCTGCTGTCTTCCTTCCCTGCCCGATGTCCAGTGTCTTCATCATCACTGTAATAAACATCCTGCACCTTCCTTCAGCGAGTGCGTTTGGGTCCATTCTCCACACACCACGTGACAGCAACGACTTTAAAACTGGTGCAATGTGTTTCCGTCCCCTGGTCCTCATCAGCACACGTGCAGCTGAGTTACAATAACACCTCTGTGCTGGCAAGAGAGGGAAATGGGCGAACTCTGGCAATGTTTTTAAGAGGATCCCATTTTAGTTGTATTTTTCATTGAGGAATAAAATTGACCTCGGAGTCAAAATGGACGCCCAGATTTATTACACAACGAGGTTTAAAATTTAGCAGTTCTGGTAAAATATTCTCTCTCTCTTCTTCGGGATCAATGATTATAACTTCAGTTTTTTCCTGGTTGAGCTGTAAGAAATTATCTGCAATCCATGACTTGATATCTAAAATACAGTTCAAAAGTACATTTACTGGCTCAACGGCATCCGGAGACACAGCAATGTAAAGCTGTGCATCATCAGGATAGCTGTAGAAATCAATACCGTGCCTCCTGGTGACATCCCCAGATCAAAAAGTATTGGGCCTAAAATTGATCCTTGAGGGAACCCCACACTGAATGTCATGGGTTCCTGAGGAGTGAGTATCCATATTTAAAATGTTTTTCCGATCTGTGAGATAAGGGTAAAACCATTCTAAAACAGTACCTGAGAGACCCACTAGACTTTTGAGTCTGTGCAATAAAATGT
Source organism: Valencia hispanica (assembly GCA_963556495.2). NCBI lineage: Eukaryota > Metazoa > Chordata > Actinopteri > Cyprinodontiformes > Valenciidae > Valencia > Valencia hispanica. Next base: position 11,526,990 of record OY747719.1, read on the forward strand.
GGTGGTCAGCTGTGTCAAAAGCTGCACTTAGATGTAGTGGAACCAAAACTGAAAATTTGTCCTAAAACCAGATTGATATTTTTCTAAAATACTGTGTTGATTTAAAAACTCATTAAGCCGAATAAAAACATTTTCTATAATTTTACTTAAAAAGGTTAAGTTGGATACTGGTCGATAAGTTATCAAGAATGTTAGGATCTAAATTACTCTTCTTCAGAAGGGGCTTCACCTCTGCAGAGAACAAAATTCTCCAGAAGAAAATGCCATCATGGAGATTTATATGGAGTTGGATTTGGCCATTTATCTGGGCTTCTACCTGATGCTGGGTGATCTGGCCTGTCTACACGGATGCAAAAAGTCAGTCAGTCAATTAAGTGCAGTATTTACAGATTCACCAATTTGCAGAATTTTCTGAGCAATCTAAATCCAAATTATTTGTGGAAAACCTGCCTATTCATGGATTTCTTCCTAGACCATATTTTAAATTTAAATGTATTTATTTATTTACAAGGGAAATTGCGATGCAACATAGAAATTCCAAATGAAGTGACGTTTTAGAGCTATTGCTAGTTTTCAACTCTTGTCCCTAGTTGGACTTTTCTACACAGCATTGAAAACACAAAAACTATGCTCATTCACACATAAAACCAGAACAAATAAAAAATAAATACAAATTTGGTTTTGTTTCTGCTTAAACTTTACCCTAGAGGTGAACGTTGTAAATTCGGATACAGTTTTCACTTGAGTTGGTAATGAGTTCCACAGTTTAGCACTTCTATAAGAAAAGACCGACTGACCAAACGAAGTCCTACAATGTGGGATCTGACAGTTGTGATTTATGGAACGTCTGGTCACTCTATTGCTGTTTTGTCTCTGGACAAATGAACTAAGTGGCTCAGGTGCAAGATTGTTCACTCATTTGAATAATAACTTGAGCAAGCATAGACTGCCAGAGCTTTCAAAACTTCACATTCTATACTTTTTGAGGACATTGCAATGATGGTAGTGGAGAGGCTATTTGTCCATAATTTTTTATTGCTTGATTGTACAGTGAACCAATGTGCTTTATAGCTGAAGTCATGGTCTGAGCCCATGCTGTCATGCAATACGATATATGTGAGAATGTCATAGGATGCATTTCAGAAGGGCGGCTTAGGCAGCTTAGGAAAATGAAATACCTAAGTGCAAAGGTACTTGACAAGCTGTTGGCTGGCATTTGCAAAGCAGCCAATCCAGGAGCATATTTTTGTTTTCCTTAACACTTACTGGCTATACCGGCAAGAGCTGAGATAACGACTCTAGGAATTAGCCAGCTTCTGTAGTGATGGTAAGATGATTTCCACTGTGCGTATTGTTGTAGAATAAAACTTCATCAAGGATGAGAGCTGATTCCTTCAGTAGTTATTTTTAAACTTCATTAACATCCCCCTTCCTAAGTGTCATCCTCACTTGTAATCTGGGAGAACTGGTTCATACTGGTCAGATATCAAATGCTGGGAGCGGGGAGTATGATGTGTTCATATCGTTATTATGCTGACGCCCGTCATCCTGCAATGTGGTCTCTATCAGAACATTATGCTTCAACATCATGCTGGTTTTCTTTGACTTCACCTACTGTCATTGATTTTACTCATTCTAAGACAGGAAATGCAGTCATTAATAATTTCCATTACAGTATTAATGCATATTAAGGAATATTTGGTGTTCAAATTATTAAAATAGGCAGCTAGAAGCACTTTAGAGGGGGTCTCACGTATTTGTTCATTTTAGATAGTTGTGGGCAGCTGTGGTCCGTCATCCTGTATATCCAGGGGTCCACAATACATCAACACTATAGTTCTCTCTTCAAGAAAGTAGGTGCATCAAAGAGTGAATCTCAATCTAACCTCCAAGAACAAAACTACCCTGGCACACGTAGGCCACAAGCTTCTGGAAACTGACTGAAATGGCAAACCAGGACATGTGAAAATTTTAAAAATGACATAAGGTGTGATACTATAAATGTTTTCAATGAAGGTCGGTGTGTGAGGTCAAAGAGACACTAATAACAAAAGAGGCATTTTAATGAAGAGCATTTAATGATAGCATAATGTTTTTTTGTTTTTTTTTATTTCTATTTCCAGCAACGCCACCAAGAAACATGTCAACTACAGAATCATTTTCATATGGTATGACATAAATGTTTCGATTGCATGTTTGTTAAATGGCCTAGTGAAGATGGAACTTTGAATTCTAGGAAGAATTCGAACTTGTCACTGTATATACTTTATGGAAACCATATCATCATAATAATAATCTGAATGTACTAATTGTACCTTTGTGAGAGATTTAAAAGCATTACAAAATGGTGTTTCAGTCTTAACAGTTCACCAATTTAGATTCTGTAATTTTCTACATGGGGCAGGTTTTTACTAGCCTGGCTTTAACCAGCCTGATCGGACAGCAGTTTGATTCTGCCCTGCAGATCAGTCTGGAAACCCACACATTAAACTACTGCTACAACCTATCCAGTTTTTCTGGAACCATTCACAACTGGGCTTATCCGCCTTGCGCGCTATTGTTGGGTTCAAAACGATGACGTCAGAGAAGCGACGGAAAAGTCGGCAAGCAGCTTGTTGTTTACATTGGTCATGGCAGCCACCAGAGAACAGCTATCCGTTGACGCTGCTGTCGCTGCTGTTTTAAAAGATTTAAAAGTTCTCTGCCATTGCTGCTTCTGTGCTGCTATGTGTGTGTACATACCCACACACACACACACACATATACATATATATACATATATATATATATATATATATATATATATATATATATATATATATATATATATATATATATATATATATATACATATATATAAAAATACATATATATATATATATACATATATATATATATATATATATATATATTATATATATATATATATAAACACATACACACACATACATACAAAACAGCCATGCCAACTACAACACCACCCAAGCAACCAACTTATTATATGACACAGTGGTTGTTTTAATAGATTTTTGTGACAGAATGTGAAGATTGCACCATACTGTGCAATCTTGTATGTTTCAGTAAAATAGGTTTAGCATTTATGATGTTGGTAAAACATTTCCATGTTTTGGCATAAACACTGAAATGTGTTTGGTTCTCTCACGTTCTAGTGGAACTTTATTTGCTCCAAGACTTGTTCATCCCAGTCGCCGGTGTGCCCCCAAATATACTTGATTTATTCAGAGCAGCACTGAAAAATGAAAGCTTCCCTTTGACCCTCAAATCTTCTTTAGAAATAATAGAACTGAATATAACCACAGGTAAGTTAAAGATGTATGAACAGATTTTATGTGGAATAAAAAATCATGAACAATTTAATCAAATGAAATATCGTTAACAGTCTGCGATCCAAACTCCACTAATGGACTGCAATGTAAATGCGAGGATGGATTTGCTTGGCCATGTGAAACATGCAACAGCTCCAATTCATGCAGTAATGATAGCAGTCAAACCTGCACATGCATTGATGAACCATTATTTGAAGACAAGTACTGTCAGCCTATCACAGGTAAGCATATGGCTTTAAAATTTTAAAATATTGCTTTCAGGGTTATAGGTATAAACTACCCAAACAATAATTCTGGATTCCTTTTCTGCTCCACAGAAATCCCACCGTGTCCATGTATGTAGATGATTTTTTTTTTTTTGCAATTACATTTTTATTTAGGTCAGAAAGGATTTAAGTGATCAAATGCATAAGTGTTTTCAATGTCATTTTGGAGTCTCTGCTTTTTCTTTTTGACAGTGCCAAACACAACAACAACAACACCAGGAATGACAATAAAAAACGCAACAACGGCCGAAATGACATCAGTGACAAACGGAACAACAGTGACAAACGGAACAACAGAAATAACAACAGTGACAAATGGAACAACAATAGAAATGACAACCATGACAAACACAACAACACCAGAAATCACAACAGTGACAAACAAAACAACAGAAATGACAACAGTGATAAATGCAACGACACCAGAAATAACAGTGATGAATGCAACCACAGAAATGACAACCATGGCAAACGCAACACCAGAAATCACAACAGTGACAAATGAAACAACAGAAATAACAACCATGACAAACACAACACCAGAAATCACAACAGTGACAAATGCAACAACAGAAATGTCAACAATGGTAAATGCAACAACACCAGAAATAACGACAACGAAAAACGCTACGGCAGAAATGACAACCATGACAAATGCAACAACAAAAATGACAACAGTGACAAGTGCAACAACAGTTAAGACAATGGTGACAAACGCAACAACAACAAAGATGACAACAGTGACACAGATCCTGGAAACAGTAGCTACAACAACCGCTGTAACCTTTGATTTACTTGGGTCCTTTACTTTAAACATGGATTTTGAACAGTCATTCAACACTTCAGCCAGTGAGGTTTACAGAGATATTTTCACTGCTGTAAGACATATTTTAATTTTATGTTTGTTTTTTTTTAAACATTGATGAACTTAAACAAATTGTGATATTTACTTCTTCGTTGACTATTTTATTGTCCCAAACAGACTGAAACAAACTGCCAGAGGTTTGTGTCAAAAGATTGCACTGTGCAGAAACTGATCTTACGGTGAGTTGCAATTGATAGTTTATGAAATGCTACTTAAAGTCCCACTCCGATCATATTTTAAGCTAGTTTTAAACATTCTTAGTGGTCTTTAAATTATGGTTATGCCGTTTTTAGCCAAAATCACAAAACCTGTGCCGTTTTCTGTGACTTCGCTTCAGCAGAGCTGCAGTAGCTCATTAGCAATTCGCCTCTGCGTTGTGGGCGGAGCCGTTGGCACGGAGACCCATCGTCTTCTCTACTCCTCAGAACCTGAGCGGGCGGGGCGGAGCGGAGTAGGAGCTTGTGGCTCCGCCCAGTGGAGTTACTACATAACAACTCCAGTCTATTTTAGCCGGCATTTTAACGTCTGCTACTGATTCACAGCCATTTGAATGCAGAAATACTCAGAAATACAATTTTGAGCTTAATTTTTTCAAGTTATGTCCTCTAGCATCAGAAAAATGCCACAAGAACATGTTAACACCTAGAAAAACATGATTTTCACCGGACTGGGTCTTTAAGAAATACATTTTCCAAATTATTCATCTGAGTGAAAACCTCACTTCAGTTTGTTGCTGAATTTTGCTGACTTACTAACTTTAACTGCATTCCAGGCCTGGAAGTACCATTGCCGACTTTACTCTCAGTAGTTCTTCTAAGGATGAAAAAAATGTTAACAAAGCAAAAGATGAAATGTTAAATAACCTGGCAAAAAGGTATCCTGTGGATGTTGTTAGTAAGTGATCCCTAACAAATCTGGGCCCTATTTCAATTATCTCAATATGTTCTCAAATTGAATTTATAAACAAAGTGGTAAGACAAATGTTTATTAATTTTCCCCCCATTTTTTTTGTCACACAGGTATTAAAGACTTAGAAACTTCAGTTACTTCAGAGGTAATGCCTGCTGGGAAATTTGTAAATGTGAAATGCGGACCTCCCCCTGTTAATTTCGGTTCAACGCTAACGGTGGAGTGGACACTTCCTAGTGGTGACATCAAAAAAGGAGAACTCAGTGGAGACATAACGTCGCAATATTCCATCTTAGAGTTTAATCAAATTCACAATGGTATGAAACGTTTAGGCCTACAGTACACTGTTGTGTGTCTGGATCCAATAACACCACATCATTGTGCTGAAAAGTAGCAGCTTGTATGGTCATTAAAAAAAGAAATCATAATTTAATTTCTGACTTCAGAGGATTACAATGACAATGATGATTTTGTTTTTGTCTTTCAGGAAAATATGTCTGTAAAATAAAGCGGGCAGATGGTGCCACTTTCACACAGAGCCGCTACTTAAAGTCCCAACCAGCACCCCAAATCACTGTTAATCCAGTCATAGGAACAGTGAGATGTCCCGGTTCTGTGAAACTGCAGTGTTCTGTCAACAGTGACTACAAGGTTACATTTGTTGGCCTGGGTAAGTAAATATTAAACAAACATATATTAGAATTGTTTACAATAATATAATTTACTGTACAACAGTTATAGTCTCTAAATATTTGCTATGAAGTACACTCTAAGCAAAGTGTTATAATTCTGTTGTTTTAGGTTCTGGTAACGAATCAGAAATCAGCTATGACTACTCAGTCGCTGCTGGATGTACAACAGCGGAAGAGAAGATCACCTGTCAAGTGACGACAAACCCACTGACTCAAAAAATAATAACACTGACATTAACTCAAACTGGTGGGTATTTATCCAGTAAATAGAAACTTACCTTAAAATAACATCCAAGTTGATTTAGATCTAAAACTACTGTCATTCAACTGAAAACTTTGTTTTTAATAGGAAATTTATAGGACAATGTACAAGGGGTAAAATCTGTGAGATAAATAATGTCTTTATTGGCGTCCCAGCAATTAAACCATAATTATAATTGCTGAGCCACCTTTTGCATGTCTTCACTGGTCAGGCCACCCCCAAAAAATAGCATTACTTCCAGTCAGTTAGAAGCCTGCTTTACATCTAAATCAGCCGAGGATACGCACAATTCGAGGCTTAATAGTGACATTGATTGTGATCAGAAAGTAAGCTAAAAATGACCTAAAGCTATTTCTCTTTTTTGTTCAGTTGTTTGTGAAGCTCAGGGTGTATTCAGTGCCGGAGTATTGAATTTTATGGCTGTTGCATCCTGTGAAAAAGGCATGGTGGGAACCAAAACAGCAATTTGTAAGGCGGATGGCAAATATGGAGATATACAAGACAACTGCGTCCTAGAAGTTATACAGAACCTGGTTGTTCTGTCAGAGGTAATTCAGTTCCTCTTAAGTGTTTGAAATGTGTTGATTTTGTCCTTCTTCATCATCATAACACATTTTATCAGCTGAAATGTTAGATCCTAAAATGTAATAGACAGCTTTCAATGACTGACAGATAATATGCTAATATTTGATGCTCTCAAACAATGACATTTTATGCTTATTGTACATATTTATATGAGAACACCTGAAGTATCACAACCAACTCTAAATCTAAGACCAAATAGATCCAAAGCCTGCACTGGGCAAAATGTAGTGATACAATTCCATACTTCATGATACATTCATGAGCTTGGAATTTAGAAATATATTTTCTAATGATACAAATGCTGCATTTGATGAGTAACACAAGTCTTTCAATAAGTTGTAATAGTAAACTTTCCGTTCTTGAAATGCGGCAGGGACTAGATCAGGATACCATGCCAGGATTTTTGAAGGAGCTCAAGGATACAACTATCAACAACACTGGGGCCATAACGAGTTCTCCAGCCACCATCAATGCCATGGTTAAAATCTTTGAAAATGTTGCCAAGAGGGCTGATAGTCAAAAAATCCAAATATTAGAACAACCCACAAAGGTAGGTACTGTGAATTTGTGTGAAGTGATGGTTGTTGACAAAAACTTTATGGGAAATTGCCTAGGGCAGCATTTATAAGGAGAGGTGCACAAACACCAGACAAAAAAGTATAACTTATCTGTCAGTTGTGCACTGAACAAATTATCTCTTGAATTTACAGTGTGCATGTAAACTAAATGGGGAATTTCTGCCTTTATTTGTTTGCATCCCCTGCTTGCCGCTAGGAATAGGGGATCTAGCCTTTTCACTTTGTGTAGAACTGCTTGCCCAGGGAAGCTTATGAAAGCTACCACTGTTTTGTGTGATAAGTTACTCTTCCCAAAAATGTGTGCTTCTTGTGAAGAATATTTGTTCTCCTTCTGTTTTTTAATACAGAATATCCTGGAAAGTGCAGGCATTCTTACCACTGACGCTGCAAAAAATTCATGGGATGTACTGAACAATGAAACCAGTACAAGCAATAAAAACAAAAATGCTAGCTCTTCATTTTTGGGCACTTTTGAAAGGATAACAACCCACGTTACCAATGAATTTTTGAATATTGATACACAGTACATTATTTTCACCAAAAGTAATTTCGCAAACAACTTTCAGAAGGACTTTAATTCCTCAGTGGAAATAGATATAACAGAAGCTCAGGGTGGCAACCAGTTCATTTCAGTAATAATATTTGCTTCCATGGACAACGTGCTTCCCGCAAGAGAAAAAGATAATACATCATCCAGTCTCATCAATGGAAGGGTTGCACTTATTCGGCCAGAATTGGACATTACGAACATATCAATAGCATTCGATGTTCTTAATGATACGCTTGGAAAGCCTAAGTGCGTCTTCTGGGATTTTGACCTGTTTGACGGTCTTGGAGGATGGAGTGATGAGGGCTGCTCCTTTGTATTGAATGAAAATGGAACAGTCAGATGCAACTGTAACCACACCACCTCATTCTCTATTCTGATGTCACCCAACAGTCCTAGTGATCCTGTGCTGGACTTTATAACCTACATTGGAGTTGGCATATCTATGGCTTCCCTGATTATATGTCTCATCATTGAAGGCATTGTATGGAGAAAAATAAAAAGGAATACTACATCATACCTCCGTCACGTTTCTATCGTTAACATCGCTGTGTCCCTCCTGATTGCGGACATTTGGTTTATAATTGGAGCTGCCATTTCAAACACAAAAAACTCCCCAGCATGCACAGCAGCTACCTTCTTTATCCATTTTTTCTACCTCGCCATGTTCTTCTGGATGCTGGCGTCAGCCCTGTTGTTGCTGTACCGCACAGTCAGTGTCTTTGATGGAGGGCTGTCTAAAACATCCATGCTGATCATTGGATTCTGTTTGGGATATGGTGCACCACTGATCATTGCAACAATAACTATAGCCTCAACTGCTCCCTCAAAGCAATACATCAGAGAAAACGTTGTCTGTTGGCTCAACTGGGACCAGTCCAAAGCCCTGCTGGGGTTTGTGATCCCTGCACTTATGATAGTGGTTGTAAACATCATCATCCTGATTGTGGTGATATCTAAAATACTAAGGAGAAGAGTTGGAGATAATGCTGCCCAAGCAGGAGAGAAGAATGTTCTGTTGGTGATTGCCAGGAGTTTGGCTGTGCTCACTCCATTGTTTGGAGTCACTTGGGGATTGGGAGTTGGAATCATGATCAGCCCAAAAAACAGAGGGATCCATATTACATTTGCATTGTTCAATTCCCTACAGGTAACATTTTATGTTCATAAGCACTGACTTTTTATATTCTTATACAGACTGTTTCCTAATGTGAGGAAATTCAAGTAATTTTGTCTGATATATCACATCGTCCCTGTGTGTTTCCAAAGGGTTTATTCATTCTGGTGTTCGGAACACTGTTGGACAAAATGGTGAGTTTGGTTTATCTGTCAGGATTTTGTGAACTTCACAAGATAATACTATAAAAAGGGGCGATCTGAAACACAAAGTGTGTTACAAAAATCTAATTTAGGAATGTTATTGCATTGGAATCAGTGATAGGGTTACAGAGAATTACAGTTTTACAGAGTTATCTTTTCCTAATTCCTCGAATTTTCAAAGTGGCATACTAACCAAAGGAAATATATTTTAAGGTGCGGTCCGGATTGAGCAAGTCTTCGCTATCTTCCTCCCAAAGCAGGACAAGAGTAAGAAGTTTGATTTTCCTAATTTATAAACTTTATTGTTCACTTTCAAGCTTCTCACATTTACTTTTATTCTTGTTTTAGAGCACCAGTGCTGGAACCTCATCCAGTGGAATCAGCAACTTTTTCAGGAGACTGAAAATAGGACAACGTATGTCAGATACAAAAGGAGCAACAACAAAAAAATTAAAAACTTTTCATTTTTGTTCTAACAATATACTTTTTTTAATGTTTCTTTTTTGGTCATAATGCACATGTACATTTTAATATCAACAAGTTTAATAATATATACTTACAAAACAGAAGACAAACATTTGTTTTACTTTTCATTGTTAAAGAATCTGCAAGAAATGGGATCTGGACATCCCTAGAAACATTCAAACATTTTTCATTTACCTATTACAGGCCTGTGACTAGTGGTGTGCAAGTTCACACCTTACAGGCAATCACTCAGGTTTTGTTTCACAAAAATTACTTTCAACTTTTTTCAAGTTCATCATAATAACTAGAAAACAATTAAATACTTTAGATTTACTTTGTTTTATTAAGAGCCAACGAAACAGGTTTATTCACATGCTTGCTAAATATTTAATTGAAACGTTTTAAAATGTATACAACATATGTTGCCAAAGGTGAAATTTAACTGTTTCTTATTTGTTTCAACAAGATGTTATATCAACACAATTCAGTGTATCTTATTTTGAATTATATAATTTGTGTGTTTTATAAAATAGACACAAAATGTATAAAAGGAATCACATTATTTTAAAATTACAAATAAGAATCGGAGTTCTTTTGCGTTTCTATTCAGCCCCTCTCACTTTGATACTCCTAAATCAAATCCATTGCAACCAGTTGTCCTACAAAGTCACCTAATCGATAAACAAATTCCATCTTTGTGCATTTAATCTCAACATCAATCCAGTTGTTCTCTAAAAGCCTCATAGGCTTTTTGGAGAACATTAGCAAACAAAACCTAACCTAAGCCTAATGAAGACTAAAGAACACAGCAAACAGTTCAGGGGAAGTTTAAAACTGGTTAGGTTATTAAACAGAAACAGGAAAAACTTTTAAGTTGACCGAAGCTCGCATATAGCTCCGCATATAATCTAAGTTTGATCTATTTTGCAAAGAAGATGAACAAAAATGTGAAGCTGGTAAAGACCTGCTGTTTTAATAGCAACCAAAGATGGTCCTACAAGCAGCAACAGAGGCATTTGACCTATGTAATATTTTCTTTAAACTTCACAATCATGGTGTATCACATAAAATCCCAATAACATATATTGAGGTTTGAGACTGTATAGTAAAACATGTGGAAAAGGTCAGCAAACTACTGTCTGTGCTTTTTGAGAAAGCCTGATATTTTCATCAAAAACAGCCTTGAATCAGTTTTAAAGCCCTATTTTATAGGATTGGCTTCCAATTTAGTAACATTGGGTCGCCATAACAAACATATGACAGTCTGACTGGGCAACAGCTGCAGTCTTGCCTCGATAAGAATTGACTCAAGAGTTTTAAATGTTAGAGTATATTTTGTAAATACTGCATAAGTTGCTGTATTTTGTACCCTAAACTGAATAAAATGTATTTGTGTTCCAGGTTCTTCGAGGGGCTACCATGTGTCATCTAATGAGTCCACGAATTCATCCTCCAACACTTAATACGATGCAAAGGCAACTATGTTGAGCAAATCTACTTTTTATATAAAATGCCATTATCAAGTCTGCTTTGCTTTTTAATAGATTGTTAACAAATGGAAGAAAATGATTACAGTGCTTTCAAAAAGCTGCTATATGTAATGATAAATCTTTGTTCACAATACTAGCTGCATGTGTCTTCAAAATGTATAGCACTGTGCAATAATATCTGTTCATAAGCATTTTTCATCCCAATTTCTGATCAGAAGATTCCATTTATTTATTTTTATGGTTGGGTACTTATTTTGTGGAAATGTGCAAAGATTTTTAAAGTTGTTAAGCTTATATTTTAGTGAAGGATTGAGTATAGGTGAAGTTGGAACTTGTGATCAAAATAAATCCAGCATGTCTTTAGATCATTTTAAATTAAAATATTGTATACAAAGTAGATACAGTAAAGTAATATGTTTGGAAGTCGCACAAAGCGCCGTTGTCCAATGAAAAATAGAGTTGGGTAAGATCAAGCTGATTCTAATGCTGCTGTTATGTAACACTTCTTAAGTTAACTTTGTGGAACATCTATAAAGTATGTAAATACTGTAGTTTTTGGTGGTTCCCTGTTTTGTGTGGTGTGTGTATATTGGGATGAAGTGTGTAGAATAAAATTTTGGACTGCATCGGGATGGGTATGTTATACTTTTATAATGTCACTGTCTTGTTTTATTTCTAAAACTTAAAGATTTTGACATATAATTTAAATGTTTTGTGCAGTTTATGAGTTCAGTTTACTGTTTAAATAAGCAAACTAGTTGCTTATTTATTTTAGTTGCAAACTAGTAGCTCAGAATGCTTCAGATGGAGCTGCTCCGAGCATTTAGTCAGCTGAAATGAGTGAATCTTCTTTTGTGCGTCAGGGCGTCAGCATAACATGATAATGATTAGTGCTGAACAAATACACGTAGTTTATTATTTTCCTTATTTTATCAAAATACCACCTGATCATAGTTTTTCTGATCAACTCTGTTACGGACGAACAACCAAATATATAGAAGTTACAGTACATCAAAAAAATTATAAATCTTTTTAGTTTCATTTGTCATGTAGTCCTTTTATTCAGACCTTTGAAACTGATATTAAACATTACGTTTAGACATCTTAAAAGTTAGATTCATCCCCTGGGCATTAGTGCATTATCCAATGCTTTCACTTGTTTTTTTTAATCAAATTAAGTGTATGATACAAGGTAGAGATAAAACTGTTACATATATCTTTCTCTTACACAATATAAAAACTTACAGTAGTTTGATATTTCAATGTATTATCTCATTAATATTCAATCTTAAAGACCAAAAACAGAATTGACACATCTGAAAACAGAATTGACGGGGGTAACATAATCGAACCAAACCTACCAGAACATGCCAATACCAAGAAAATAACTGGTGAGTTATTGAGAAATACTCGACCAGATATCCCTCTGGATCTCTACTTGCCTTGTCGCAACCTTGGTTGGGGGTGTTGGTCCCCTTTAACTGCTCTCTCTTCTTCAACTGCTCTCTCTTCTTCAACTGCTCTCTCTTCTTCAACTGCTCTCTCTTCTCCCACAACTTTCTCTTGTCCAACAGCCCTCTGGTTTCCATTTGCTGTGAGAGGATCAGCTGGGAACTTGAATGTTTTTGTTTGGTGGCACTGGCACACCAACTTTTGCTGAGTGGAGCAGGAGCAACTCACATCACGATAAATTAGGTGACCAGGTAAGACAGTGACCAATTGGTAGATTTTCATGGTGAAGGGCATGACAGAAAGTGATTTTGGCATCACCTCCATTGCAATTTTAATGACATCTTCTTCAATGTAGAACAACTTCATTGATGATGGTACAGCCACCAATGCTTGAAATAGTTTTTGGGCATTTGGCACATCTTTCCCACTGTTAACTAGTGCATCCGCTCTGTGTTTCAGCGATCCTCCAACTCCTTCTGGTTCCCCCTTGCCATGACTGGCCTCATAAAAACTCCATGTTCCAGCCATAAACCAAGTTGGTGAATTTTTTGGCTCAAAAGGAAGAAATGACCCCTTTGGCGGTACTGGGTGGAAGGCTTGTCACTGAAAAAACGGAGCACCGACACTGGCATGGTGTTGCTTCAGGTGATCTAAGATGGTAGAGAGGTGGGGCCATATAGCGGCAGGACCCTTCTCCTTTGAGGGTTAGAAGGTGCAGAAGCACGTATGATCTTCAACACACAAAGTAAAGCACTCCCGTGGAGTGTTGCCTGCTCCTGGGCGGAGGCTAAATGGACTGATTGGATCTCAGTTGCATATTTGCAGGCGTAATTCTCTGAGAAATCTACATGAATTAGGCACTCATGGGACTTCATCCTTTGCCTTAGCTCATTATAATGGCGGGACTTGCTCCTAATTGTAAAAAGGCGCTTTTTAAAGAATGTGAGCTGGTTAGCAAACAAGTCAAGCAACCCTTCCAATGTAGCTTTACACACCTTTTTGACAGTGACCCTAACAGGCAGTTTTTCTGCCATTTGATCTTTTGTTTTCCTTCTCCTTTCTACCATTTCAGTTGTCCACTGTGGCTATGACACCAAGGCCTCAGGGTCATATTCTGTATTTTCTGATAATTCTGCCAGACACAATTTGTGAATTCATTTGCCTGCTTTTCTCTGATGTGGATCCATGATAATGTTCTTTAATTGTATGCACAAGAGCATGGTGGTAGGTAAGGGTTTTTCTGACATTCTGTGACACACGGCATCTACCAAATAACTTTTTAGGTTTACTTCTAGGAGAGTGCCCATCTATTTTCACAACGATTGCAGTATATGTCAGTCTTCCTCTTCTGTGTTGTCAGTGCCTTTTGTAACTTCTCTATCACTCTGTACAGTTTTGAGGTCCTACACTTTGCTCTCCTTTGTCCTAATCTCTGCCTGAAATTATATGAAAAGCCTTATTAAATACATTTCACAAATTGTCAATTGTGCATCATCAAATGACGTAATAATAATGTTCTCTGATCAAAAGTAGATATAAATTGTCCAATATACTAAACACTGTGCATTCCAAATACAAAACATACTCTATCAACTTTCAATGGACATCAACCACCAACTTTAATTTATTTTTCTGATGTGGACCCTAGGATCACTGTGAGTGATGAGGTGAGGTGAGAGAAGTGGTGAGGTCTCTACACTGCTCTCGCCTGGCTTGAATCGCAGCCTGTGCATTCCTCCAGTATTTCTGCTGTCTCCTCCTCTCCCTTGGTGTTAAGTCTGCAACCTCCATCTTTTCCTGTCCTTTTTCAAGTTCTCCTCACTTCTCTCTGGGATAGCATCACGACTCACTCGATATCTCCTCTGTTTCTCCGCAGCAGAGAGTGGCATGTCTGAAGCACACATTTTTCCAACCTATTATTTGAATATACACTAGCATAACAAATGACCACACGTGTGTGGGTGGATGGTGCATGTGCGTGTTTGCATGTGTGTGGCTATAAACACATTACGCATTTTTATGCACGTCTGCATAATTGTGTGATTGTAACCAAGGCAGGGGCATTGGTCAATTCTATTACCATATCTTGGTAACAAAATTGACAGTCAGTACGTTTACATGCAGCAAGAGAAATTCAAATTATTGCCTTAGTCCGAATGAAATCAGACTTTTAAAATGCATGTATACACCTTAGTCCGGCTGGAATTGAACCGAACTGGAGTTTCAGAAGCTCGACTACTCTTGCTGGATAATGCGATTCAAATCGGACTACTCTGCAACCAGCCCTCCCGGCCCCACCCCCTCGGGAAGTTTGGAGAGCCGGAAATCCGACCCAGCACTAACAACAGTAGTGTTATAAGAGGTACATGGCATCTAAGACAAACGTAAGCGGCCAATCAGTGCATGTTTGGACTCACGAAGAGGCGATGCGTTGTTACTGTGAATATCCTGCTTTAACTCAGTCTGCTTCACTCCCGCCAGCCTCAGTTTACTGCCTGAATGCAGCTGGAAGCTAACCGCTATTAGGTTAACCTCTTAAGCCCCAGGGTCTCTTCAGGGTCTCTCCAAGCTCCTAGCTCGAATAGGACATGCCCAAAATTAATTTCGTTTTTAGCTGCAAAAACAAACTCTGTGTAAACAATCTTGGTATCAACATGAAGCTAATGGTTTTGAGATTTAATCAGAGGTGTAATAATTATGGAATATGTTACTTTGCCAAAGTAATTGTAGCTGGAACATAGACAAATTACAAGATTATTTATTGTCGCCTAATTTTCCTCTCATGTTAACAGCATATAACACCATTGAAAACATGCTCCAGTAGAATATAAACTGCAGAAAATCATGAATCAACATGTGTAGAGTACCAGTACCAAGATTCATGTTGATGAAGTGAAGTAGAGCTAAGTTACAGAGACTTTAGGAAAAAAATAGCCCAGCGTTTTGCAGTTTGGCACATTTCGGCACATTTGGCACAATTTGGCACAAACAGTGAAAGTTTAAATTTCTCAACTCCTGATCTACTGATTGTATTTAAGTTCAATTATATGCCTAAAAACAAACACTTTTTTATATTTTGGGGCAAAATACCCAACATATTTATCACCCCATTTAAATAACACTACAAAAAAAGTTATGCTCGATTCAAACTGAAAAACATTTATTCAAATTCTAAATACAAAAAAACAACAAAAAACTGTGAAATATACATATGAAATGGAAAACAAAATTTTCATAACCCCCACCCAAAGAAACAAAAACTCAGCATAATTACATGTATTTCTTACTTCAGCTTGTCGTGCCACATCACAAAACAGTTAGCTGTGAGGCACAGTGGAACATTGCAACTCCTACAATATACGGGGTTTTTACTCTTTTGTCAGCATCCCGACACAGCTTGCAGTACTGTCTACTTTCTGTGCCATTACTGCCATAATATTGTGGCATACAGGTGGGTGAGGACCGTGGCGATGATGGTGGGACAGAAGCAGCAGCAAAGTCCAACATTTCTTTTGCTAGTTTCTCCCGGAACTTTTTCTGTGTAAGTGGCTCCTGAACCTGTGTCTTACACACCTCTTTATGCAGAATAAAACTGTTTACAATGGCAATATCCAGAAAGTGGTAAAAAAAGGTTTTATACCACTTCATTGTTTTGTGGTGGACAGTGTAATAACAGATCAGCGCATCTGACAAGTCAACACCACCCATGTTCTTATTATAATCTAACACAGAGTCTGGAACAGGTACTGCTTTTGTTGTCCAACTTCCAGCCTCCTTGACTTTGCGCTGCACAGTCTGCCCACTGAAGGCCTTATGCGCTGTGGAGCACATCGTCACCTCACGAGTGTCAATCCACTTCACAAACAGAAGTTCATTTTTCCTGATCCAGCGCACATCCCCCCTCTCAGCCTTCTTAGGAAAGTAATTTTGGTTTGTGCGGGGAAAACCAGTCCTGTTTTTTCTGATGGTTCCACAACATGATATCTGTTTTTGGTACAGGTCGCTGAAGAGGGACGGGCTGGTGTAGAAGTTGTCAACATACAGAGTGTAGCCCTGACCTAGCAAAGACAGTGGTAAAAGGTCGACAACAGAGGAGTAACTCAGACCACAGGTTTCCCTGACTGCACTCTTCCCCGTGTAGACAAAAAAAATTCCATGTATAGCCATGGATGGAATCAGCCAGGACAAACACTTTGTATCCCCATTTTGTGGGCTTATCATATATACACACATATACACACACATATACACACACATATACACACACATATACATATACACATATACTCTTGGTGCAAGTGCCTGTAAAATTACATGATGCCAGAAAGACCAAAACACATATCTCCTAGTTCTTCAGAGTTTAATACCAAAAGGAAGTGACGTCATCTCGCGTTTCATAGATATTGATTGGACATATCAGCATAATTTAAACAGACAGTAACATGTAATAACAGAATTGACACAGTATTTATGGACTGGTATTTTTGAACAATGAACCTTTTAAACAAAAAAAATGTGCATAATTTGCCAACTCTCCCCAATAATAATTCATAAACAAAATAATTAAAACCCCAACCTGAAATTTGTATTTTAAAACATGTTTAATGCAGTTTTGACCCTTGTTTGAAAAAAGTGCCAACCACTTCGAACACTATGAAATCATGACTTGCGGCATCATGAAATAGCTTTTAAAATAAAATATTTTCTAGTTTTACACTCTTAACATTTTGTGACTCTTAAAAAGAGTAATAAACAATGAAAATATGGTTTTGAAGTAAGATTTTGGTAAAAATAAATGGCTTTGGACTTCAAATGTATCTCCAATTATAGAATTACCCTAATACATACCAAATTCATATCTTCCATAAGTTGTTCGATTATCTCTCCATTTGTGTCTGTCTTTTTTCCTCCCCACAAAGTGCTATGAGCATAGAAATCTCCACATAAAATTGAATGTCTGTTACCTTCAGCCATTGATTTAATCTGATTTATATCTTGTTCGGAATCTGTTGCTGTGTGCTGGTGGATGGGTGGTTTGTTTTCCTGTTACCTCTCTCCTCAGGGTGTGATTGGCAGGTGCTGAAACAGGTGCTGCTCATCAAACCTCATCAAGTTCCAGTTCAAATGGGGAGCAGCTCCTGGAGGCTGCCGCCAGATGGTTCTGCTGTCAAACGTGGTACAAGGCCAACTTAGTTGCTCTCCGTAGCAGTAAACGGTCCTGGATGTTTTTAGTGGATGCGTACTTTCTGTTTCGTTGCAGTTCCTCTTTCGAGATCCTCCTGAGATCTTCGTTCCTGAGCTCCAGTTCTGCATCAAGTCCTTGGTTGGAAATCCACTCGGTTGGTCCAGCACTAACAACTTCAGGATTCAAGTTAAACTTACAAAGGATGAGCTCCTCTGGATACCCTCCTGGTCAGTCTCCCCCACTCCGCCTGAAACACACAAACAGAACCCACCTGAACCGTTCACTGAAGCCACCTGTCTGTCCACCCTCCAACATCACAACCGAGAAACCTGTCAAGAACGAATACACTGATCAAGATCACCATCTACAACCTACAGAATCAGTACTTGATGCGACCACTCATCTCCAGCCAACCTCAGCGAACAGTTTCCAACTTGCGTTACTCAAGTTCCTTCCTCCTGGTAACCAAGTAAGATCTTCTTCTATATTCACTATCTGCCGGAACCTAAACAATTGTTGTGCTGCAGATAGGTAGGATTTGGCTATGAATAATTATGAATAATTGCTTAGGGCAATTATTAATAAGATTAATAATTTAATGTAAAAATTACCAAGTTTAGGGGCACCATCCTGTTGGATTCCAGGAACATTTATATATATATATAGCCAAATTGTTCAGTCTCAGATAATTAAACAATAGATGAAGGAATAAGTTCTAACGCTGTGGACATTAATTGTATGCATCACTCCAAGTAATCCCAGACAACTTCTCTTTAAGATAAAGGGACTTTATTTAGGAAATAGAAAATCCCATCTATTCTAAAGCATGCAAAAATTACTACAGATCTTAGACAATAATAATAGGTGAACATTAAACACAATTAACATGAAATGAAATCAGTGAGACAGCTGAGGTTTGGGTCAGAAAAGGAGGGGGGCCTCACTCCAGGGAGCTCAAATCACAGAAAGCCTAGGAGACAAAGTCATAAATCTCAGCTCTGTGCCAAGATGGAGGGGAGCACATGGAGCCTAAGAAAGAATCATAAAACTAGCTTTGTCTAAAGGAGCACATGGGGGAAGTGTCCATGTGGTAGGCCTCTGCTTTAGCGACAGACTAAAGACAATGGAGTTAAACTTTTCAGCTAAGACCAGCTAACGCAGGCTGACCAAGCCCGACTCTGCCGACGGAGTTATCAGGGAGGGAGAGAGAGAGAGAAAGAGAGAGAGGGAGAACAAGAGGATGGAAACAAGAAAGGCGTGATCTGCTCAGGATAAAACAGACAGTTTCAAAGACAGCAATTTCACAGCTCAGACTTATACGTGCGACGACGCAAAAATGAGCAAACAGGTACAGCGCTTAAAAACACTTTAACCAACAATGAACGAGATCTAACTCGTTAAAACTCTATTTTCTCTGTTTATCTATGCCCAAACACATTGTTAGTATAAATGAACCGGTTCAGTCCTACTTTGCCTTGAAGGAGGTCCAGTCCACTAGGAGGAGAGTGAATTGTGTCCGTGGTTGAGCAAGAAAAGGAAGAGTTATAAAAAAAACCTGTACAGGGTTTTAAGGACCGTGTGGCCCAAAGGCAGGCTGGATGGCCTGCAGGATCGACCTCTAACGAACTGTCTGGGAACAGTTCTGATATAGCTCACACGAGATACACAAACCGTATGAGCACTTCGAAGCAAGTTCTTCCCCGGTCCAGCGGGTCAGAACAAAAGAGAATCTTCACCGGTGAGATGTCCTCTGTTCAGCAGTAGTTCATCCAAGAACTTCCAGCTGGAGAACAATTCAAAATGGGCTACTCTTATAGCCCCCTTTGGCCGTGAGCTCATCGCTGATGTCACCGTGGGTGGTCACGGACCAATAGGAGTGTGTTGGGGGTCACTGCTAGGATTGCTGGGAAATGTGGTCTGCTCAGTCCATCTTTGAAATAGCTCCCAGACATCCAAAAGTCTGTTCAGTTCATCTTATGAGAAATGCAATCACAACACATGGATTATAATTATACAAACTTGCCCCTGATTTGTGTATGCTTCAACTACTGTGAATTCTTCTTCCTTCCTAATTTTCACTATTTTAAAATGTAAATATTTTTTTTCTTAAAGTGACACTCTCACTTCCGGTTCCAACTATTCTATCACATCTGATTTCTGTATATTGAGAGATTTTAAAACCTAATTCAACTTTTAACCGTGATTCCTGAATGGAAATATCCGGTTTTGTAACCAAACTATCAATGCATCTTTTAAACTCTTGTCAATTTGCTAATAAACTCCTTGCATTCCATTGTTAAATAAACATTTACTACCCGATTCCTGATTTGACTGAGCACTAAGATTGTTTCTGACTTCCCATGTTGGTTCATTAATATCCAGATAATTTGCTGCTTTTACAATGATTTGTATTCTTTCAGCCTTTGATTTTGTTTCAATTGTTGCATTTATAACTCTGACAATAAACAGAACCAGTTTCTTTAAATCTTCCCACACGTTCCCTGACTCTTCTCCTGTTAAATTCCTCCCCTGTAGATCCCATTCTTTTTTTGTTCTTTGATCTACCATTTTCACTGCAACAGCATACATCACTTTATTAACTCTCATTTGTTGTATTTGGAGCTCCTTTTTCATCACCTGACACCCTGCATTTGTTACACTGTGATCTCATCCACAGTTACAATATTTTGGTTGAATCTTCTTTCTGGGGATCACGGTGGCACAGCTGGTAGCGCAGCTCACCTCACCTCACCTCACAGCTAGAAGGTCCTGGGTTCGATTACCGCCGGTGACGCTGTGGGTGCTGAGGGTGTTTGTTCCTCCACATCATCGGGGTTGGAGAAAGGGCCTTTCTGTGTGGAGTTTGCATGTTATCCCCGTGTTCCCTTGAGTAGCTAATGTGAGCTACTCTCACAAAAACACGTACTAGTCCTTGGACTGTATACTGCTTCCTCCTGGCTGGCCGGGGCGCCTGAGGGCTTGGGGAGGATCTGGCTGGAACAACGTGATCATTCCCCGTGCTATGTCCAGCCGGGGAAACCCCGCCCCATCGGGTGAAAGAAGGGTCTGCTCACTCCCCAAGCATGAAGGAGGCTTGAGTTTCAGTGCTGGGCCTGCCCGGGGTTGGGAGAGGGAGAGCAAAGCCCAGGACTGGACTTAGGTAGGAACACTGGGTGATAAATTATGGGGAGAAAAAAAAACGTGAAAAAAAAAAAAAAAAAAAAGAATGTTCTTTCCACAGTTTTCGTTCTCATGATTTGCTCCACATCTAGGACATCTTCTTTTCCCTTTGCATGCAGCGGCAATATGCCCTGACAATGAAAACATCTTAAGGGTTTGGGATATCTCTCACTGAATATGACATGTATCCAAATATTTTACTGAGCAGGATTTCTCCTTAGAACTCTAAGAGCACACTTTCAGTCTCCTTTCATATACCATCTTTACATACTGTGAGTCGTTTTGCATCTCTTAACTTTGCACCTTTCAGATTAGCTTTTATTTTTTCTATAGACACATCCACTAGTATACCCCATATCACCCCTTTAGACCCTTGTTCTCCCATTCCAACTTTGCTCATGCTAATCATCTTGTGTTTTCCCACTTCCCTCATTTTACAAGCCTTCTCATTCTGGTCCTTGTTTCTACAAACTATCAACAGATTGCCATCTCTCAGCACTTTAGCTAGCTTCATACCTCCTATTTAGTGTTTCAATATTGAAGTCAGCTTAACTGGACTCAAAGACTGGACTCCATTTCCATGTTTGAACCTCCAAATAACCCTAAAGTCCTTTACATCTTCCATATCTCTCTCCTCATCACTAGACATGACCTATCTTTGCTTTCTATTTTCTGCTCCCTCAAAATTATGTCATTTTTTTCTCTAAACTGTTCTTGACCAACGCTCATATCCATACCATACTCACTCTCACAATCATCTAAGTCACCCCACTCCTTCCCATTCACAGCACAGCTAAGCCTTTCATATATAATATAGAAATTAAGCGTACTTTCTATGTTAAAGAAAGTAAAGAGTTGATAGCAGGACATGGGGGAGGCTCAGTTACTGGGATGCCCCCTGTCCAACAGAGCATTGCAACTAAGCAGAATACTAGATCAGGTGTAGCTTCTATGGAAAGAAAACACTGAGAGAAAACAAAGTTAACTGTCAAAATAACAGCAAATAATACAACTGCGAGTAGTAGAAGAGAAAAGTAGCAAAATGAAGAAAAGTGGTCAGTCTGTCCTCCAGCAGTCTAAGCCTATAGCAGCATAACTACAAAGATAGCTCAGGATGACCTAAGCCACCCTTACAATAAGCTTTATCAAAAATGAAAGTTTTAAGCCTGACCTTAAGTGTCTGCCTCATAGACTAAAGCTGGGAGCTGGTTCCACAGGAGAGGAGCCTGATAACTAAAAGATCTGCCTCCCATTCTACTTTTAGAAATCCTAGGAACTACAAGTAAACCTGCAGTCTGAGAGCGAAGGGCTCTGTTAGGAACATATGGAACAATTAGATCTCTGATGTATGATGGAGCTTGATTATTAAGGGCTTTGTATGTAAGAAAGAGGATCTTAAATTCTATTCTGGATTTAACAGGGAGCCAATGAAGGGAAGCTAAAACAGGAGAAATGTGATCTCTCGTTTTAATATTAATCAGAACTCTTGCTGCCGCATTTTGGATCAACTGAAGGCTTTCAATTACATTTTGTGGACTACCTGATAGTAAAGAATTACATTAGTCCAGCCCAGTGGCGGATTTAGCAATTTGGGGGCCCAAGGCGAACACAGACATGGGGCCCCCTTACAGTTAATGTTCTACAATCTTACTTGTAACTGGATTTGCGAAGCGCTCCACTTTTCTGGCATGAGTTATAGATGATGGAGAGGATCTGTAAAGAGAGAGAAAAAGGTCATGTTTCCTGAAATTACTGACAGTAAAGTAAATGCACAAAATTACTAGTATGTTTCTAAATAACATTGTCATTGAATAAAACACTTTAGATTTAATTCAAGATCTGAAATTGTATGTCAAAAATTACCTTGGTGTTTCTGCAGAATTTTGTAAAGATGATGATGAAAGTTTCTGTTGAATCTTCTTTTACTAGAGCAGGAAAAAAAAAAAAAACATGAGATCACCAAATATAGGAGTCATACACATAATCTATACTTAATGATTACCTTCTTGCTTTGCTCCTTTCATCTCATCTCCTTAGCTCTCGATTTTCATTTCCCTCCATGTTTTCCTCCCTTTAAACCTTTTCAATTATTTTTAAGGTTTTTGTTTTCCATTAATATTACTCCTCCTCTTTATTCCTGTCTTTCATTTCTTTTAAGTGTTCTCATCTGTGGTTGTACTTTCCTCTTCCTGTCAGTGCTCCTGTGTTTTTCTCTTTATTCCTGTCTTTCCTCTCTTAAGTGTTCTCATCTGTGGTTGTACTTTCCTCTTCCTGTCAGTGCTCATGTGTTTTTCTCTTTATTCCTGTCTTTCCTTTCTTTTAAGTGTTCTCATCTGTGGTTCTACTTTCCTCTTCCTGTCAGTGCTCCTGTTTTTTTCTCTTTATTCCTGTCTTTCCTCTCTTAAGTGTTCTCATCTGTGGTTGTACTTTCCTCTTCCTGTCAGTGCTCCTGTGTTTTTCTCTTTATTCCTGTCTTTCCTCTCTTTTAAGTGTTCTCATCTGTGGTTGTACTTTCCTCTTCCTGTCAGTGCTCCTGTGTTTTTCTCTTTATTCCTGTCTTTCCTCTCTTTTAAGTGTTCTCATCTGTGGTTGTACTTTCCTCTTCCTGTCAGTGCTCCTGTGTTTTTCTCTTTATTCCTGTCTTTCCTCTCTTTTAAGTGTTCTCATCTGTGGTTGTACTTTCCTCTTCCTGTCAGTGGTCCTGTGTTTTTCTCTTTATTCCTGTCTTTCCTCTCTTTTAAGTGTTCTCATCTGTGGTTCTACTTTCCTCTTCCTGTCAGTGCTCCTGTTTTTTTCTCTTTATTCCTGTCTTTCCTCTCTTTTAAGTGTTCTCATCTGTGGTTTTACTTTCCTCTTCCTGTCAGTGCTCCTGTGTTTTTGTTCTCGATTTTTCACCCGTTTCCATTTCCCACCATGTTTTCCTCCCTTTAAAACTTTTCCATTCTTTTTAATCTTTTTTTCCCCATTAATATTACTCCTCTTTATTCCTGTCGGCTTCCCATTGATGTTTCCTGACTCTATTCTTCCTCTTCTTTTCCTAATTCATACAGGTTTATCTCCCCTAAATGTGTCTTTGTTTCTCTTCTTTTAGAGTTAATCTGTTTTTAATTCCTTAAATTAATATTTTCCTTTCTCTCTTTAAAATACTCTTATCTTCAAGTCTCGTCAAGTCCCGTTTTGATATTTTTAATGCAATGTTTCTAAAACCGCACTTTGCGAGCTTTGGCCTCAGCAAACTTTGTAATGACTGAAACCATGTCAAGTGTTTTCCTGACTTTCTCTTCAATGGACAGAAGGGCAAGAGCAGACAGTCTCTCTTGGGACATTGTTGTCCTTAGGTAAGTTTTTATGAGTTTCAATGATGAGAAACTTCTCTCTCCAGAGGCCACTGTCACAGGTAAGAGTGAGTAGAAGCCTTAAAGCTATACTCAGGTTTGGGTAAACATCAAGCACATTCTCCTTATAAATGTAATTGAGCATCTCGGATGGTGATGAAATGGTCATGGGAAAGGCTCTAACAGCACGTATTATTTCCATCTTGAGGTCCTCTGCATCAACATCATCTGTTCTTTGCTGCAATCTGGAGCAGCTTTCAGCCAGCCTTTCATTTTGCACTGTATTTTTTATAATTTCCGTTGAATAGAGAAATCCATACAGTTCATAGAAGGTCTCCAGCTCATCTCCACCTCAGTTCCATCTGCTATCTCCCTGGCATCAATTACAGCTGCATTGAATCCATGCTCTCTGAAATCCTGAAGAAATTCTGTCAGAGCTGTGATTTCTTTTCTTACTGTCTCCACTGATACATTTGGGTTCTGCAAGATTTTGCTCACCTTGTTATTCTGGAACAACACATTGTACCATATAATGGTACTTACCAGAAAAGGCCAGCTCTGCATCTCCTGGCAGATGCCTCTTGCTGATGAGACCACTTCAGCATCTCTCTTTCCCATGGCATAATCTGTGAGTTCAGACAAAGCTTTTAATATTTCAGGCAGTTGGTAGCGGATGGCTTTCATGGCTTCTATGCGACACTCCCATCTGGTAGATGACAGTGCCTTCACAGACAAGTCTTTCACATGCTTTCTGAGAATGGGCCAGCGGTTAACTGAGGAGCTAAACAAAGCGTACAGCCTTTGTAAAAGACCACAGAAACTGATGGACCTCACAGATGATTTGGCCGCATCTCGTACAACAAGGTTTAGTGTGCGACTCCCACAAGGAACAAACAGTGCCTTGTTGTTAATGTCCTGCACTCTCCTTTGAACTCCTTGCTTTTTACCCTGCATGTTGCTGCCATTGTCGTAAGCCTGACCGCGACAGTTGGCGAGATCCAACACCAGAGTATCTAGGTGGCCCAGAAATAAATCACACAGGCCCTTTCCTGTGGTGTCAGATGCCAAAACAAATCCAACAAAGTGCTCATGAATAGAAAAACCTTTTTGAGGGCTCACAATTCACAATTCGCAGCACCACCGAGAGTTGCTCGTTGTGACTGAGGTCTGGGGTGCAGTCCATTATTACAGCATAATATTTTGCTGTCTTGACTCTCTACAATTGCGCTAATTGTACATTGAGCCACAAGGGAGATAAGCTCATTCTGAATGTGGCTGCTTAGGTAGGTGTCCCTGATCTCTTTTGCCTGAACTCTCCTCAAAGGCTCCTGCATAATGGGGTCAAACTGTGCCATGAGTTGTACTTGCCCAAGAAAACTGCCATTGCCAGACTCATACAACCTGTCTGAGTGTCCACGAAATGCAAGATTACGTTCTGCTAGATGGTTCACAATGGCTAGTAATCTTCTCAAGACGTCTTTGCAGTGATTGACTTCAAGAGAAATCCGGTTTTGGTTCACCTGATCTATTGCTGTACAAGTCTTCAGCCTCTGAGATAAAGTGAGCCAGTTCTCCATGTTATCTATGTGTTCAGCAGATCTTTCATGCTGTTTTCAATGTGCTGCAAGATTCTTCCAAGAGTTGAACCCATCCCCACTAAGTTGTGATCGTTTCTCCTTGTCAGCAAACAACCGACAACAAAAGCAAAAAGCGGCGTCCTTTCTAACACTGTACACTAGCCAGGATCTATTCACTCTCTCTCCATTCCTCATTTGCATCTTGTAGTTGTTTGCATGTTAATCTGCGTCCCTCTGCATTTTTCAGAAAACTATGTTTTACTTGAACTGGTCCCCTCCGAACTAATGAACAGCGTTGATCATCTATGAGCTCTTTAGGCCAGAATGCTGGATCATCGTCAACAAGAACACATTGTTTGCTGCTACTTACTTCGTGCTGTTCGTTACACTCATTGTCACTTTCTCCATCGGAATCCCTCCTTGAGCAGGTAGCGACACCGACCTCTTCTTGCTGATCGTCACATTTATTGTCGTTTTCTCGGCCATCTGAGCAGCTAGCGACACCTATTAGCTCTTCACTGTTGACAGGGTTAGCAGCAGCAGGAGCACTGCACCGGTGTTGTTGCACATCCGTGGATGGTACATTGAAAAACGATGTCCCTTTTGGAAGGAAAGATACAAGCTTTTTTGAAGCAAGTTGCTTCTTTCTCTTACTGGAGCCACTAGGATAACTCCTTTTCATGTTTTCATACGGTTTTGCTACTACTTCGAGTGAGCTCCGAACGCTCTGAGGAATACGCTCCCGCCTCTCATTCAGATCCAACCACATCCTGTTTGTGGATCTGCGTCTTAAAGGAATAGCCCATTGTGACATAAACGTGGGGGGTCCGGTGCCATTGCCAATACAGTACTAATTTACAAAAGGCAATTTTATTGCTCATTTAGCACATATACGAACTGTTTTAAAAAGTAAGAAAATATTAATTTTATACAAGTTGTCAGGGGGCCCCCAACCAAAGGGGGGCCCCAGGCGGCCGCCTACCTATGCCTAATGGTAAGTCCGCCTCTGGTCCAGCCTTGAGGTAACAAATGCATGGACTAGTTTCTCAGCATCACTCCTGGACAGGATAATTCTGATTTTAGCAATATTCCGGAGGTGAAAGAAGGAAATCCTAGAAACCTGTTTAATATGGGATTTAAATGTCAAGTCTTGATCAAAAATAACGCCGAGGTTCTTTACGTTATTACTGGGGGCCAATTTAATACCATCCAGATGAAGTGATTGACTAAGCAGTTTTTCCTTTATTAATTTTTGAATCTCAAAATTTGTCCTTGCTGATCAAAGCAGATTTAAGGATCAGAGCAGTGGTTCCTTTTTTCATTTGCTTTATTTGTTAATGACAAACAGGGTGAGATTATAGCCTCCCACATCTATGTTGTTGGCATTTTACCCTAAAACAATTTTTTTTTCTTTCAGTTTTTTATTTGGGAAATTAGTTTCTCAAGTGATGGTGGCAAAAACCTAACAACATTTTACTGGTTTTATCTACTTTTTTTGTAAAGTAAATAAAATGTACACACTTTTAAACCATCATGTGTATCTTTATTGATGTTTACTCTTCATGCCAATTGTATTTTGTGTTTCCTGCAATGTTATTCTTTCACTTTGTTTTTGTCTTTATTGAATTTCCTGGTTTTAAAGGATTCAGTGTTTGAAGTATAAACTTGCAAAGCTTGTTATTTGCGATGCTTGGTACAGAAAAATATGTTACACAACAGGTATTTTAGCAATTTGAAACTTGAAGCGGTCCGCTTCAAGTTTCAAATTGCTAAAATACCTGTTGTGTAAGTTTAAACAATGACATTTAAATACTTTCAGTATCTCATGAAGGAACTGAATCTGGTTTGTGGCTTTCTACCGAAATGTTTTTTTAATGCAAGACTTATTCAATGAGGTTGTTTGAACTCATGCCCTGTGAACATCTGCAGCTGCAGTTTGTTTCAAGTTATGCCCGTCCATGTAATATCACTGTTAAATTTAGTATGGCTATTTATTTATTTGCTGCCATATAAAAAAAATAGATTACACTTATACAAAAGTTGTTACTTAAAGCTGCTCTGCAGAGTTTCTTGGGAGTGCTGACGAGAGTGCACCATGTGCCCGTTAGAGGAACTGCAGTCAGTAACGTGACGTTCAATCGTGTGTTCATTAGTCCGAGCTCTCTGACGGTCAGAGGCCATTTTTGTTCTTTTTCTAGCGCTGGACAAAATTCTGCTCATCTTTGTGGAGTTTATGTGGATGTCTGGGCTGGCTAGCTTAGCTTATGTAGCAGGTAACTGATGAAGAACACTGCCTCCTCCTGAATGCGCATATCTGGGTGCGTATGTGTCATTACGTCACGGCACGTGCTCTCTCTGGTTGTTCTTACCCGAACCACCTCAACATAAATCGAATTGCAACCACTACATGCAAAAAGTACTAGAGTCAATTGTATTGTCAAGACATGGAGAAAGTGACTATAGAGTAAAAATGGTTTTATTTTAACAAAAATTATTTTACATAATGCAGCTTCAAATCCTGGGTGTACATGTAGATAATGCAATTTCATGGTCAATCCATATGGAGTACATCTGTAAAAAAAAAGTCCAGCAGAGGATTTATTTTCTAAGGAGACTCATGTCCTTTGGTGCCAACATCTGGATCCTCCACAGATTTGTCAGTACCACCATATCGACCATCCTGCAGTATGGATGCCTTTTTTGGCTGTATAGCCTTTTTGCCCAGTCCAAGTCACAAATACGGAAACTCCTGAACATCTGTCCCAAAGTAGTGGGTCAATCTGTTGAGTTCTTTCTTTAGTGGTTGGTCCTTATAAACCCGTCAGATGGGCAAGGAAGATAACTGCAGACTCTTCTCATGTCTTACATGAAGAGTACCAGCACCTTCCATCGGGCAAACACTTCAGAGTGCCCTTATACAGAAGAAATAAACGTTCTTTTATCCCTCATTCAATTATTCTGCTCAATCAGTAGTATTGTGCAATTGGGAGGACTAGGCTTAAAGATGTTCTCTGTATTATATGGCGATACTTATGTTTTTTAAAAATCTTTTTTATTAATGTTTTTCATGATTGTGGATATGGCACAGGAAGACAATTTTCAATGTAAATGGATATTAAAGTTTTATCTTATCTTAAAGATTCAAATTTAGTTTTTGAAAATAATATAGAAATTTGTGATGTTAAAGGAGGGGTGGCTTGTAAAATCCACTTTTTAAAGTTTTTCATCACATTTGTATGCCATTTCCTCCATAAAAACATGCCTAAAATGTTTCTTAGATTAATTTATGTATGTTTGAGTAATATCTGTAAACTCTCGCGGCCGCCATGTTGAGCACTGAAAGCCAGGGTCCTCCTAGGAACACCCTAACCTCCCAGCAACGCCCCTAAATTTTGATTTAACCCGCTCCCAGAGCACTAAAGAGGAGCGTCGTCAGCAGCAATCAGGTAGCACCTATACTACATATATTTGTATTTTAAAACAAATTAAAATGTAGACTGATTTTATTACAAAAATGGCCTTGCATTCAGATGGATTCATATATACAAGGAGTTTCGTTACTACAGATATTAATAACTTGGGGAAAAAAGTAACAAGTTTGATTTTTCTTGTGAATAAAACATCAATATTTTACCAAGCAGACACGTCTTGAACGAGCTGCTGAACGCGCTCCGGTTCATCCAATATTTCACTTTCAGGGTCAGAGACGGGATCAAATGCATATGCTTGTACCATGTCCTGCGTGGCCATAGTAAACCGAAAAATATGCCTGTCTTCCAAAAGTCCGGTGCACTGATGCTACAGTACTCTAATGCTTTGTCCCCATGTGACTAGAGAATGTTGCGATGACGTTGACGGTAGCGTGTTGAACGGGGCTTGTCCGAGACTCTTAAAGAGACATGCAGCTAATTTCAAGGCGTTCAGTGCGGACATGCTTTGAGTGCAAAATTTCAAAAAGGTAGTATAAATCATTTATTGAACTTACAGATCTATTTCAGGTAAAAGTATTGATGTACTGGACCTCAGAATTGCTCTCTTTCTGCATAAGAATGTGCCACCCCCCCTTTAAATGATTTAATAAACAGCACCTGTTGTGGCTCCAGGTACATCTTGCAAATGCCAGGTGAGACCTGAGTTGCTTTATTTTTTGTAAAATAGATAAAACCGGTTATAACAATGACTAAAATTGCTAAACTTTTTACATATTGACATGATATAACACACAGTTGGTGATTTCAGTTGGTTGCAGATTTGTTCATTGCATATATATGATGTGAATCTCATGTTGCCCTACATCCATCTCAGATCTGTTGTCTGTGGAGTTTATTGAGTAAACAGGGAACTAATTGACATGTTCATGAAACCAGTTTGAGTTAATCTGAACTTTGAGATGTGAAGGAGTATTCTGTTGTAAGTAAGTCATCAGGAGATGAGTGCGCTGTGATCATAAAGGAGTAGACATGATCAGCAACAATACCCAGGAAGGTTACTCCTGGGTATTGTTGGTGCAACTCCATACAACACTTTGTATTGTATGGATACTTGTGTTAAACTTTAGTCCTCCCAATCAGAGCCAAGGACTTAAAAAGGCTAAACAACCTGATAAAGAATCGTGGTTCTGGTCTGGGGATGACTGTGGAACATCTGGAGATGCTGTTGCAAAGAAGGATTCTTCATGAATTAAAAGAAAAGTTAAGGACAACTCTGAGCCTCTTCTTCATGAGACTATCCTTCAAGAACAGAAGGTCTTCAGTCGGAGGCTCCTTCACTTTCGCTGCACAGTGTTTCCCACAGTTATGAAAGCAATGTGTGGTGGTCTGCCAGGGGGGGGATTCCTAAAGGGAAAAAAAGTTAATTGGTTACACAGACTGTATTACATTAATTTTAACACCCTATATTTTACCGCAAACTTGCGACTATTAACTTTCTAAAGAATGCCCAATCGCTTGTTTGCTAAGGGTCGGGACCTACAGTAACATCAACACACTGAAACTATTGTATTCAGAATATACAAATTTTTATAGCACTTTTTAATCTGTGACTGTGTGTTAAAAGTATTCACGAGATACCAACCTTTCACCAGCCGTCTTCTCTGCACCAAATAGGCCACACTTCCATGGGTGATCCAGACAGACGTGCTGTGCACGGAGGGAGGGGCTGTGTGTGTGTGGTTGAGAGAGCGAGAGGGACACGTGAGTGACAGACGAAGAGAACAGGGAAAGGAAATGCAGCTGAACGATTACGCTGCGTGTTTTAAATAGCGTAAAAAATTAAAACAAAAGGCAATATGTGATGGTCGGTGTTTAAGCTGTAGCGCACCGCCACAGATTCGTCTATGTGTGGGAAACACTGGGTGCTACACAGACCGCTACAGAAAGTCCTTCCTTCCCACAGCTATCATGATCTGCAACAACTTCTTAAAGTAATTGTATGAGCTAGAACACATAATTTCCCTCTGGGATCAATAAAGTATTTTTGAATTCAATTGTCAGCAACGGCTAATGGTGAAATGTAGACGGTTGCCATTATAACGCTGGTGAGCTCTCTTTGTAAATAATATGGACAAAAACTTACTGCCAAGAGTTCAATATCTGGACTGCAGCGACAACACTTCACATTAACATGTCCTGGATGACACCAGGACTGACAAGGTGTCAAGGTGGTGGATGAAGTGCTGATTGAAGTGGTGATGATTGTGACGGCAGGTACAAAGAGACAGGACATCGGATGAGCAGGACGGGTAACAGAAGGACAACACACCATGGAGACATCGACAATGATCCGGCGGTGAGTGAGGGGAAGTGACGGGTTATGAAGGCATGAGGTAAGGAGGATCAGCTGTGGATGATTAAAACACAAGTTAGGACAATGAATAGGAGAGGGAGTGACTAGGGCAACATGACAGGCCTGGCCGGTCGAGCTGAATCTGGCGGCGCGGAGGCAGGTTTAGCTGAATCTGGCGGCGCGGAGGCAGGTTTAGCTGAATCTGGCGGCGCGGAGGCAGGTTTAGCTGAATCTGGCGGCGCGGAGGCAGGCTTAGCTGAATCTGGCGGCGCGGAGGCAGGCTTAGCTGAATCTGGCGGCGCGGAGGCAGGCTTAGCTGAATCTGGCGGCGCGGAGGCAGGCTTAGCTGAATCTGGCGGCGCGGAGGCAGGCTTAGCTGAATCTGGCGGCGCGGAGGCAGGCTTAGCTGAATCTGGCGGCGCGGAGGCAGGCTTAGCTGAATCTGGCGGCGCGGAGGCAGGCTTAGCTGAATCTGGCGGCGCGGAGGCAGGCTTAGCTGAATCTGGCGGCGCGGAGGCAGGCTTAGCTGAATCTGGCGGCGCGGAGGACGGCTTAGCTGAATCTGGAAGCTCGCAGGCCGGCTTAGCTGAATCTGGAAGCTCGCAGGCCGGCTTAGCTGAATCTGGAAGCTCGGATGCCGGTGGCGAAGAGGCTCCAGTGGCAAGGACGGGTCATCATTGACCCTCCCTGGGAGCTCTAGCGACGGAGACGGGTATTGATGTCCTAACATTTTAGGATTTTAATAACAATTGTACTAGTAAAAGATAAAGTAATAGTTTAGTTGGCCATTTTAACATTTATTAACTAGATCACATTGTCATGTTTGCCGTATTGAGGACCCAAATCCACCAAAGTAAATATGAATGATTTAATAACAACAGAAAACAGGGAACAAAAACTTACAAAACCTCAGGAGGATCAAGGTGCAGCAACGGGGGAACAAGAACCAAACAGGAAAATTGACGACGGACCAGGAAGTTGTGACTGCATGAGAGCTGAATATATACTCAGGAGGGAATCAGGAAGTGACAGAGAAGACCAAGGACTAATTAGTGAAAGCAGATGCAGGTGAGGGCAATTAGTTAAACTGGATAAGAAGCAGAGTGGCAGGGAGCCAACAAGAAAGGCAAGGGAAACAGAAAACTCTTAAGAAACTAAAAACTAACTAAAGATAATATGTCTAAGGAGGAATCTAAAGGGAAACTTATGGAAACACTGGAGAACAGAAGGAAGAAATAAATTAGGAAACTATCTAAAGAGAAATAAACTTAGGAAACATGAATAAGAAGGAGGACACAAACAAAAGGTGAAAACATCTAGGAACATGAAGAGAAAATGAAAACAAGAAAGTGCCATAAAATAAATACCAAAGAATACATTAAAATGATAATTAAACTGAATAAGGAAAATAACTAAGTTTAAACACAAAACCTAAGAACTATGACACGGATATCTATTCCAGATATCCATAAATCAATTTGTCCTAGTACAAAAGAACATTTCGACTATCTAAAATGTAATTCTTCCCAGGATAAATACATTCTTCCTATCTAGAATGAACATTGTGGATAGGAGAAATTCAATTCTTACTAGGAGAAATTAATTTGAGATATCTAGAATTCAATTGTTACTAGTACAAACTCTCTGGTGTGACACTTTCAGACTTTTCAGCCAGCTGTAGTACTTTTGATGCATAGTAATGTTGGCTTTGGCGTTTTTTACCCGATCGCTGCAGGACCTGCCAAGTGTTGAGAAGGTGTTTTCACTCTAATTTAAAGCCTCTCTTAAAGGAACAGACACACATTTAATTTATGACCCTGGGCTCTCTCTGAGCTCTCATTTCACCTTCCCGCATGCTCGTTCATTTCTGTAAATAGGAGCAATAAGAACAACAAACAACAATTATATATTTTAACAGTGAGACGTCGTTCGCTGGACTCAGTTCTAGTAACTGAGTACAGCTTTATCTCAGCATAAGGTTTTTATTTGAAACAAGAGTTAAAAAGGAAACTCCTCCCACATAGATCTTCGTTCACAGAATGGTCAGCTTCTTCACCAAAGGGCACACAGCTTCTTCACAAAAGGCACACAGGAAGTGCCACATTCCTCTTGATTATTCACGGTTTCTAAGTGTTTCCACATGCACTACAAAATTAAACCCTCATACAACATTAACAGAATTTATATCTCTTCACAAGGATAATGGTGAACAATGTACACCGGATTATATAAGACCCCAGCATCACAAAAAGACAAAGGTTTTATTTTTTGCGTCCAGCCACTTACACAACTACAAAGGTAGGTTAAGCCTCTGCATTGAGCTGCTGAATCTTGATACGCTAGCTCTTTAATAAACAAAGTTGGCACAGTGAGGATACAACGTTAACAATAATAAGTTCACATTATGAGTCTTTTGTGTTTCTGAAATAAAATACTCTAACTTCTATGTTAATCTCATCTTTAAACAGGAGAGTCAGGAGAGGTCACGGTTAGGTCTGAGTTCTTCCAGGTCCATGGGGAAAAGCCAGAAAGCTCACTGTGAGAATAAGGGAAAGTCATCCTGCAGGTTCAGATCAGGTTCAAAAGAAGAAGGTTCCTGTTTTTGAAAATGAAGTTTCTGCAGGTCATATCATTGCTGTGAATTTGATAGAGATAAACTCCATCATTAGACTATTATGTATCATATGGTACCAAAGATACCATGTGAAATTACATAGTCAGTGCCAGTCTTGCCAACTGTCTCCAACAGAGAGTAGCTGAAGTTGACCCAGAAAGTCGTTAGATGTCGCCAGATGACGTCACAGTCTAATTTGCATATTGATTACGTCATTGCGTCACATCGACTTGATGACATAATCATGTTGGGATCCATTTTTCACAAATGAACTGCACAGACTGTTGGATGGCTGGAAGCCATTTTCCCCAGTATTTCCCAGCATTCATAACAGTGACCCCAACACACTCCCATTGGTCTGTGGCCACCAATGGTGACATCAACGATGACATCACGGCCAAAGGCCTATAAGAAGGTGGTGGCGGCAATTTCAAATTATTCTCAGCAGAAACTTCTGCTAGAGAGGACATCTCACCAGTGAAGATTCTCTTTTCCTCTGACCCGCTGGACTGGGAAGAACTCTCATTTCAACACTTCGAAGTGCTCATCCTGTTGGTGTATCCAGTTTGAACGATATCAGGACTGTTCCAAGACAGTTCGTTATGACGTCGACCTGCTAGCCGTCCGGCCTGCAGTTGGGACACACGGTCCTAAAAATCCTGCGCATGTTTTCTAACTCTTCCTTTTCTTGCTCAACTACAGACACATTTTGCTCCCCTGTTTTTGGACTAGACCTCCCTCAAAGCAAAGTAGGCCTGAACCGGTTCATTTATGCTAATCTTGTCTGGGCAGATAAATAGGGAAAATATCGTTTTTAAAAGGTTAGATCTCCTTCATTGTTGGTTTAAAGTGTTTTTAAGTGCTGAACCTGTTGGCTCATTTAGCGTCGCCGCACGCATAAGTTTGAGCTGTATTTGCTGTATTTGAAACTGTTTCTTTTTATCCTGAGCGGATTGCTTTCTTTCTTTCTTTCTTTCTTTCTTTCTTTCTTTCTTTCTTTCTTTCTTTCTTTCTTTCTTTCTTTCTTTCTTTCTTTCTTTCTTTCTTTCTTTCTTTCTTTCTTTCTTTCTTTCTTTCTTTCTTTCTTTCTTTCTTTCTTTCTTTCTTTCTGATCACCTGGTCGGAAGAGTCGGGCTCGGTCTGACCTGCTATAGCTGGTCTGTTAGCTGAAAGGTTAACCTCATTGTTCCTTTGTCTGTTTGTTAAGGCTGTGGCCTCCATTTAGCCAAAACCAGTTTTATGGCCCTTTTTCTCCAGACACCCCATGTGCTGTTTTCCATCCCCACACAGAACTAGTTTTATGACCCTTTGTCCCCCAGGCTATCTGTGACTTGAGCCCCCCTGGAGTGAGGGCCACCTCCCTCCCTGAACAAAACCTGAGCTGTCTGTTTGTCCCTGATCCATTTAATGTTAATTGTGTTTAATTTTTACATATTATTATTTTCTAAGATCTGTAGTAATTAGTTGCATGCTTTACAATAGATGGGAATTATTGACTAAATGATATGTATGTGTACAATTATTGTCTACGACGTGTAAATTTACACCTTCAAGAAGAGACTGGATGTCTGGCCTTCTAAACAGAAGTGGTGCCCCTAATATTAATAAATTAAACATAAACCTCATCAATAATTATATTAATATTAAATTATTGATCATAATTATTGATGGTTATGCAAACCAGACAAAAACTCACTCACTCTGAGTCACAACACATGACAACCTCGGCAGTGGGGGTCATCCTGGTAGACGTCACACAATAGAAAAATCACAGCATCCTACCACTGGAACACCTTAGAGGATGTAAAAAAATGGGTAATAGTTTTTTACTTTTCAGTTGTTTGTTCTGATCAAAGAAAAATTAAGGTATGTACAATTTAACTGCCCATTAGACCTGATAAGTTCTATGTGAATTGTGATGTATTTAATTTAATGTAGTCCCTACATTGCTCCAAATAAACAGTATACTCGTTATGAAAGAAAATTGTTGCTAATCAAGTCTGTGAGCATCTAAACAGTAACGCACTGTTTGAAGAGTTTCAGTCAGGTTTTAGAGCTCATCATAGCACTGAAACAGCACTGGTGAAGGTTACTGTAATGGCAAAAAAATAGTATCTCAGGGTTTCCATAATAAAGAAGACTTGAGTCCAAGAAGGCATTTAAGTATTTAATTCAAACATATCTGGCCAGAACACGGAGGAGACAGAGTTACTCGTGCATCACCCTAACCAACCTTTCTAACTAACCGCTTAAATAGTATTCAGCAATCATTGTTTATCTCTGTAGACGTCTTCTCCAACGTTCACGCCCCGCCTCCAGAGTAACCGCTTCATGCGAGTCATAGCAACGCATAAAGCAGCTCATCCGAAGGCCAGACTGTTATCTTACTGCCCCGACGTCTGTCTCTCTGGTGACCTGACACATATATCTTTCTCATAACATTAAGCTGGAACAATAAGCTTGTCATTTTACCCTAGATGCATTCACTAAACAGAGAATATACACTTAATTCCTAATTGCATAACAATTTTCCACCACAATTCCCTGCTTTTATTAACTTAAATAATACCATAAATATAAAGGAAAATTCAAAAGTGCTATCACAAATCTCCCTAAAAGGTTGGTAGGTTGATCAAACAAAAAAAACAATGTTCAAAACACAAATTACAATCAGACATGAGACATGTTTGGCCATGGAATTAGCTCACAGTGACAAATATTAGATCCTTCCCGATGACTTTGCTGAGACTCCTGTGCATTGAGACCGAAAACCCACGGGGTCTTCTTACGCCATTTTCTTGTGGGCAAAATGTCATCTCAACAGCCCCTCGCCCCAGAGGCGGCCATCCACAGGTCTCGTCATCGGTCAGGATGTTCTAGATAAAACACAGAACAAAGGAGAAATTATATAGCATCTTCCAGTACACTTCAGAGGGTTTTACATCAACACTAGATGTTGAAATGTATACTCTTCCCTTGCGCTGTTTGTTGTCTGTTGCCGTGAAGTCAACCTCCGCCATCATCCAGTGACCCGTAGCCACCGATCAGTCCTTCCTCAGAAAGGAGAGAGTGGTCACTCCTCAGAAGGCCCTTCAGTGAGAACCTCCCAATGCGACCCTTGGGAGCTGAGCTAATTAGGTATTAGAGCATTGATGTTCAAACACAGGTGAGCCAATTCACAAAAGATGAATAGGATGATTATGTAAAGTATAACCCACACCCTATGAGTATGGTTTCAGATCAACCTGATGCAACTGTGTGCAAAAGCAATTCTAAACAACTCACAACCTGGTTAATGAGCCAAACCTCATCAACTGAAGCTAGATTACAATTAAGGTAAATGTCTCCAAATCACTGTACTAAATCCATGCCAAGAAAAAGACGACCAACCATTCCAACTTGTGAGAGTAAAAAATCCCAAGAATCAACTACTGCCCGCAAGAAGTAAAGAAGGTTTTCAGATCAAATTAAAACTTTTGTAAAGTTCCCAGACACAATATGTACTACAAGTCTGAACCCAAACCGAAATGGAATATGAAGTCAGATGTCAAGTCCAGGTAGTAAAAACCCTAATTAATTTATGACAGATTTATGATTGACAAGAAACCCAATTAAACCTGCAAGTTACAATTCTCTTCATAATCCCTTAAAAATCTGTTCCAATTACTATCAAATCCAATTCCCCCCTTTTTTTAAGGCATCTTGCACATGCCTTAAAAAATCAAGAAACAAGGAAACAATAACTTCAACTGCTTCTCCAGTGTCAAGAAAAGAAACATAGTAGGTTAAAGGTCATGCATAAGGCATAACCTCAGAACCTGTGGATCCTGCTGCTGTCGCTGCTGAGCCAGCTTCAACCCCCAGATGATCATATCCCAATCATTTAGGTTTGCAATTAGGTTCTTATATTTGAATAACCTTGTTGTTGAAAGTGTGCTATACAAATAAAATTGCCTTGCCTTGCAAAAACAAAACAAACTAATAAGTTCCCCACATAGTTACCTAATGTATTTAAGAATTTTAGTCCTACTTGCATTAGCTACAAAACACTTCATTTCCCTCTGGGATCAATAAAGTATTTTGAATTGAATTAGACAACTTCTTCAGACCCTGCTTTTCCAGAATCTAATTGATGTTACAGTAAGGATTATCTTGCAACCACCTTAGTTAAAATTGTTACTCAGGACACAGTTTATTTACCTAATTAATATCTCTGCTGCTGTTATTTGCTCCACTGTTTCTTACAGTTTATTCTCTGTTAACTCCTTGAAAAAAAACCAATACATTTATTCTAAATGCAGAATTTTAAAACCTGTACAACTGTAAAACATCTCTAATTCAATTTATCTAACTCAGCTGCACATTCAGATTTGAGTATGCCACTTCTATTTTAATAACAACTTTGTCAAGTAACCTTTTTACCTGTACCTGATACTCTTGCTTACGAAAGAAACTTTTCTTCATTGCAGTTTCTGTGTAGGACTTGAGTTATACTTTATACTTTACTGAAGTAATTATCTATTTACCCACTTTTTACCTCTACTCAGTATTTTAGACTGCTTATATTTTTAAATTAGCCTCATTACTCCTGTTTCATTTAATCTTTTATTAAAAGGAACACACAAAAACCCCCTCAAACATCAAAAATTGTTACAACTGAATAGAATTTACTGCGGTTTGATAGTCGGTCTCACATTTATTATTCTGACACCCTGTTTTTATGCGATCTGTAGCATATAATGTGCACATTTGTCCTGTCTTTAGAACAGTGACCAAAATTCTGAATCTATTTTTATTATCATTTGTCTTAATGAAGTAAACTGAATTTTAAAAAATAGAAACCAAGTTAAACCCCACTGTGTGTGTAGGTCACACCTGTTGGCTTAAAGATTGCACTAAATGCATAATTTTCACATATACCATACCACTTTATTTATATAGCACGTTTATACACAGCCGAGGCCAACCAAGGTGCTGTACAGAAGAACATCATATGCAGCTGACACAGGTAGCCTAGTGTATCCCAAATGCGTCCTTATTATTTAACATTTTTATTAAACATTACTATAATTAAGGAAAAGTTCTTTTTGGTCGAGGTATGGCTAAAGCTTTATTCTTTATCATTTAATGTTCTAATCCTAAATTTGTTTTATGATTTCTACCTCCTTTGTGTGAATCTAAATGTATGTAAGGTCTATGATCTAAATGCTTCTATTATCTGTCACTTTGCTGCCGGTACAGCAGAAGTTCCCCTTCTTGGGAAAATAAAAGGATTATTCATGAAGTTAAGCATTACTGTATTTTAATTTGGAAAGCTCATGTTTGAAACATGAAGTGGTTTTGCGCAAAAAACAAACAGTTTGACTAACCCGGACTCGTTAACATCCAGGAAGTAACTGAAAACTCAAGACTAAACTTTCCATCAAAACAGTGTTTAAGTTCCTATTTTTTAGACTTCCAGTGTTATTAACGCTTCATCAGTGTCGGGATCTATGATTGTTTTCAACCAGAGAATCGCAGCACATCGGTCGTAAGAAAGAAGCTTGTGGCTCAATTAGCTGATTATCTACAAGAGAATTATATTACATCTGCAACTGACTTTATTTCAGATCATTTTTACCACATTGTAGTTAATAACTCACTGGCTAAGATTAAACTTAGAGTTTTTACCCACGTTGTTTTCTCATGCGTTTTGTGTAAATAACTCAAAAG
This sequence comes from Valencia hispanica, assembly GCA_963556495.2. Classification (NCBI taxonomy): domain Eukaryota; kingdom Metazoa; phylum Chordata; class Actinopteri; order Cyprinodontiformes; family Valenciidae; genus Valencia; species Valencia hispanica. The sequence goes on from OY747719.1 coordinate 11,567,155, forward strand.
ACTGAAATACTTTCATACTGCCACTCGGATCTGTATTAACTGGAGTTGGTTTTCAATATATCCGATTTTAACCGTGCGTTTTCCGTGTTATTTCTATTTACTACTGAGTAGGCTACGTTTATCAAAAGTATTAGTTAAACATAGAAACCATCATTCATCTAGTTTATTGCTGAATTGCATCGTTTCTCATAGAATCTTAAAAGAACGTTTTCAAGCTAAGGTTCCCGGGCCGAACGCGGCCTCCCCTTATCTCATGAACACAGTGTTATAGTTTTAGGTCGAACCAGTTTTAATCACTTACAGTAGTTCAAATTTTATATTACCATTTACCTTTGTGCATTATTTCCCCCGAGGCTTTTATTGATTAGCGCAAATCTAACAGCTGTAACTCACTCAGCACAGCTCACCCATTTAATAGGCTATAAAATTAATATGGATTCAGGTTAGAAAATACTCAAATATTAGATTGATGAGATAAATGTAATTTCCATCTCACATTAATTTGAAGCATTGCTTTGAAAAAAACCAGCATAATAAATCAAATAGACTAAAGAATGTTTATTCATATTTGCACCTTGCAGAAAAATATAATTATCAATGATTGTTGGAAATGTGTTCCAGGCAAACATGTTTTCAAAAATGATGTAGGAATTTATTCTCCAGTAAATCACTGATTCACGTTTAGATAATTAATCATTACTATATTATCACCATTAAAACTACAGCAAGTTTTCAAGATAATATAGTTTATTTTAAACATTAAATCTGACTCATATGCACCAATCTAGATCATACTAATCATCCATCATTCATTATGCTTTAACTTGGAATATTCTCTGTTTTATTTGATCTATTTTTATCCAAGATCACTTGATGTTAAGATTGCAGTTTTCTGTTGCGTTTAGTTTTGCAGATAGAGGGATGACATATTTTTAATCCTGAGATCCCGAGCAAACCCCTGATACTAAATGCATGTCAAATGCATTAAAAAGCCTATTATGGAAATAATATTTAACAAGGATGAGAAAAGATAATGGAGTGTTTCCACGTCCTTCAGTCAGCATGCAGACACATCTCACAATTGGTGACCCAAGACACAGAGAGTATCCTTGAGCTTCTCACATGTTGGTTCAACATAATACATATCTCAGTTAACACAGAGATTTAACCTTTAACATGATCAACATAATTTTCCACATTAAGTCATTCAAATCTTCTTTTATAAAAAATGCTACGCAGAAAAATTCTCACAACAGGCCTCAAATAATTTAGGCTTTGATAAAAAGCCAAGAGAGCTACAACAAAACTAACTGTGAAATCTATAGTTCAGGATTAGATTTTTACCCCTAAACACCAAGTGATTATATATTATTTGCTTTCTTAATTTGAAAAGTGATATGTCACTATTGACGAACAATTACGTTTTGTTGGATTTGCTTTTACTACAAGAAAGTAAAACAATTGGCTAAACAGTGTCCAATATTAGTAATTCAGTATGCTCATTCATTTGGAAACAAGCAATTAAATTCCAACATTTCATGTTCTTATTACGTTTCATTATTACTATTTTAAAGAAAACGGGTCCCCAGAGTGTTTTTGCAGCTACAGGGGATCACACTTCTTAGCCTCCCTTGTAAGGTCTAAGAGAAAATGTTAGAATTTGAATTCCCTTCACCATAGCCCCAAATAAGCCAAAATATATTAGCAGCCCCCAAACTCAGGTACGCACAGGTAACCTCCCAAGCCACTTGTCCATACCTTTTTAGGCCGAAGCTCGAACATGACTCCTCCCCTGTGGACAAAGTGGTCAGTCCATTCTAGAAAAAAGGCAAAAAAGAATGAGAACCAGCCTGACTTTCATTCTGGTTCAGTTGAAATTGAAAATTGCATTGGTTGTCATAAGCAAAATTCAAAACTCACAGGACCACTGTCTTGTTATACTTGATGGCCCCTAAAAAACATTTCAGGTATATTAATATTTACTTAAAACAGTGAGACGACTTCCCTTTAATTACAAAATCAGGTGCCTTATATTAAGACCCACTTATATAACTTCCTGTGTTTACCCACCAGATTGTGACAAAACCATCAGATTTCTAGGATCAAACCTTTCCTGAACTCATGCCCCTTATCCTGGAAGGAGACACATAATTCTTCACAGCTTGAGATCAATTCAGTCATTTTCCAAACAAAATTTCTAATAAGGCCCACTAACTGCTCTGACGCTTGAATGTTCCCCAGATAAGATTAGTATTGACCTTTTTTCCATTTATTTAAGACCTAAGTAACCTAAGGACCAGTCATCTTTATTTTAATGTTACCCAGCAGAAACCTAAAGTTTTATTTTTTTTCAGTTGTGTTCAAATTATAGCCTAAACAATGTTGTTTTACTGTTGCTGCTCACAGCAAAGTCTTGTTATTTTTTAAGTCTCGCGATTGTTTACATTAGCGCCTTGCAAGCTGATAAAAAATTCGTCCTTCACAGCTGTGGCGAAATCTAAGCAGTGTTGCTGTAAAGGTCCAAGTTACTTTAGTTAATGTTCACAGATCGAAGATTTATTACTTTCTTACAACAAACCCCAAAATACAAGGAAACTATTCAGCCCCAATTGTCCCAGAAAGGAAGGAAAATATGTTTTCACTGTCAGTCAGCTTAGTCAAAATTTAAGTCAGTCAGGGTATAATTCACAACCTACTCTAAATGCCCCAATTAACTCTGCTATTTGTTCTAGTCGTAAAATAGGAACGTTTCCGTTTCTAAGTTAGTGCACACAAGCTGCGTTAGCTAAGGAAACTTGTACTTAGTGTAATAACAATTCCATCAAATAACTTTCAACCAAAATGAAATACCAGATAGCTGTGTGCAACACCGTCTTTAAGCTCTGATTAGACTAAACTCACCGGATGACGAATCATCACCTTATCAGAGCCGTAGCAGTTTCGTTGTCTGCTTTACCCCGTCTGTCTAAAACAAACAAATTTGGTTTAGTTGCACATCAACTTTCCCTTACAAATTACAACACAATAACAAAACAAAATTTAGATCAACATAGAAAATAGAAAGAATCAGAAATTATGGCCTGCTTCCATCGAGACCCCTTTCGCTCTAAGGGTCCTCTGGCAGAAACAAAACAAAAACAAAACAAGATTTACTTTCCTAAGGGAGTGTGTATGTGTGTCATAAGCAGGTGTCACCGAGATAAAATACAGCTACATCAGTCAGCAAGCATTTCTTAATTGCATTTGAGCTGTGTGTATTTTTGTCCTGCCTGAATTTCGCTGGGTCATCTGCAGACTGGCCGGCCCAGGGCCCCCCCCTCTCTCGATCCAGCTAATCGCCATGTTTCAAGGACCACAGCCCCCAAATAACTCATCTCACCTGAGCAAGAGTTTTCCCCTCTGCCCACTGGTCAGCCCGCATTCAGGCCGGAGTCCAGCCTCCGCCTTTGTTATGGCTGCCAAACCCCTTATTCCAAGGGTGGGGGAGGTACTAGGGCTCCTTGTGGCCCTCCCCAGGCGCTGCTGGACCGAAGGCAGGGATCCCAACCAGCCTGAAGAAAAACACAGGACAACTCAGCGAAACTCATCAGCAGTTCTACCATGGAATGTGTAACAATAACTGTGTGTGTGTGTGGTATTCTGTATTATACCAAGCCATCAAACAAAGGTTCTTAATGCTCAAACACTCCAGTTCTGGAAGAAGCAAACAAGAGTAAATAAAAGAGAAATAAACAAAACCACATAAAAAACCCACAAAGAAATTACATCACTTTTAGATTTCCTTTAAGATTATCCAAATTCCTCCCCTGGGCCCATTAATTCTTTTATTTTTATTTATTAATTATTTTTTTTCTTTTCTTTCTGTGGATATATTGGACTGTCTGGAGGTGAAGTGTTGCTAGATTACAGACCCGATTGTCTGCCTGGGTACCCAGTATTGATGAAGGACGTCTCCCCCATCGCTTTCTAGTTTCCTTGAGTGAAACCAAAGCTTAAAAAAACCCTCGTCGGAAAATAATCAATCTACTTAATTAATTGACCACTTGTCCAACTGCCGTGCTCCCAGGTAAAACCCGGAGCAAAAACCCGATACTTTCTTTAACGTTGATTAAATAATTAACCATACAATTATATATAAGTATGTATATTATATTAAGTAATCAATCAACCGCGTGTAAGTAAATAAACACAAAACCGCTAGCAAATATTTCACCTCCTGAGAGTGCATATAAAATTCTGTTATCACTATTTATTTAAAAGGACTCAGTCTTACCAGGTTCTGTCTCAGGCGACGGCAGGGCCGACAGAGATGCTTCAAGGCCTCCATCTCCCAAACAGCTACTGGAGGTAAGAGGCTGGGATAATTTTTCCCAGGACGCTAGCAACTCCCTTGACCCTGTCCCTGCCGGTCCATTCCGTTCACTGAGGTTGCGTTGGGCGCCAAGTGTAATGGCAAAAAATAGTATCTCAGGGTTTCCATAATAAAGAAGACTTGAGTCCCAGAAGGCGTTTAAGTATTTAATTCAAACATGTCTGGCCAGAACACGGAGGGGACAGAGTTACTCGTGCATCACCCTAACCAACCTTTCTAACTAACCGCTTAAATAGTATTCAGCAATCATTGTTTATCTCTGTAGATGTCTTCTCCATCCTTCACGCCCCACCTCCAGAGTAACCGCTTCACGCGAGTCATAGCAACGCATAAAGCAGCTCATCCGAAGGCCAGACTGTTATCTTACTGCCCCGGCGTCTGTCTCTCTGGTGACCTGACACATATATCTTTCTCATAACATTAAGGTGGAACAATAAGCTTGTCATTTTACTCTAGATGCATTCACTAAACAGAGAATATACACTTAATTCCTAATTGCATAGCAATTTTCCACCACAATTACTAATGATATTCTCATGGCCTCAGATAATGGACTTGTGTCTGTTCTGGTTTTGTTAGATCTCAGTGCTGCTTTTGACACAATCGATCATAATATTCTCTTAGAAAGGCTTGAACATGTTGCAGGGATCAAAGGAACAGCACTAGGCTGGTTTAAATCATATTTGTCTGACAGATTCCAGTTTGTTCATCTAAATGATAAATCATCTTCACTCTCAAGGGTTACTTGTGGAGTTCCACAGGGTTCTGTGCTTGGACCAATTCTGTTCACCATATATATGCTCCCAATTCGTAGAATCATTAGACAGCATGGGACACATTTCCACAGCTATGCCGATGATACACAACTATATTTATCCATAAATCCTGATGAACCCAGTCAGTTAGGTAGATTACAGGCATGTCTGGAAGACATAAAAACATGAATGACCCTAAACTTTTTGCTTTTAAATTCTGACAAAACAGAAGATGCTGTCTTTGGACCAGAAGTTTTTAAACAGAAACTGATTAGTCAATCACTTCATCTGGATGGCATTAAATTGGCCCCCAGTAATAACGTAAAGAACCTCGGCGTAATTTTTGACCGAGACCTGACATTTAAATCCCATATTAAACAGGTTTCTAGGATTTCTTTCTTTCACCTCCGGAATATTGCTAAAATTAGAAACATCCTGTCCAGGAGTGATGCTGAGAAACTAGTCCATGCATTTGTTACCTCAAGGCTGGACTACTGTAATTCTTTACTATCAGGAAGTCCACAAAATGCCATTAAAAGCCTTCAGTTGATCCAAAATGCGGCAGCAAGAGTTCTGATGAATATTAAAAAGAGAGATCATGTTTCTCCTGTTTTCGCTTCCCTTCATTGGCTCCCTGTTAAATCCAGAATACAATTTAAGATCCTTCTTCTTACATACAAAGCCCTTAATAATCAAGCTCCATCATACATCAGAGATCTAATTGTTTCATATGTTCCTAACAGAGCACTTCGCTCTCAGACTGCAGGTTTACTTGTAGTTCCTAGGATTTCTAAAAGTAGAATGGGAGGCAGATCTTTTAATTATCAGGCTCCTCTCCTGTGGATCCAGCTCCCAGCTTTAGTCTGTGAGGCAGACACTCTGTTTACTTTTAAGGCCAGGCTTAAAACTTTCCTTTTGATAAAGCTTATAGTTAGAGTGGCTTAGGTCATCCTGAGCTATCTCATTGTGCCTATTAATTAGTCTGTTGCCAGTCAGAATGCTGCTATTATCTGGTGAAAATGTGCAATTTGGGTGTACTGTACTGTTGAATGTAATAAAGACCTAGACATTTCTTACATTGGTAAATGGTCTTCAGTGGCTCTTTGCTTGTGTTTCAGTCTGGACAAGCTTTTGTGTATTTATGTTGTATTTTAGACATTTTTACAATCAGATTTGCTTTTATGGGTTTAATTGAATTCTGTCGCCATATGTCCTCAGCTGCTTTCGGTTCATGGTTTTTGTACTACAGTGACCTTCAGAGAGTCTAAATACAAAACAGAAAAAGCAAACTATAAAAAGATGTGCCCGAAGTAAGTGGACTAGCATTGTTGCTACGGTGACTTGTAGATATGGTAAGTCATTGAAGCACTCTGTTTAATATTATTGGGTAAAAAAGCAATGCAAACATGATATGTTCCAGGTTTTACATACAGTTTCCAGTTTGATCAATCCAAGTCAATTTCATGCCAGGTGATGTATTTTTCACACTACACCACTAAAACTCAGTAATGGATACATGGCCTCATTGTGTTTTCTTATGTGAGGCTCTGTTGAGACTTTATGAGTAGCCAGTATCTTACCTGCAGTCCAGATATTGAGCTATGAACAAGTATTTGCCCTCTTACAGATATCTAATTTTTGTTTTCTCATTCCAATGTTTCAGATCACGAAACAAATTTAATTCACATACAGATAACCTGAAAATATCCTATATGTTTTTAAATGATCTAATTTATTAAATGAAAAACCCTATCCAAACCAACCTGGCCCTATTTAAACTGGTTGTACTGCCTCCGGCAGGAACAACTGTTACCAAGTATTAGATAAAGTGAACCTTTTACTTCTGTGTGGAGCTTTCTTGATCCACAGCATCTCAGTCAGATTTTAGTCTCGATGTGCCTCAATATTATTATTATTTTTTAATTGTTTTATGTGTCGTGTCTGGCAGTGTGGCACTCAGAATTGATGTCTGAGTACCAAGTAGAAGCCCAACAGATTTAATGTCACAACTGGAGCATTTGCTGTAGTACTCCATTTGATATATATGTGTAAGAAATCATCATTAGAAACTGCAGTGTTTTTTCCCCGATATTATGAACATCCCATAGGTCATCCTGAGCTATCTCTGTAGTTATGCTGCTATAGGCTTAGACTGCTGGAGGACAGACTAACCAATTTTCTTCACTCTGCTACTTCCTTTTCTCCTACTACTCTCCAGTTGTATTACAGTACATTCTGTTATTTCGAATGTTAACTTTGTTTTCTCTCAGTGTTTTCTCTCCATAGAAGATATACCTGGTCTGGTATCCTGCTTGGCTGCAATGCCCTGTTGGACAGGGGGCATCGACTGGGATGATGCTCCCAGTAACTCAACATCCACTGTGTCCTGTTATCAACTTTTTACTTTCTGTAACATAGAAAGTTCTCTTATATCAGATCTTCTGTTCCTTCTGTGTCTCTGCTCTGTCTTCTCAAACCCCCAGACGGTCGTGGCAGATGGCCGCTCCTGAATTCATCTTACTGTCTAATTCTGTCTTTTCAAATTTCAAGAGAGCACTGTTGGTTTGTGTTACTGCAGGTCTGGAGAGAAAATCTCCTGTATGGTGGAACACATCAGCCTAAAGGAACCTCTGATTATAGACTGGGGTAAATGTGTTTTGTACATTGCACCTATCTCCTCTCTACAGCTATTGTGTTCTGCATCTGTCCTAATCTAGAGCCATCTGATAGTACACTTATCTGACTACACCTGCCTTTGTCTTACCTTGCTTGCCCTCAACCATGTTGGGACAGGACATTTTGACTGTTGATAATGACACTGTCTTTTGAAATGGCAGCTGTAAGAACATCTAATTTTAAACAAAGATGGTTGAGACAGCTCTTTGATTTATTTCTTGTATGCAAGGAGAGACAGATCATGCATTTCGTCCTGGTCTGTGTCTGACAAAATCAGATTAACAACCCAGCTTTATACAAGTTGGTCACTCCCAGTGTTGTGACACAGAGTGAGCGAGTTTTTGTTTGGTTTACATAACCATCAATAATTATGATAAATAATTTAATATTCATTTAATTATTGATGAGGTTCAAGTTTAATTTATTATTATTAGGGGCACCACTTCTGTTTTTAGAAGACCAGACATCCAGTCTCTTCTTGAAGGTGTGAATTCACACGCTGTGTACATTAATTGTACGCATTACTCCAAGTAATCCCAGACAACTTCTCTTTAAGCTAAGGGGAATTTATTAAGAAAATAGATCAACCTCACAGCCAAAACATTTAATCAATAATTCCCATATATTCTAAAGCATGCAACTAATTACTACAGATCTTAGAAAACAATAATATGTGAAAATTAAATACAAATTAAATACAATTAACATGAAATGGATTAGGGAAAAACAGACAGCTCAGGCTTTGTGCAGGGAGGGAGGTGGCCCTCACTCACTATCTCAAGTCACAGATAGCCTAGGAGACAAAGGGTCATAAAAATTCAATCAATCAAACTTTATTTACAAAGCCGTTTTCATACAAAAGTGCTTTACAGATTCAAATGACCCCACATAAAACTACATTCCCATCCCTCCCCCACAGATTTAAAAGCATGGTCACAGTTAAGAAAGAAAGAAAGAAAGATCCGGTGTTGGAAGGAATTTTTTCAATCTAATTTAAGACCTCTCTTAACGGGACAGACACCAATTTAGTTTTCTGACTCCTAGACTCTCTCTGGCTCTTGTTTCACCTTCCAGTGTGCTCGTTCATTTCTGTAAAAAGGAGCAATACGAAGCAACAGACAACAGTTACAGATTTTACCAGTGAGACGTCTGCAGACGGACTCAGTTCCCCTCAACTGAGCGTCGAACTACAGCGCCGCACAGCTTTTATTGATACACGAGTTGCATGAAACCCCCTCCCCTCATACAGCTTTTTTCACAGAATGGTCAAAACTTCTTCACATAAGGCAACGCGTAATTTACTACACTCTTCTTGATTGATCACTGTTACTAAGTGGGTCCACATGCACTGCAGAATTAGACCCCCATAAAACAACTTTGTGCACTCTGAATGAACCCCAGACAAGTCATATATTCAGCAGGAACATAATTTTAAAGGTCACATGCAAGTCATCTATCAGCGGGAACATACTTTTATAAGATCACATGCCCCCTCACGCAGATGTTTTTTCCGTTACCCCCTGTAACACTTAGTTTTACACCCAAAATAAGTGTACGCTCTCATAAAACATTTACAGAATTTTTATCTCTTCACTGGTCAGGATAAAAACAGTTTCAAACACAGCAAATACAGCTCAAACTTATGCATGCGGCGAGGCTAAATGAGCAAACAGGTTCAGCGCTTCAAAACACTTTAAACCAACAATGAACGAGATCTAACTCATTAAGATCTCTATTTTTCCTATTTATATCTGCCCAGGCACCAGTTCTACTTTGCGTTCGATCCACGAGGCGGAGAGCAAAATGTGTCCGTAGTTGAGCAAGAAAAGGAAGAGTTAGAAAGCCTGCGCAGGATTTAAGGACTGTGTCCCAACTGCAGGCCGGAGGCTTGCAGGTGACGTCATAACAAACTGTCTTGGAACGGTCCTGATATCGCTCAAACTGGATACCCCAACATGATGAGCACTTCGAAGCGTTGAAATGAGAGTTCTTCCCGGTCCAGCGGGTCAGAACAAAAGAGAATCTTTACCGGTGAGATGTCCTCCATATGGCAGGAGTTTCTGCTAAGAACCTCTGCTGAGAACAAATTTGAAATGGCTGCCACTCAGGCTTTGCTATTGGAATTTGCTCTTTGGCCCTTTGGCCGTGATGTCATCGTTGATGTCACTATTGGTGGCCACGGACCAATAGGAGTGTGTGGGGGGTCACCACTAGGATTGCTGGGAAATGTGGTCTGCTCAGTCCATCTAGGAAAAATGGCCTCCAGCGTTCCAACAGTCTGTTCAATTCATTTGACGAAAATTGAGTCCCAACACCAGTAACATTCCGTTCTTTTCCACTAACCCAAACTCTAAGGTCCAGGAGGTCTTTATTACCCCAACAGCCAGTTGGTCCACACCTAAACCAGTATCCTTATCTGTCCCACTATCCTTAGGCCATAATTGCCTCTGTCCTCTTGATGGAATCTGTAACTGTGTTTTCCCAGTAACAAACATGTTAAGTTTGTACACAAGTAAATATTTAGCTAAAAGTTAAATATACCTATGATTACTTAATTTCCTTTACACTTTCCAGGTTCAGTTAACGTTTTCACAAGGTTCTGGCTTTTGTTCTGGGGTCATTTGCACATTTTGGGAACAAAACATGTTCATCTTTGGGAAACAGAACCCTTCCCTTTCCTGAGCGGTATGATGGTTGGACATTACCATCATATCTATACTTGCGTGTAATTGTTTGAACAGATGAATGCTGTACCTTCGGGCATCGGGAAATTGTTCCCATAGATGAACCAGATTTATGCAGCTTCATAATTATCTTCCTGATATTTTGCCTTATTTTCTTTTCACTTTATGATCATGTCAAACAAGAAAGAACTTTATTCCTGGTGGGGATTTAAAATACAGTGAGGAGCATAAGCATTTGGACACCCTGCAATTTTGCAAGTTCTTTCACTTCGAAATTATGGAGGGGTCTGAAATTTACACAGTAGATGCATTTCCACTGTGAGACAGCATTTTTTTAAATTCAGGAAATCACATTGCATGATTTTTAAACAATTTATTTGTATAATATTGCTGCACATAAGTATTCGAACACCTGAGAACATCAGTGTTAATATGTGTGGTACAGAAGCCTTTGTTTGCAATTACAGAGGTCAAACATTTCCTGTAGTTCTTGACCAGGTTTGCACACCCTGCAACATGGATTCTGGCCCACTCCTCCACACAGACTTTCTCTAGATCTGTCAGGTTTCGGGGCTTTCACTGAGCAACACTGAGTTTCAGCTCCCTCCAAAGATTTTCCATTGGGTTTAGGTCTGCGGACTGGCTAGGCCACTCCAGAACCTTGATATGCTTCTTACATAGCCACGCCTTGGTTATCCGGCTGTGTGCTTTGGGTCATTGTCATGTGGAAAGACCCAGCCACGACCCATCTTCAATCCTCTGACTAAGGCAGTGTTTCTCAAACTTTTTTTATCATTCCCCACTTTGGACAAAGGAGCATACACAAGCCCCCCATGCTTTTATCGCCCCAACAGAATGGTGACCACGCCTGATTTTTAAAGTGTTTTATTTATTTAAATAGTCGAGTTAGTCTACAAGTTTTTATGGGTATAAATTAGTTGGAAAAAGGGGTTGCGCACTGGCATAAAACCGGCTCAGAAATACATGCTGTCAGTAGGTGCTACATGTAGAACTTCAGCTCACAGTTGGAGAAAATAAAAGTTGTCGTTTTATAAAATTTACAAAGCTTTCAAAAGTACAAAATAAAAAAAAATAATAAAACAAATAAAGAGCAAGATAGTCATCCCTGTATTTCCTCCGTGGTTGACCGTGTGACTTCTCTGACTCTGAAACGTTCCCTGATCTTTTTAGATATTTGTACATTTTGTAGATGGAATCTCTGATAATGCGGCTACTTCAGCTTGTTTTGTTCTCAAACTCTCAGTCCGATGTTTCAGGTCCCGGTTCTGTTTACAATGATGATCACAATTGCTAATTTATTTGAGTGTGTTTAATTTTGTGAGAGGGGGGAGCTGGTTGATTTAATTTACAGTGCAGTGAAATATTCGCAATGACAGAATCTAGGGGGGAAAAACTATTTAAATCTCATTGATGTCACACCCCACCTGCAATACCTCTGCGCCCCACTAGTGGGGCTCGCCCCATAGTTTGAGAAACACTGGACTGAGGGAAGGAAGTTGTTGCTCAAAATCTTACAATACATGTCCCCATTCATCCTCTCCTTAATACAGTGCAGTCGTCTTGTCCCGTTCACAGAAAAGCACCCCCAATGCATGATGTTTTCACCCCCATGCTTCCCAGTAGGGATGGTGTTCTTGGGATGCAACTCATCCTTCTTTTTCCTCCAAACACGGCGAGTAAATTTAGACAAAAAGGTTCTACTTTGGTCTAATTTGACCACATGACTTTCTCCCATGCCTCCTCTGGATCATCCAGATGGTCACTGGCAAACTTCAGACGGGCCTGAACATGTGATGACTTGAGCAGGGGAACCTTCCATGCAATGCATGATTTTAAACCAGGACGGCGAAGTGTTCTACCGACAGTAATCTTTGAAACTGTGCTCCAAGCTCTCTTCATGTCATTGACCAGCTCCTCCTGTGTAGTTCTGGGCTGATTCCTCACCTTTCTTATCATCAGTGATACCACACAAGGTGAGATCTTGCATTAAGGCCCAGTCCGAGGGAGATTGACAGCCATATTTAGCCTCTTCCATTTTCAAACATCTGCTTCAACAGTTGATCTATTTTCACCAAGCTGCATGGCAATTGCCCTGTAGTCCTTTCCAACCTTGTGGAAGTCTACAATTTAGTTTCTGGTGCTATACTACTTCCTGCTCTCCGCGAGGATGGACGCTTTTCTCTTTCCCTCCCTACTGTTGTTTACTTCTGCATTCTTTTGTCTTGTCAACTATTTTTGGAGCCTCTCTTTGCATTCTCCTCCGGAAAGAACAACTATGGTTCTGGATCTGGTTCTGGTCAGCTGGTCTCTTGATACAATTAATTTTTTTCCCGGAGAACGGCTAAAAGGGAGAGCCGAATTGTTCCGATGGAACATTGTGGAGGATCTTGTGTCTCTCACTTTTGGCCATCGAGGACGTTGGAAACATTTATATAATTGGATTCATGATAACCGGATATCTGCTGATTATCGCAGGTGGATTTTCTGAGGTATCGTAAACTTCAAGCTTAAAGGCAGCAATTGGCAGGCTGCCTGGGCTACAGGAAGGTTGCTGTGCTGTCAACACTCAGTATTTGTGATGTGCGAGCAAAATTGGACTCGTTTCACTGCTTGGGTAATAACTTGGAGAAGTTCTCAGCCGGCTGGAAGGTAATCTGACCCACGATTTGGCCATTTGGACTGAACTCGGACCACTGACAGACTCTAAGGCAAGAGAAAAAGTGATCTTCGCCTGGCTCTAAAACAACAACTTCTTATCTACTGGAATTCGACTCCCTGGTCTTGGTAGACCAAACAAAAACTCCCTTGGATGTGTGTGCAAAAGGACATCACAGGCGACAGACTCTGGGATTGAACTGAGAGGAGTTTCATTGTCTCACATTAATGCACACATACATGCACGCACGCACGCTCACGCCAAAGCTACAGACATGCACGCAGTCCTGGATTTCAACATGCTCGCAGTACCCTAAGACTCCTGCCCACTCTTCAGACAGCGAAATGATGGGCGCGTGCTTTGGATGGCCGCGACCGGATTCTCTGTACGGAGGGTTCCGGAACCTCCCCCCCCGTCCCATTTGTGTTCTCATATGTTATGACCGATACATGTGCTTATATGTTTTTGCAGTGGTTTTTTCAGCACCTCTGCTCGGCTCCCTGTAGGGGGCTGGCCTGAGTTGCCTTTTTTTTCCCCTGTTCACCCTCCCTCCTACTGTGAATCATTTCTATCTGCTAAAAGGGGCGCTGGTAAAGCCGGCTGCTACCGCGGTCTTCCAAATCCTGTAATGTGTTAATGTTTGTAATTGTTTGTATGATCTTGGATTGGTTGTACCGAAACTTAATTTCCCCACGGGGATTATTAAAGTATCTCTTATCTTATCTTATCTTATTTTGACAGCCCTTTGGCCTGGCCCATGGTATTAGTTGGAGTCTGACTGACTGTGGTGGTGGACAGGTGTCTTTAACAAGCTCAGACAGGTGCTACTAATTTAGATTAATAAGTGGAGTAGAGGTGGACTTTTTAAAGGCAGAGTAACAGGTCTTTGAGAGCCAGAATTCTTGCTGATTGCCAGGTGTTCAAATACTTATGTGCAGCAATAAAATACAAATGAATTCTTAAAAAAATCATACAATGTGATTTACTGAATTTAAAAAAAAAAGCTGTCTCTCACAGTGTAAATGCACCTACTATGTGAATTTCTGACCCCTCCATGATTTCTAAGTGGGAGAACTTACAAAATCGCATGGCGTTCAAATGCTAATGTTCCTCACTGTACATCCACAGGCGTGCCTCCAATTAACTCAAATGCATCAGTAAAATGATTAGACAGCATGGGAAAAATTTCCACCGTTATGCCGATGATACACAACTATATTTATCCATAAATCCTGAATAATCCAGTCAGTTCTGTAAATTACAAGCATGTCTGGTGGACATAAAAACCTGGATGACGCTAAACATTTTTCTCTTAAATTCTGACAAGACAGAAGTTGCCCTCTTTGGACCCGAAGCTCTAAAAAAGAAACTGCTGAGTCAATCACTTCATCTGAATGGTATTAAATTGGCTTCCAGTAATAACCCCAGCATTGTTTTTGACCAAGACATGACAGTCAAATCCCATATTAAACAAGTTTGTATGATTTTCTTCTTTTACATCAGTAATATTGATAAAATTGGAAACATCATGTCCAGGAGTGATGCTGAGAAACTAGTCCATGTATTTGTTACCTCAAGGCTGGACTACTGTAATTCTTTACTATCAGGAAGTCCACAAAATGTAATAAAAAGGCTTCAGTTGATCCCAAAAAATTCCTTTTTGATAAAGCTTATAATTAGAGTGGCTTAGGTCATCCTGAGCTATCGATGTAGTTAAGCTGCTATAAGCTTAGACTGCTAGAGGACAGACCGACCACTTTTCTTCACTCTGCTACTTTTCTCTTGTACTACTCTCCAGTTGCATTATCTGCTGTTATTTCGACTGTTAACTTTGTTTTTTCTCATTGTCTTTCTTTCCATAAACTACACCTGGTCTGGTATCCTGCTTGGCTGCAATGCCCTGTTGGATGGGGGACATCCCAGTAACTGAGCATCCTCTGTGTCCTGATATCAACTTTTTACTTTCTTTAATATAGAAAGTACTCTTACATCAGTTCTTCTGTTCTCTCTGTGTCTCTGCTCTTTCTTCTCAAACCCCCAGACAGTCGTGGGAGATGCCCGCTCGTACTGAGCCAGGTTCTGCTGGAGGAATCTTCCTGTTAAAGGGGAGTTTTTCCACTCCGCTACATGCTTGCTCAATATGAGGGATTGCTGTGGTTGGAGTCTGCATGACATCATCATCTGGGATTTCATTTTGATTCAAATTCAATCAGTCAGACTTCATTTATAAAGAGCTTTTCATACAGTTGCAACTAAAAGTGCTTTACAGATTAAAATGACCCCACATAAACCATATTACCAACCCTCACCCACAGATTTAAAAGCATGATCAGTTAAACCCCCTCCCCCCAACCCAATTCCCATGGGTCGAGTGCAGATGAGTCAGGTAAGGAAATGCCATCAAGGGAGCCATCTGCGCCAGCGGCAACAGATCAACCGCAGCAGCCGAGGCACACAGGGCGCCCAGAGGAGGCAAGGCAACCCCCTCCTCCACCGAAGCACTACCTGGAGAGCACCCAGGCAGCCACAGCCGACCACTGCTCCAGAGACAGAGGGCTCCCATAGAGGAAACACTGGAAGGAAGATTAAAATAACAGGTTAAAATATAAAAATAAGCAGTAAATAAATGTGATAAGATTAAATAGTAAAACACTGATAAAATGTATTAAGTAAAACATGCAGAGCAAATAAACAGACAAAAATAAATAATCAGTTAAAAGCTAGGCTGAAAAGGTGAGTGTTGAGCCTGCTCTTAAAAACATGAACGTTCTCTGTGGCCCTGAGGTCCTCCAGCAGCCTGTTCCAGAGGTGAGGGACATAATAATGGATAGACGCCTTTGCTTGATGACAAGAAGATGGCTGAAATGGAAGCGCAGAGACTGCAAAGGTTCATATGGTAAAAGGAGTTTAGAGAGATAAGAAGGCCCAAGACCATTAGGACACTTAAAACCATTAAACGAGCCTTAAAATCGATCCTAAAACGTACGGGGAACCAATGCAATGATTTTAAGACAGGTGTAATGTGTTCCCACACACGTGCTGGTGAATTTTGTAGAAGTTGTAAACCTGAGATATTCGTTTTGGGAAGACCAGAAAGCAGGGCATTAAATTAATTACTTCTCGTGATAAAAGGATGTATCATTGTCTCCGTGTTGGCCCGAGAGAGAATAGGCGGACTTTGGCAGTGTTCTTTAGATGATAAAAACCTATTTTGGTGAGATTATTAATGTGAGGGATAAAAGTCAGCTCAGAATAAAAGATGATGCCCAGGTTCTTCACTTGTAAAGAAGGATTAAAAGACAGTGATTGTAGTTTTGCTAAAAGTTTCTCTCTCTGAGTCTCAGGAACAATGACGAAAACTTCAGTTTTATCCTGGTTGAGCTGGAGACAGTTTTCTGCCATCCAGGATTTGATGTCTAAAATACAGTTAAAAAGTACATCCATTGGCCATGTGTCATCAGGAGACACAGAGATGTACAACTGTGTATTGTCAGCATTACTGTGAAAGTTAACTCCATGTCTTCTGATGACACTACCTAGAGGGAGCACATAAAGTTTAAAAGGCATTGGGCCTAAAATTAAACCTGGGGCACACCACATGTAATTTTAGAGGAGCAGGTATCTAAACTTACCATAAAAGTCCTGTCTGTGAGATAGGATGTAAACCATTTCTGAACAGCACCAGAGGGGCCAATCTGTTTTAAACAGGTTAAAGCTGCAGTCCGCAGTATTTGAGGGAGAGAGATTTTTTGAATACGACCTACCAAGGCCCCTCCCAAACCACTCCCCCCTCCCCTCCCCTTCCCTCCCTCCAGCCCTACCGCAGCAATTGTGCACACGCATCACCTGTGGGGACACGCTACTGAGCACCACCCGATGGTATTTTTGCTATGGACATTTCAGAGGTTAGCAACTTCTGCATGACTGATGCTCTCTCACAATATGGCAACTGTAAACGGGAAGACATGGAGTGGTCTGTGTTCGCATTCGCATGCAAGTTGACTGACAGCCAACAAAGCAGAAACTTGAAATCTATTGGCTAAAAAAATTCGGCGCTCAGTGTGAAAATGCATCGGGGTCTACAGGATTTTTCTTAATAACACTTGTTATTAAGAAAAATAAGTGTTGTGGAGCACTAGCCTTTTATCATAGTATTGAACCCCACTATCATTTTAAAGATTTATAAAACTTTGATACATAAATATATTCTCCGGTCTGCAGCTTTAAAAGAATAGTGAGGTCCACTGTATCAAAGGCAGCGCTTATATCCAGTAGAACCAACACTGTCAATCTCTGTGCATCATAGTTTAATCAAAAATAATTTCAAATCTTCAAAAGGGCCGTCTCTGTGCTGTGGTTCACCCTAAAACCTGACTGAGATTCAGAGAAACCGCAAAGTTTCTGTAAAGTTTAAAAAATGTGTCTTTTATTTAGGTTTTCTTTTACTTTACGCTCATAATTTAAGTTGAAAGACGTTAATTGATAGGGCTGAAGGCGTTACCACTTCCTTGCTATTCTAACTCTAACTTGCTACGGAGGCGTGGCAGAGACTTCTATACCCCACAGCGACGGCAGTGCAACTGACATCAGAAATAACTGCTGACATCAATTGCTACTCAGCAAATAGCGATGGCTGATTAAAATTCAACTGTAGTGCAGATTTTTAACCTGAAGAGGGCACCACACTGATGCTTTTAGGCAGAAAATGTACAGTCTTGGCTAAAAGTTTTGAGAATTACATAAATATTGGAATTTGGAAAAGTTGCTGCTTAAAGGTTGAATATGGAACATTTTCTTAAAAAGTTATTTAAAAGAAAATAATAATACCTCCACGGGTGTTTCAAGTGGTGCAAAATGAAATCATTTGAATTAAAATATAACAAAATAGGATTAAAATATAATAAAATATAAATTTTAACGGGCACGACAATGACGTAATGTTTACACCTACCACCATTAGCGGCCGCGGGGTGCCAGATACGGTCTCTATGATCCAACTATGTGGTCGGTACAGCTCGGCTGGTATTGGGAAAAATGGCTGAATCTGCAAGTCAAGCAGCATCTTCAGAGCCCTGGAGGAGATATCGTTATCCGTCTCAGGAGAGGAGTGACCAGAGAACAACAGAAACTAGAATAGTTTTAGGGGAAGCCTACACTAGATGGACCCGCATAAAACATGTCCATGGCATCAATCACACATGGAAACGGCGGCTTTCCTCCTGGATTGGTAAGCTAACTCACTTGCCAACTTTAACTGTCAGTTAAACTGCTCTAAAATACATTCCTCACTGGACACAGTGCAGGCTGGTCATTGGGCATATCGGCAGCGAACCAGGCAACCACACAGCGGTAATTATTTTTTTATTGTTGTAGCTAAAATTTAGACCCACTAGATGTCGCTATAGTGTTCATGTTCCATATTCAACCTTTAAGTTTTTATAATAGCGATTTGCGTATACTCCAGAATGTTATGAACAGTGATCAGATGAATTGCATATTCCTTCTTTGCCATGAAAATTCCACTGCATTTCTTGCTGTCAAAGACCTGCTGAGATCATTTCAGTAATCATCTTGTTAACTCAGGCTGGAGATCATTATGTCAGGCTGATTGGGTTAGAATGGCAGACTTGTCATGTTAAAAGGAGGGTGATGCTTAAAATCATTGTAACCATGGTTAACAATGGAAGAACTGCAAAGAAACCCGTGAAGCCATCATTGCGTTGCATAAAAATGGGTTCACAGGAAAGGATATTGTGGCTATTAAAATTGCACCTAAAACAACAATTTATAGCATTATCAAGAACTTCAAAGAAAGAGGTTCAATTCTTGTTAAGAAGGCTTCAGGGCGTCCAAGAAAGTCCAGCAAGCAATAGAATCGTCTCCTAAAGAGGATTCAGCTGCGGGATCGGAGTGCCACCAGTGTAGAACTTGCTCAGGAATGGCAGCAGGCACGTGTGAGCGCATCTGCACGCACAGTGAGGCGAAGACTTTTGGAAGATGGCCTGGTGTCAAGAAGGGCAGCAAAGAAGCCACTTCTCTCCATAAAAACATCAGGGACAGATTGATCTTCTGCAGAAAGTTTGGTGAATGGACTGATGAGGACTGGGGCAAAGTCATATTCTGCGATGAAGCCTCTTTGCGATTGTTTGGGGCATCTGGAAAAAGGCTTGTCCGGAGAAGAAAAGGTGAGCGCTACTATCAGTCCTGTGTCATGCCAACAGTAAAGCATCCTGAGACCATTTATGTGTGGGGTTGCTTCTCATCCAAGGGAGTGTGCTCACTTACAATTTTGCCCAAAAACACAGCCATGAATAAAGAATGGTACCAAAGCACCCTCCAACAGCAACTTCTTCCAACAATCCAACAAGGGTTTGGTGAAGAACAATGCATTTTCCAGCACGATGGAGCACCGTGCCATAAAGCAAAAGTGATATCTAAGTGGCTCGGGGACCAAAACGTTGACATTTTGGGTCCATGGCCTGGAAACTCCTCAGATCTTAATCCCATTGAGAACTTGTGGTCAGTCCTCAAGAGGCGGGTGGACAAACAAAAACCCACTAATACTGACAAACTCCAAGAAGTGATTATGAAAAAATGGGTTGCTATCAGTCAGGATTTGGCCCAGAAGTTGATTGAGAGCATGCCCAGTCGAATTGCAGAGGTCCTGAAAAAGAAGGGCCAACACTGTAAATACTGACTCTTTGCTTAAATGTCATGTAATTGTCAATAAAAGCCTTTGAAATGTATAAAGTGCTTGTAATTATATTTCAGTACATCACAGAAACAACTGAAACAAAGATCTAAAAGTAGTTTTGCAGCAAACTTTGTTAAAACTAATATTTGTGTCATTCTCAAAACTTTTGGCCACAACTGTACTGCAAAGACTCCTTTAATCTGGCAAACTCCTTATGACCTTTCTGTGGTCATGTGCAAATACTTGGAAATGTCTTGTTACTGTTATGATCTGTCAATATAAGTTTTGATTCACCCATTCACACTCACAAACACATTTATACACCAATATGCAGATTAGTATAGGCAACCTTTACTAGGTCAACTGTAGGCTGTAGGCAGTTCCCCAACACCCATCTTTAACCAGACTATCTGAACAACAATTTACAAAAAAAATAAAAGCATTATTGAAATATTTTTTTAAACATAATTGAAACAGTCAGTAGGATACAGTTTAATCTTCGGGACCTGCTCCCAACTCAGTTTTTTCAACATACATAAAAAAAATCTCATGTTATCTATTCTGATTCTTGAATGGGGGTTATTTTCAACAGAAAGCACAGTTGGCTAGGGAATGATCAAAATCTGATGGGACTGGTCTGTTCCTTCAATAGCAGCTTTCGGTTCTTCTCTATTGTTCGGTCTCATGTCTTACATTTCTCTTGGCAATACGGCATAGATTCTCTATGGGGTTCCATTCAGGTGAGTTTGCTGGCCAATCAAGCACATTGATTCCATGGTCACTGAATCAGGTTTTGGTACTTTTGGCAGTGTGGGCAGGTGCCAAGTCCTGCTGGAAAATTAAGTCAGCATCTCCGTAGAACTCATCTGTGGAAGGAAGCATGAAGCGCTCCAAAATGTCCTGGCGTTGACTCTGTAAAGCACAATGGACCAACACCATATCCATGATGACATGGCTCCCCAAATCAACACAGACTGTGGAAACTCACCATGGACTTCAAGCATCTTGGATTGTGTGCCCCTCCATTCTTCCTCCAGACTCTGGGACCTTGGTTTCCAAATGTGATGCATATTTTGGAGTTCTTTATTTCTTTAGCTAAACGTAAGACGCTTCTGACGTTGTTTGTTGTTCAGGAGCGGCCTGACAAGAAGAATACGACATTTGAAGCCCATGTCCAGGATTCGTCTATGTGTGGTGGTGTGAGGATATGTGTGTGTGTGTGTGTGTGTACATGTATAGCTATACTTGTGAGGACCAACCTTTGACAGCCCACCACCCTTGTGTGGACATTTGTTGTTGTGAGGACATTTTGCCTGGTCCCCACAATGTTTAACTAGCTATTAAACTCTACTAGTTAGGTTTAGAGGTATGGTGTGAATTAGGTTTAGGTTAGCCATGTATCAGTAATGGTTAGGTTTAGGGAAAGTGTCTGGGTTAGGCATAGTAAAATCAATGGAAGTCAATACAATGTCAACACAAGGATAGAAAGACGTGCAGGTGTGTGTGTGAGAGTTTGTGTGCGCGCTTGGCTCACCTTCTCCTCCTCAGGGATGCGTCTTGGTGTTCTCTCCCAGCTGAAGCCGATCAGCCTAATCACGGAGGAGCGGAGATACCTGCCGCCTACCTGGAGTAGACGCCAAATGGTCAACGTCAACAGTGTGGTAACAGGCCGCTTTCAGCGTTCGTCTTTTGCTCTGTACGTTTATAGAAAAGGAACTTACTGTTGTTGCTCCTCCTCCCTCCAGCGCCAGTTGCTCCCTGGATCAATAGGTCAGTTGATCGCAGACGCTGGTGAGCCATGCTCTTCCGGCTTGGTTCAGTCTTAAATCTGCCTGTCCACCCTCGCTCATCCTCCTGGGCACCCCGCATTCCCCCAGGACCACCTCTGAGTGGCAATCCTCCGGTACACGCCTCCTCCGACCCCCTCAGTGTGGAAATCCAGCATCGCTGCAATCTCCAGTGGTGGCTCAACCTCCCGGTCCAGTCCCAGGAGTTTCCCTCCGAGTCCTCCGAGCTTCCAAGGTTTTCCTCCTAAGAGAAATAAATAATCACTCTTATTCCAACCTCTGAGTCCCTGAGTCGTTTGTTTGTCTGCACTAGAGTCCTGAAACGAAAACATGACAGGTGGCTCTTGATGCACTAACTCCAGCTTCAGTCCACTCCTTGTTAAGGTCCCCAACACCTTTGAATGGCCTTTCCCTGACAATCCTCTCCAGGCTGCAGTCATCCCTGCTTGTGCACCTTCTTCTTCCAAACTTTTCCCTTCCACATAACTTTCTAATAATAGTCCTTTGATACAGTACTTTGGGAACATCCAACTTCTTTTGCAATTACTTTTTGAGGCTTTCCCTCTTTATGGAGGGTGTTAATGATGGTTTGCTCCACCAATGTCAGGTCAATAGTCTTCCCAATGATTGTGATTCCTACTGAACCAGACTGAGAGACCATTAAAAGGCTCAGGAACCCTTTGTCGGTGTTTTGGATCAATTAGCTGATGAGAGTGTGCCACTTCAAGCCTTAAATATTGAACCTTTTCTTAATATTCTAATTTTAGAATTTGGGGTTTTCATATGTTGTAAGCCAAAATTATCAAAATTATAGGAAAAACAGGGTTGAAATATCTCGCTTTGCACGTGATGAATCTATCTCATATCAGTTTCACCTTTTAAGTTGAATTACTGAAATAAATGAACTTATGCATGATATTCTAATTTTTCAGGTTTCACCTGCAGATAGAGATGTGGAGAGCATTGATAAAGCTTGGAGCAAAGGCATAGTTGGAAGCGTTGAAGGGCAGAAAGGTTGCACTGAGGATTAATAAGATAAGGAGCCATGAGGTTGCCAGCTGTAGAATTGGTGATCCAGAGGTTATTGTCTTGGATGGAGGTTTATGGTGAGAGGTCGAGAAGCACACAGAGAATGGTTTGGGTTTCAGTTGACTTTGAACAGGAGAAACACAACCAGGATCTTTAGCATGAGGAATTTACACAGAGGAAACTCACAAGGAGAACTCAGAGGGATTAGGTTACCGCGTGGGTTACTACTTGGGGAAAAAAAACTCAAGTGTGGAATGACTGGCAGCAAGCTCCTCTTATACTGCTTCAGATAGCTCGATGATGGACAGCTGCATAAGCACACCTGCTTAACTCCACCCTCCAGAAAACCTGCAGCTCTTTTCTCACTGCGCCCTCCAGTGGAGGCCTAAGGTTCTTAAAACAACACCAACAACACAGACACAAACACAGACACACACAACAAAATTTGGAATAGAATGAGTTATGACCCCCCCCCAAACCAATACATTGTTTGTTTGTTCCTCTTTGTTTTGATAATGAAACAATATAATTCAAATCAGTTTATCTCTGATTCACAACAGATATCATCTCAAGGCACTTTACAAAAAGTCATTTCAATTTAATCATACATACATTCCAATCAGATAAAAAGTTTTCTATTTAAGGAATCACAGCTGATTGCATCAAGTCATTGACTTGAAGTTGTGCCTCGCTGATGCACAGTCGAATCACAGCAATCTCTCATACTAAAGCCCGCCGCACACGAGAGCTATCTGCTGAGGAAAAAGTCATTTGAGGCCATTTGCTCAGCAGATAGCTCGCCGTGTGCAGTGGGCTTAAAATTAGCCCCACATGGCGAGCTATCTGCCGAGCAAAAAGTCCTTTCAGGCCGTTTGCTCAGCAGATAGCTCGCCGTGTGTGTGTCTCTCCATTCCTGCCGTCATCATCACTCCCCCAGCAGCACCGTAAATAAACATCCTTTCACCTTTCCACGGCGTCTGCATTTGGGTCCATGCACCACGCGTTTGGGTCCATGCGGAAACCGCCTGCACCCACATTTCCGGGGTCCACTCCCTGTTCCTAGCCGGCGCGACCCACTTCCTACCCCGGTTCCTCGAAGCTGCGAGCTGCCGGCTGCAGATGCTACCCGCCTGCACCTGCGTTTCCGACGTGACTAGATCTCCCAGGGAGGGTCAAGGAGGACGGGGACGGACTTCAGAGGAGAGATCCTGGGGACATTTTGCGTCATGATTTGTTGAAGGAGTTTAATCAGCGTCACCCTGAGCTGCCTGGGCCGTCCGGTGCCGGCCGTTAGGTAAGGGGTACTGTTACATGGCAGCTCTGATGTTTTTTGTTTTTTTTTACGTGTCCTGTTTGGCAGTGTGGAGCTCAGAATTGGTGTCTGAGTACCAAGTAGAAGCCCAACAGATTTACTTTCACAAGCGGAGCAGTACAGCTTTTGCTATAGTACTCCACTTGATATGTGTGAAAAATCTTTATTATGAATTGCTGGGGTTTTTATTTCCTGATGTTATGGACACAGAGACGGAAAATTAAGGGGAAGAAGGAAAGAACATGAAAAAGAGAGGTAGGAAACAAAAAGTCATGAGAGAGGGTGAGTTAAAAATACAAGAGAGGAAAGGGAACAAAGAAAAACACAGGAAAACTTTGAAGTCTGCCTCCATACCCACAGGACGGCAGTGAGAGGGGAAAAACAAAACAAAACACAAAAAAGGAACATCGACAAAACAAAACAAACATCGTGAACTAAGAACTACACAACCACATCACACAAAAATGGATATAATAATACAACAACAATGTCACAGAAAAACTCATGGTACCGATTAATCAAGATCTAGTAGTGATAACCTCAGCCCAAGAATATATCTGTAAACACCAGAGACCCCACACCTATGTGTGTGTGTGAGCATGCTGGTGCATATAAGGCTTCTCCATAAGAGTGTTGGATAGCTGGTGTGAGCAGGCATCAATCCGTCTCCCAGGAATCAATGCAGACATGAAGGAGATCGGAGCCAAGACATCCAAAGGACCCCCAGAGCCCCAGGCGGACCCAGGCGGGGCCGACCTCATCCCCCAAGAGTGTAGCAGAGGAGAACCCCAGGGGAACGTCCAGTGGCTACTATACAGGGGCCCAGGGAGCAGCAGTGACGAGCCCACGGCCGGCCGCCACGCACCACCACCACCCTGGGCCAATCCCCACCGCCAACATCCCAGCGCCCCACCCCTGCCCCAGACGCGGGATCTGTATACCGCCGAGCCACCGAGCAGGCACCACCCAACAACCCCAAACCTGGCACCCCTAAAAGAGGTGACCCAACCAACCAAAGGAAGATATCGGCCCAGCGCATCGGCCGACCGGCACACCGGCCCCCCCCAGGCCCGGCCAGGCACGCACCAGGTCGGAACCGGATTGACCACCGACGCACCAATTGGCAGGGGCATCCGTCCCCGGCGGGGAGCGACGGAGGGGAAATAGGCCCTCCATTAAATGTAAGGCCTGTGGTGCGCCAGGTGAGAGGGCAGCCCAAGACCCAACCTGACAGGCAGACAAAGACATACAGACACAGTTATACGTTCCCTCCCTCTTAAACACCTACATTCTCACTAACTCACAAAGACACCCAAGAAATGACGCTGTACCCTCACTCACACACCCCATACACACTTCATGCTCCCAGGTCCAGGTACCAATGCCCCAGTAGAGCCACCAGCCCCCGGACCCGGGAGATAGACCCCCTATCTTCTAGGACGGAGACAAGCAGAGGGTGTGAGAAGACCCCTAGCCTCCATCCTCCCGCTCGAGTATGGTTTTGATGCATGTTGTAATGTGCATTTTAAAATGAGAGGTGGGATGTGGGGAAGGCAGCCAGACATCCCCCAACCCCCATCCCGAGCCCTCAGTGTCTAAATGTGGTTTAACAGTGGGCACCAGCACCAGAGGTGAAGCTGATTGAACCGCTCCCCTCTCTGGATGCCGAAAAGTGTGCCCACCCCAAAGTCCCTACATGTGTGTCGCATGAAAATGATATAAGTGGGAGTTTCTAAGTTGTAATTAAAATTGAGACCCAGGACGCCACGGGATAGCAAGTAGGGAAACCCCTCCTCGCACCCCAGTGATGTGCCCATGCCCCAAGACCCTATATGAGTGGTAAAGTGATGGAGCGGGTGGACAGAGGAGTTTGGGGACGGGGAGGGAAGGACTGCGAGACAAAATGTCTTCCCTAGGGAGCCAGCTCCCCCACTGACCCCAATAGGCACCGCTGTTCACGGGGATCCACCAGGGGAAGGAGGCCATGGCACGTTCAACCCGGGGCCCACGGCCACAGCACCACCAAGCCCCACGGACCCCAAGGCAGTCCCCCCAGCCCCATCCCAGAAGGAGAACTAAACCCAACTTGACATTCGCTCTACTATCAGAACAAAAGACACTTGACACCCAGGTTGAGTTCGCCCCCCCTTCCAGCACACCCCACCCCCCGTCTAAGTGCCCTCGTAGGGGGAGAGCACCTGTCACTCGTTAGCAATAGCCTCCCCAGGAGGGAGGCCCCCAGCGCATCGGAGGCCCCCGCACCCCAATCCCCGGCGACGTACCTGCCCAGACCAGGAGCAAACCGATGAACCAGGCGGCCGACCCACCAGGCCGACATCCGCCAGCCAAATTCCCTTGTGGAGCGACCACTGCTGCTCAATGGCCCGGCAGGCGACCAAACCCAGCGCCCCACCCACCTGCCCTGCATGCCCACTACCCGGCCAGTCCACCCACAGGTCCGACCGAACCCGGGCAAACGCCCGACCCCAGCGCCCCGCAGCGCACAAAGACCAAGAGCCAGGAGCTTAGTCCAGTGCGATAAAGGACTGACCAGGCCCAGAAATGCCAACCAGTCGCCGCGACCAGCAGCCAGGCACCCCAACCAGCAAACACGGAGAGACGCCATACAGGGACCGGCGATGACAATCGGCCCAGAGAAACAGAGAGAGGCGGCTGGACATGCCGGCCACCGGCCGGCCTCGACCCCCACAGGCAACAGAGACCCCACGCCGGCCGACCCCCGGCCAGGACCACAGCTAGGGGGTGCGGCGCCCCAGAGCCCCGAATCCCCAGGCCCACCCCAGACCCTACCCAGGCGCAGCACGGCCACCAGGCCAGTAACCCATGTCCGTCAGTGCAACCCCCCTAAGGCACCGCATGCAGCCATCAGGAGTTGCCACCCAAAGCCTAACCCCAGGTTGGGGCCACTGTGCTGACCCCCACATCAGCAACAGTATCCCAAACAACAAAACCAAGTGCCCCCCACCCCTACTAGGTGATGGAGCCAAGCAAAGGAGCCCAGAGAGATTGATCAGATATGGAGCCAGAGGCCGTCTCAAGACCAATATGGTCCAACAAGATATTTCTATACTGATTAATATTAAGAGCCTTTTTATTTTTCCAGTTCAGGAGGATAGTTTTCTTAGCGATGCATAAGGCAATGTGAACCATTAGAACTGACTTTGTGTCCATGGTGACATCATTTAAATTTCCTAACAGGCAAACTGAGGGAGATGGTGGAATGTTACATTTCAGACACTTTGATAACTCCTCACTGTCATGTTTGTTGGCTTTTAGTGACTCAAAGGCAGCACCAGACTCAGAAAACCAGACTGTATTTTTGGATATGGTAAAAGATGTTTAATGTAACAGATTTGAAAGTCTCTGGTGTATCGCCGGGGTAAAAACGGGTCCACGGTGGCAGATGGAGGAACTGCAGCAGAGAAGGAGAGATGAGAAGGTGTGGCGATATTGTGAGGCAGAGAGTGGAAAGTTACTCACGGGTTGAAGGTGATGTCCGATCCTGGAGGGAGATACGTAGGATCCAGAGCCGGAGGTGAGTGGAGGCTGACGTTGTGCTAGGCGGTGTGTGATAGCAGGTGGAGCGGGCAGACGGAGGGAGAATAGGCAGACCGGCGGAGGTAACGGAGCAGAAGCTGACCGGGAGGGAATCCAGAGTGATCGGTAAGTTGTTTCTGGAAGGCTTCACCGTAGGGACGGAGATCAGAAAAGGAAACCAACTTCGGAGGATTAGAGAGTCTGGATCAGAACCCGGGAGGAAACCAGGACGGATAAACGCACCGAAGAAACACAGAATAATTCTTCTGGGAGATTCGCTGGCCGTGTTACCACGCTAGAAGCGAGAACCATCTGGCGTCAGCTTGCAGACTCCGTCCCTCTTTTGAAGCTGGAGATGATGAGCCTAAACGAGCTGCACCTTTCACCAATCAGCCACGCCCCTGCAGAGAAGGTAGGAGAGCACACGCACACACACACACACACACACACACACACACCAGCAGAACACGGATCCTAACACTCACATATGTGGCACCAAAATGTCTTAACGGGTGGACAGAACCAAAGCGCATGAATATAAGTATCTGGTATATTGCTTGTGCATTGTAAGCAGGTATTAGACGACGTAAAACCCATCCTAATCATCCGTTGACCTGTATAGTGTACTCTATGAAGGATTTTGTATTCTATTAATTGCAAATTAGGATTTTTTTGTTATTTTAAAGGTTCTAAAACATATCTGAGACCAGACGTTTTGGTCAAAGCTGTCTGATAAATCCACCTTCCATTTTGAAGTAGGGATGGCAATTGATTCATCTAATGTAGATAAAGTTTTGTATATTTTAGACAGCAATTTGGGGGGGTTGAGATTAAGAAAATCTAAAACTCTTGCTGGAATTTGTAATTCAACTGTATTGAGCCTAAATTTACCTTTAAAAATAGATTTAATTTGTTGATATTCTAAGAATTTTTTTTATCAATTCCATATTGTGTAATTAATGTATTAAATGGGATAAAGTCTGTTCCCTTCAAATATATGTTCCAGGTATTCAATTCCATTGCACCTCCAGTCTGGAAAACGTATCCTACATTTTTTTTGCAAGATGTCGGGGTTATTCCAGATGGGTGTACGTCTGCATGGGATTATTGTGGACTCTGTCATTTTTAGAAAATCCCACCATGCTGTCAGAGAGGAGCTGATATTTATGCTTTTAAATCATTCATGTCGTTTTATATTTGAGCTAATAAATGGTAGGTCTGAAAGTTTTATCTCATTGCATAGTGTTCTACGTCTATCCAGGACTCATCTAGGTAGCTATGTGTTCCGGACACAAAGCCATTGGGTGGCGCTAACCCACATTCTAGCTCTGACAGGAGAAGAAGAGGACCAGAGGTTATATAAGGCCCCACCGCCGGCCGCCTCCCTCTCTCCAGTTCTGGCGTTCAGCCAAACAGTGCCAGGAGAGATCCATGTTTCCTTTGCTGGCGAGGGAAAAGACGCGAGTTCTGGGAGGAACCCACTTCAAGGACGACAAGACTGTTGATCAATCAGGTGAATCGCAAACCCAGTGTCTTGAGACAAACCCCACTGTTCTGCCCTGAGCCCTACAGAAACTCTCTGAATTTCAGATGCTACCGTGAGGAAGCGAACTACTAACCAGCTACACTAACTAGCTACTGTTGCCGCAGAGCCGAGTCCAGACTACAGCAGTTACATCCACCGCCGATGGAGCTTATGTGAGATGAACACTGTGCTGGAAGCTGCGAACTAAGGTACTTTCAGTGAGAGAGGGTAGAGATGATCGCTGTTCAAGCAAGCCGGAGAAGACAACGACATTCCAGCTCCATGGCTGCTACGCTACAACCGCCATACGGCCTAATGCTCCTAACCGACCGCAGCTATTGCTAGCCTGCCGGCTAACGTTGTGTTAGCTTCGCCCATCATCCACGGAGCAACCTGGAGAACTTTAACCGTTCAATAAGGTCTGTCTAGGCAGAGGCGAGATTAGATTAGTTTAAACAAGATTTAAGGGTTGTTTATTTTCACTGTGATTTGTTACTTTGTGTAAGATTTCATTTATTGTTTGGGTACAAACAGGCCGGCCGGCCTGGAGGTTTAAACAGTGATTTTCGAGGTTTCCGATGGAAAGTCGTTTAATATCCTGCAACCTGAGTTACTCAATCCGACAGTTTTCCTTTGTTTGGTGTTCAATAAATGAACCAGAGCGACTTTAAGCAGCGCCACATGAGTTAGCTGTAAGCTACATGCTATAACGAACCACGCGGGCCAGCCATTGACGGCTTTTTATTCGTGAACAATAAAGACTGCCGTTAATGCTATTCAAAATAGAGATTGACTTTAAAACGGATAGTTTAAATAACTTCTTGTTAAGTGCCTTGAGATGACATCTGTTGTGAATTGGCGCTATATAAATAAACTGAATTGAATTGAATTGAATTTAAACACTAAAACTAATCTTTTAAGTCAATTTAGAGACCGCCTTCTTGGTAAGTCAAAATACAAAATTAGATCGACATAATTGGTACGGCCCGTCAACATAAAGTCTAAATATTAAATTAGATCAATCACTGCGGTCACCGATCAATTTAATAGAATAAATTATCTAAAGGTTATTGATTTCTAATTCAGCAAATGGTTTAATGAAACATTGCTTCTTCCAAATAATGTTTTTCTTCACTTCTGCTTTGCATTGTGAATTGGTGGTTTGAAAACAAACCAGAATGTGCTGATTAGTCTTAAACTAATCACAATTAGTTTAAAACTAATTTAGCTTCATTCCCAACACTGTTCAATATAAGCCTTGGTCTTTGAGCAAACATTCATTCTGAACTGTGACATCATTATCAATTTATTGTTTCCATTTCTGTGCATTTTTATCACTTTTATTGTTTTACTTCTGAGTGTGAGTTTTATTATCGTTATTCTTTTCTTAGTGGTTTAGTTGTGTGTCACTAGTTTGGTGAGTTTGTTGATTAAAGTATGTTAACTGAAAGTGAATTCTTTTTGTAATAAACTCTTGTATTTTGGAAAAACGTTGTTGTTATTTCACCTACATGGGTAGTAACTTGCTGTTCAGGTACGCCAAGCACTTATTCCTTCATATATTGTTTAATTACCTCAGCCTTATCAGGCAGGTAATCATAAACATAAACTGAGACTGAACAATTTGGCTAGTGATATTCCTGGAATCCAGGTGGTGCCCCTAAACTTGGTAATTTTTGCATAAAATTATTAAGCTGATTAATAATTGCCTTAAGCAATTATTCATAATTATTCATAGCCAAAACCTACCTATCTGTGGCACAACATATGTTTTAACCATCTTGAGATGTATTGGAGCCTGTTGGCTAAGAAATAATGATGGAAGTTTGGTAGATCTAGACCTCCTTTTTCTTTGGTCTTCTGCACTGTTTTTAAGCTGATACGTGGGGGTTTATCTTTCCAAAGAAATTTAGAGATAGAGGAGTCCAGAGATCTAAACCAGTCAAGTGATTGATTACTTGGGATCATTGAGAATAAGTAGTTGATTCTGGGCAAAACCATAATTTTTATTGAAGCAACCCTTCCCATAAGTGATAAGGGTAGGGATTTCCATTGAAGAGATATAAATTCTGTTAATGTTGTATGAGGGTCTAATTTTGTAGTGCATGTGGAAACACTTAGAAACCGTGAATAATCAAGAGGAATGTGGCAATTCCGGTGTGCCTTTTGTGAAGAAGCTGTGTGCCTTTTGGTGGGGAGGCTGTGACCATTCTGTGGGGGAATATCTATGTGGGAGGAGTTTCTTTTAACTTGTTTCAAATAAAAACCTTATGTTGAGATAAAGCTGTACTCAGTTACTAGAACTGAGTCCAGTGAACGACGTCTCACTGTTAAAAGATATAATTGTTGTTTGTTGTTCTTATTGCTCCTTTTTACAGAAATGAACGAGCACGCGGGAAGGTGAAATGAGAGCTCAGAGAGAGCCCAGGGTCATAAATTAAATGTGTGTCTGTTCCTTTAAAATAGGCTTTAAATTAGAGTAAAAACACCTTCTCAACACCATCTAGCAAGATCATCTTCCACTTTTTTTAAAAGTGGGATGTAGTTTAGCTTTATTAAATCTGCCAGTGTTGGTGAGACATTGATACCTAAATAAGTAATATTCCCTGACTGCAGTTGTGTATTAGTTGGATTCTGGACAGCTCTGATGTTGCTGTGCTGCCTGCACCTCCTCAGACAGCCTGATTGAGCACTCCTGCTCCCAATCATCTCCTCCTCCAGGGTGTATTTAACTACTGTGCTTCCTCCCTTCCATGCCAGTTTGTCTTTGTTGCAACCAGCAAACGTACCAGCCAGATTTTCCTCTGAAACCAGTCTCTAGTGAATTTTGACCCTTTTTGTGCTTTTTGATTCTGCTTCTGCCCAGTGATTTGGAGACCTCTGCCCTTCCTGACTGATTTCCTGTGTACCGACCTTTTGATTGGAATTAAAAACCTTTTGGCTTAAAGAACCCAGTCCAAGTTGTCATTTGAGCTCAACCTGCCTGGTTCACATCACAGTGTTGTGTCAGAAGCAGATTTGCGTCGCGTAAATGCGTTTTTGCCTCATTCGCGCGTCAGATTGGCACGAATGAGGCATTTGACATGCGGCAGAAATAAGCGTGTCATTTTATGTGGTGCATTTTGTGCATTTGCGCATCACGATAGTTTTTGCGTCAATTAGCGCCGTGTCAACCAATTAGGAGCCCGGTGAAGTGGTGTCATGTGATACTGTGAGCCAGTTCATGGGGTCAGGTCCGGCAAAATTCATTAATTCAACATGGAGGAAATACTGATAAGGGCTTTGGCTAATCACCCCGAGCTATATGACACCAGCTGCTTTCGCTACAGAGACAAGAATAAAAAGGACCTCGCTTGAAGGAATATAAGTGAGGACATAGGGCCAATTCGCTTTTGATGTGCATCGAGGTGCGAATGTTCAAGCATCCAAGTTGGGCATGTGGTGCGTTTTTGACGCTTTGGTGTGAACTTCTTGGAGAGTTTTTGCAAATATATGGTGTTTGTCTTCCCTTGTGTGTAACCTTTTAAGCATGTATTTTGCCTGATATAACTTCAAGAGTTAATTTGATCCTGGCTAACTTCCTGCTAATCTGACTAGAGAGAGTGATTTTTTTAATTAACTGCATTGCTGAAATTTCCTTAAATAGGAAAAGCAATTTAACACTTAAAGCGGGTGATAAGTCATAGACTGATCTGCCAGCCTATTAAAGCGGGTGATAAGTCATAGACTGATCTGCCAGCCTATGCACCAGTTCGACACAAATGGCCATTTTAACACTGATAACAGTGTTGGGTAAGTCACAGGTTGATTTCATAGCTTGTGCACCTATTTAACCAGACATGACCACATCCATATATGTATAGGAGAGAGTGCATATTTATAAGAGGTGTTTTGAAGTGTCTGTTGAGACAGCATTTCAGCAACTCTTTTGACAGCTAAGGCGTGGTTGCTTTGCTGTTTGTTGTTACTTTTCAGCAACTCTTTTGAAAGCTAAGGCTTGTTTGTTTTGTTGTTTGTCTTTGTGGCTGTTGCTATTTAGCAACTCTTTTGACAGCTAAAGCTTTGCTGCTTGTTTTCTTGTTGTCGTTTGCCTTCCCATAGCTTCAACAGATATGGAGAAATCCGGTCCCTAGGGAGCTGCAGCTGTGACTCTCCAGGAGTTCACAGACTTCCAGGTGCAACAGATCATTAGTAACGTCATCTGCTTGTCTTCAGAGAAACGTGTTTGCTTAGATAGTTATGACATTGTTGAATGTGAAGAAAGAATAAAGGCGTTGGCGGAATTCATGAAAAAGTCAGATAAGGTTTCGATTTCCGATGTGTTTGGACAACTTGCCTTGCTCTACCAACAAAGAAGGAAATTAGAGGTTGAAAGATGTGTCAGATTGACTCAGGAACGGGATGAAGCCCTGGACAGGGAGCAAGCAACTAAAATAGAGCTTTCCAAAGCAGAAGGAAGGATTTAACTTGCTGAGAATAGACTGAAGGAGCTGGTTGACACTGAGAACACAGAAGAAGAGGTGGAAGAGCAGACAGAGGAACCACCTGACGGGGGTCAGATAGAGTTGCATGCTTGTCCAAGATTTTCATCCCACATTAAAGCCACACCTCTCATCTTGACAGAAGCTAGAGGAGGTGTTGATGCTAATTTGACAGCTGTCACTGTCAGCAAGCCACAGGGCCTTGGCTCTGCAGGGGGTCCAAAGTGGAGGAGCAGAATGCAGCCAGCTGATCTGACTCGCAGCAGCCTGTACTTTGAACCAGTGTCTCCTCAGAGACAACCAGAGGGCCATCCTTGGGACTCAGGTGAACCAGACTATCCTGATTCAGATGAGGCAGGCTTACCCAGTGAGTACGGCATGCGCATAAGACAACTGGAATCCTTGGCACAGGACATAGAACGCTTTGATCCAAGTGATTCTACCTCAGATGTTGACGATTATTTAAGAGAAGTAGAACATTGCCTCCTGGACCTGCCATACCCGTCGTCACGTGAGCTGCGTATTTCCAAGGACGCAGCGCTCCTGGTTTAGAGGAAGATCAGACTTTCAGAAGAGAAAAGTTTGATGGTAGAGTTCAGAGTGAAACTATAACGCAGGGAGATGTTGAGGATGCTTGTCGCAGGTATTTGTTTGAAGCAGTCCAGCATTTGATGGCTCCACCCAGATCAGAGGCATCCAATCCTCCAGGTAATCCAGACTTTAAACCTCCATCTGTATGACTAGGCATGGTTCCAGTTCTCACAGCTGCCAAGGGTGACCTGGTCAGTTGGAGAACTGCTTTTGAGAGACCCCAAACGCTCCTTGGGACCTTTCCAGTAAAAACAACACAAACATGTTGTCTGACATTTTTATGCAACTTACTTCACACAAAACTTGCATGTCACCTACACTGTAAGATCTTTATAGGAGGGTGTGTCAAATTTAATTTTCTCCTGGACGCAGGATCAGAGATTAGCTTGATGTGCTCAACCTTGCCTGAGGAGGGAACCAGAGACATTCTGTCTCCTGGGAAACCACTCCAGCTCAAGGTCTGTGACCCAGGTACCACCAGCCACAGCCAAGAATGGAACCTGGTGCTCTGCAGCCAGTCCAGACCAGGAGCTGACCGCAGAATCCTGTGGGATTTCCAGAAACAATGGCTCCCTCTTTCACAAGTCCATCCCATTGGCGCCCTCTCCTGGCGACAGATGGGAATGAAAAATGAACACCCCAGGTATGAACCTAAACATTTTGACATGGTGAAAATGCAGGAACAAGATCCAAACTTTCACCTAATCCAGAAGCTGGTGATTTACCGTTCACCAACAGACATGATGGTGCCACCACCAGGTGCGACCCATGAGAGCTAGAAGCTTTTTCTTGCAGCGTTCTGGATCTTAGGGTGAAGACAGGTCCATTGGTCTACGCCCACAACGAGCGAGGTCCGCCTCCATGGGCTGACCTTACAGACCAAAGGGGGGTCATCTTAACCCACACCCATAACTTCCTTGCATGTGACCAGAAGAGCCCCAAAGCTGCCAGCTCCATTCATTCCAGCTACTAAGCAGGGATCCCTCTCAGCAAAAGGGGGTCATATTCCCTTATCTGCACCTGAAGCCAGCAGGAGACAACAAACACCTGCTGACAGTCACATGCAGCTTTATCAGATGTGATGAATCTCCTCCTAAACTTAATGACACAGCAGTCAGGACTGCTGCTCTTTTGCTTAACCAAAGTAAGTTCTACCTCAAGCTCTTCTCCTTGGAGATCTTGAGGTAGAATTGTTTGGCAGAATCTCTTAGCCCTATTTACTGCCCCCCGTCTCCACACCAGTGGAAGGTGTGGGGGGGGGAGGGGGCAGTAAATAGGGCTAACAGAACAGGTGCATGTTTCAAAACTCACCTCTAGCATGCACTAACAACTAATTGCATCCATAATTTTTGTTTTGTTTTAGAGTAATCTGCAGATGTGTAGATTAAAACCTTTCAGGCTACAGTAGTAACTGTAAATACATTCTAAGTGCATTAAAATAACCCTTTCAGGTTTTGCAGTTTCTCTTTTGGAAGTGGTGAAGTGACACATTGGTATTATTTAATACAAGACTTCGTTAGAGAAGCTGATTTATCTGCACATTACCTCACTAAGTGATGGATCCACATTTATTCTAGACGTGATGTAGAAATCCTGAAAACCACTACAACTCTGCTACCCACACAAACCCACCTGACATATAGCCTGAGCACAGCAATTTCAAGGTTTGTTAATAATCAATAATTCAGTCTTTTATCCATCAAATTTAATTTGACTTTCTCAAAGTCCCTAAGAAAGCAGATTGTACAAACTCACACTATTGCCTTCACAGTGGTTCTTCCTGAAATTGAATGGTCGACACTGCAGAACTGTTGCACACCTCCTGCAGGCAATTCAGACAATTACAAGCTAGAACTAACTCGTTACAAATGTTATGTGATTGACAAGCCGAACCCAGTGCCTGATGGGGGCTAGCTAATCAAAATTGTACCCCAAACGTCATACCGTTTCCTGTCCTGGACTTTCCCTTCTCCATCCTTGCAAGCATTGATGAGGAATCAAACCACGAGTATGATTATGACAATGTTGGTAATATATATTTTTTATATGCCTTACAGTTTTAAACTTTTATTAGTGGTAGGTTAGTCTCTGCCCAGACTCATATAGCTATGCCCAGACACACCTTGAATTAATGGACCCAGTGTAGCTCTAAAGACTGTAAAGACATTCCATCCTTCAGATCTAAAGGGGGAGATGCTGGTACCGATTTTATTTTTTGTTGTTGTTCTTTGAATGGACTAAACAGTTAAACCTTCCCTGCCGCAGAAGGACAGCAACTTTTCCTGGTTCACATGGAAAATGAATCAACTTCTGGTTCCAAAGACTGAACATTGGTTCAATGCTTCAGAACTAAAGGGGGGTGTTGTGATTCCATTTCTCATAAGAAGAACTGAACAGACTTTTGGATGGCTGGGAGCCATTTCAAAGATGGACTAAGCAGACCACATTTCCCAGCAATCCTAGCAGTGACCCCCAACACACTCCTATTGGTCCGTGGCCACCAATGGTGACATCAATGGGACATCAGCGATGACATCATGGCAAAAGGGTTATAAGAAGTGGGAGTTGGGCCCATTTCAAACTGTTCTCAAGCCAGAGGTTCTTATCAGAAACTCTGGCTAAACAGAGAACATCTCACCGGTGAAGATTCTCTTTTGTTCTGACCCGCTGGACCAGGAAGAATTCATTTCAAAGCTTCGAAGTGCTCATCCTGTTCGCGTAACTAGGTTGAGCCATATCCGGACTGTTCCAAGACAGTTCGTTAGACGTCGACCTGCAGGCCACACGGTCCTTTCCCTGTACTCCAGCTGTTGTATTGTACCATTAATTCAAAGCACCACTGCATTTTCAAAATTTTATTTAAATAACAGTCAAAGGACATTAAGATTACCTGCTGGCTTCTAGTGCAAATAATAAAAACTCCAAAACATAACCAGCTTTAGTTTTGACTGAAATCTGAGTCACAAACTCACTTTCTTCTTCCGGCTCTCGATGAGGACAGACGCTTTTCTCTCTTCTTTTCCCTCGTGTTTCCATTCCACCCCCTGCTCTCTGTCTCGTGTCCTATCTGGAGCATCTGTCTGCACTCTTCTCGGAAAGCAACAATGGATCTGGTCAGCTGGTCTCTGAATGCAATTGATTAAACTTTTTCAACCCAAAAACTGGGGAAGGGGGAACCCTTGTGCCCTGCCAGTACATACCCGTCAGGATATATGATGGATTCCTGGAGCAAGTGGAAGATCGTATGTCTGTCGATGATGTCAGTGGAGAACCTGGAAGATATCTACATAATTGGATTCATGGTAATCGGGTTTCTGCTGTTTGGCTTGGGTGGATTCCTGATGTATCGCAAAGAGAAGAAGCGGTCGGAAGCAATTGGCAAGCTTTTGCAGCTTCAAGAAGGAATATGCAGTGCTGTAAACACTCAGACTAATGCGCTGAACGAGCAAAACCATAAACTGGATGCCATGGTTGGCAAACAGGATGCGGTGGATTGACTCGTGCGCAAGGTGGGAAACAACTTGTAGAAGTTTCTCAGCCGGGCTGATGGAAACTGAGCCATTATTCTGATGTTTGGAGCGCTACTGTGGCTATGAGACCGTTTAAAAAACTTTAAGGGGGAAAAGAGCCCCAGCCTGAACTAAAAATGCTATCTAAATGGGATCCCGGTGCAGCCTTGAAAGGGTAGACATCATAAACTCCCCCTGCGTAGAAAAGAATGTAAACGAAGTCTCCTACTCCCACACCATCCCCCTGTTTTTACATGAGTCTGTGAGCTATGGGACTGATGGGAGAGTTCAAAGTCTCACCTACTTGACGCACACGCATACACGCGCACGGACTCTCACGCCACAACTACAGAAACACACGCTATTTGAGTTCAATGTCCTCGTTGTTAACCTTACAGTCTCCTGCCCACTCTTCGGACAGTGAAATAATGGGCACGCTCTGGATGGGTGCTACCGATTTTTCTGTGCGGAGGGTTCCCGAACCCCCCCCCGTCTCATTTGTGTTCTCATATGTGATGTCTGATAAATGTGCTTATATGTTTTGCAGTGGGTGGTTTTTCAACACCCTGGCTCGACTCCCTGTAGGGGGCTGGGCAGAGTGGCCCATTTCCCCCCCCTGTTCATCCCCCCCTACCTTCTGTGAATCCTTTCTATCTGCTAAAAGGGGCGCTGGGAAAGCCGGCTGCTTCTGCGATCTTCCAAATCCTGTACTGTGTTAATGTTTGTAACTGTTTGTATGATCTTGGATTGGTTGTACTGAAACTTAATTTTCCCACGGGGATTATTAAAGTATCTCTTATTCTTATTTTTCTTAACAGTAATAGCTTTTTGCGTCAACAAAATAAAACCTAGAAAACATAACCAACTTTAGTTGGACTGAGATTACAGTCACATAAATTCCCCATAACATTAATAAGTTACAAAATCACACAATTTCACTGGTAGTTTTGAGTGAGTGTCTATTTTTGTCTGTCGAGCCTCCGAGCCCGGTATATTTTCAATATCGAAGTTGGCGTGAGTCGTCTTGAAGTGCCTCTACACATTGTATTCTTTATTTACCAAGCAAATTATGAGAAAGACAAGGCACATGGGTGTTTGTGTGCATAGTTATTAGTCCAGTTGTCTATTTTCGCTGCCAACCTTATGTCTCTTCTCTTTTTAACGAGATGTTTTCCAAAGAAACCACTGTCGTAAACGTTCCATCAGCAGCATAAACAGCAGTGCTATGGGCCGTAAAATGTTGTAAACGGTCGCACTTACAGTTAAGTCGTGTCTATTTAACAAATAATTTACTTAGAGGTATGTGGGCAATGAGCCATTCCAAATGGACTGATGGGCCGGTTCTGGCCCTTGTGCCGCTTTTTTTCAGTGCTATGATGAGCTCTAAAACCTGGCTGAAACTTTTCAAACAGGTTGTTACATAGTTGATTAGCAATCATTTTTAAGACAATTTCTTAAGTAAAGGTTTAATCACAGCAAACCTAAATTCTTGTGGTACGTATCCATTTACTAAGGATAGATTAATCCTATCTGTGATGGGGCCAGTAACCAAAGGGAACACTTCCTTAAATAATTTGGTTGGGATTGGTTCCAACATACAAGTTGTAGGTTAAGATGAGGTTAATATTTTCCTAATTCTGAAAGCTTGACTGAATCAAAACAGTCCAAACACAAATAAGTTCTACAGTTCCCTCTGATGCTGCCTCACTTACTGAGAGAGAAGGAATCATGTTTGGGAGGATGTCAATGATTTTATTTTTAATTTAGAATTAATTTTATTTATGAATCATCCCATAATGTCATCACTACTGAGAGCCAGGGGAATAGTTGGCTCAACAGAGCTATTACTCTGTGTAAGTTTGGCAACTGTACTGAAAAGACCCTCTGTGTTCATGCCCCAGGTTCAAGTCCAGCCTTCCCACCCTCCGTACTCCGTTGTCGCTCTCAAGATCCATTTCATTCTCTCGGAACCCAGCAGGAGGATCTCGCAGACATCCCAGACTCCTAGCTCTCTTACCCTCTGCGCTTCCATCATCACATGAAAATTCTTCACTTCTCCATTCCTCCATGGAGTTTTCCTGATTTCAGCGATCATCACCTACATTCATCTTAATAAATCTTTTTCATTTTACAACAGGTCTTCCTAGTGGTTGTTCTGCATGTGGGTCAGAAAGCTTAATTCCAACATAACGCTTTTGTATTCATGTAGTTTAATATATAATATGTAAAAAAATATAATTGCTTACATGAGGATTCAAATTATTTTATGTTATCTGCTCAGGACAAGCCAGTATCCTCTGCTTCAAGAAAAAAAAGGTTTCATTATCCATCATACTTAATAATTAATAGGTCTTGATAATCACGTAAGATCATTTATTTTCTCTTCCTATACATCTCATAGAAAATGTCTTTATAATTATTTTTGAATTGTTTTATACTTGGACATTGCTTCATCTGATTAGTAAAAAAATATTTCTTTTTTTCAAAGTGACATGTGTCCACTCCAGTGGACTACATACACCTGAGCACTCAACATGAAACAGTA
This sequence comes from Valencia hispanica, assembly GCA_963556495.2. Classification (NCBI taxonomy): domain Eukaryota; kingdom Metazoa; phylum Chordata; class Actinopteri; order Cyprinodontiformes; family Valenciidae; genus Valencia; species Valencia hispanica. The sequence goes on from OY747719.1 coordinate 11,607,350, forward strand.
TGAATGTAGAATAAAAGCTTATTTAGTTATGTTGCATGGTAAATACATGAACATATTGTTTTATTGTTAAGATTTGAACAGGGAAACACACAATGCTCAACTGTATGCATTTACTAAGTCTATGTTTCAAATATCTCCTCTTAGTAACCTTATTCCTCTTTGGGGGCAGGACTGGCACTACTTTGTTAATATATTATCACTAACATGTCTGCATCAACAAGAGCAGATCTTAGTCTACATCTCTGAACATTTACACCAAAAAACTGTAATACATTGTGCATGTCAATTCACCAAACCGAAGCTGTATGAAAGTTCATCGCCTCCAGACAATGACTAACCATTGAATTAAACCTCAGTGGAGTAGAGCTGTAGAGAGCACTCTAGTGACATACATTAAGTTCTACCATAGAAACGATAGCATTTAGAATAAAATGCCTTTTAAATAGCTGTCCACTGCAGTGACCACTGTGCGCCAGAGGGTTAAACGGTTCCACAGCTTCACTCCACACACTACCCACATTGTATAACAACATATTTGCCCTTTAGTCATTATATTCCTCCATATACCCTACACCAGTTAATATATTATCAGTCATTGGTGTAAAATATTGCACATAACTTAAATTCCACCATCAGTCCCTTCAAAGTTTCGCGATATTGCGAATTCAGCCAATCCTCGCAAATTCTGTACATCTTGCAATTTTATCTAATCATCATTAATTTAACGCATGTTTGACCAAGTGTATGAAACACGAAGCAAATTTCCTTCATTCCATCCCAGTCTCAACTAATGTGTGGCGGAGAGCACCATATTCATAGCTAGTAGGTCTGTCTCTGTGGATGACAGGTGACAAACATCCCATTTGTGAAACTGACACAGAAAGCGCTGTGCAAAGTTAGAGTTCTGTATTAAATTGACAGCGAAAACAAAAAGACTGGAGTATACACTTTAAGTGTCTTTGGCAGAATGCTGCTTTTTATTTTCTATTAGTTTGAATAGAAAATAATACTTATTTTCTCAAAATATAATTTCAGATTTTTGTGTAATGTTTGACTTAAAAAGGGAGCTATTATTGTTATAGGTTTATTTTCAAATAAAGAAGATTAATTATTTCTATTTAGATTTTAAAGTAATATCTGTAAATGGTTAACTTGTAAAAACTGACCTGAAGTTTAATTAATTATTCTTTTTAACCACATAGAGCAGGAATACTTTAAATATGTAAGTCAAAAGTCTTCCTTAAGTAAACAGAGAATGATTGATGTGTTTAAGGATTGGACCAAGTTTCCTCTTTTATGGAAATCAAAATAGGGTCACCCTATATTAAATTTAAATTCCCAACAGACATTTCATTTAGCTTTCATTGAAAATATGACCTTGGTATGATTATGAGGCATATTTTGGACATGTGTTGGTTTATTTTCGGTTTCAAATCAATAAAAGACAGGACAGCAATTGGCTTGGCCACTTCAATTAATGGAAACTGGATGAATTTAAGAGTAGAAAGTAGCCTTGGAAAGAATGAAGAAACAAGCCTAAATGGGGAAAAAAATATGCAACAAACCTAATCATTTTATAATCGAATCGAAGCACCTGAATCCTAATTGAATCAAAATTGTGAGGCACCCAAGATGGCAAACCCCTAGATTTTTATGCTCCTCTAATCTGGAACAAATACTTTTTTTTAAAACTGCAAAACTGCTCAAACACAGAGTTCCTTTATATTAAGTTTAAAATCCCATTTGTTTAGAGCTGCCTTTGATTAACAAACTGGAACATCATAAGCTGTACTCTTCCTTCCTTCCTTCCTTCCTTCCTTCCTTCCTTCCTTCCTTCCTTCCTTCCTTCCTTCCTTCCTTCCTTCTAATCATGTAAAGATTTTTGAATTGCTATGTTGCTGAAAATGTGGTATACAAGTATTATTGTATTATAGTGCTTTTCGAGACTCTCAAAGCACTCCATTATTAATTCACTCTCACATTCACACACTGGTGGAAGTAAGCTACGATTGTAGCCACAGCTGCCCTGGGTCAGACTGAGCCATCGGCCCCTCTGGCCAACACCAGTAGGCGGGTAGGGGAAGTGTCTTACCCAAGGACACAATGATATGTAGCAGGTGGAAGCAGGAATCGAACCCACAATTTCTGGGTCACAGGCCGACAACTCTGGAGTAGTCCTGAGGGTGATTCCTGTTAGTGGCTGGAATTGTAGAGTTTGATTGCAACAGGCAGAAATGAATTCCAACTAACTCTGTTTGACATGGTGGCAATCTAAGTCAAGTGCTGAAAGAGCTCCTGTAACTGTTCAGCAAATGGTAGGGAGAGTGTGTAGACAATTGCAACACACCCCTCATTTGGACAATGTTCTATTGTCACACATCATGTCCAGGGAGTCTAGTTCCTCTCTAAGAACATGGCTGGCCCTTCTGATGATCTAACTGAGACGGTTGGTGTCTTTAACCCTCAGACTGCAGCTCCAAGCAGACAATATCAAACATAGAGGCATGGGCCACCACAGACAGCTTCAACCCTTCGTAGACCATTTCCACAAATTCCAATTTATCGTTCAAATAAACCGCCCCAAGAGTGTATTTGTATTCATCCACCATGTCCTGACACCTTAAATGTCAACACAGGTCACAGACCCCTTGATCTTTCCTAAGTCCACAACTAGTTCTTTAGCATTTGCAACATTAAGCTGTAAATGCTTTTTCACACCCAAGTGACAAAGTTATATACCACAGTCCCATATTGGCTCTCATCACCACCACTCATGAGTTCACTACTCCAGAGTTATTAGAAACCTTCCGAGGGTGACAGCAACTGAAATCCCAGCTGTAGAGAAAGGAAAGGAGATACAGAGTGTGTAAGATTAAAAAAAAGAATTGCCAAAAATATGAACACAAAATCGAAATAAAACATGTTTTAAATGAAAGTACACAAGATAAATTATTAGACTATGAAACTTATGAAACTCTTTTTATTACAGAAGATGACAAATGTTTTAACATGTACCTCCAACGTTAAATTATTCTACTGTAAAATATTCAGATTGAAACCTAAAATTTACAGTAAAAAAATGTAATAGATAAGCTGAATATCTGTGGCACAAATGCCAGGAAGTGACATTTGCTCTGCATTTAGGCCAGTCCTTAAAGTATATGTACTCCATTATGGTTGTTTATACACACACACACACACACACGCACACACACACACACACACACACACACATATATATATATATATATATATATACATATATATATATATATATATATATATATATGTCAGTGCAACTTCAAGTTAGCAAGATCTTCTTTTAGAATTTTCCCAGAAACAATTATTTTAAAGGCTGACCTAAACCAGCTATAAAAGAAACCATAGATAAATGGGTTTAGTGTAGAGTTTGACATTGCAAGCCAAGAGACTGTGTAAATTACAAGAACTGGTGCCGAATCTTTTCCTAAAGGTTGAAAAGTTAGGAAAAGGAAGAAAGGAGCCCAACAAAACAGAAAAGCTCCTAAAACAATAGCCAGAGTTTTGGTGGCTTTTCTTTCCATCTTACTGGCAGTTGCTCTTATCTTTGTTCTGGTTTGGATGCTTCGTTCCTGTCTCTGTGCCACAACAAATATCTTCAGGTAGATGCAAAGCATTATGACCATGGGAAGGTAAAATGATAGTATGGGTCCAACATAGTTTGCCATGATAACATCAATAAAGCACATGTCCTCACAGTCATCACTGTTTGATCTGGTTTTCACCACACTTATGGCAATAAGAACAGAAACACCCCAGCTCACAGCGATCATGATGATGACAACATGACCATTGATTTTAGATCTATATCTTAGAGGATGACACACTGCATGATACCTGTCAATAGAAATACAACACAGGTGCAGAATAGAACTAATGCTGAGCAAAATATTAAAGCTGTCTCTTATCTTGCAAAATAAATGTTCATTATAGAAACATGAACTGAGAGGAAAAAATATACTGAGAGGAAAAATTATCATCCCAACCAGCATGTCAGCCACAGCCAGGGACAAAATGAGAGTGTTTGTAGGAGTGTGCAGCTGTTTAAAGTAAATGACAGAAATTATTACAAGAGAGTTTCCACACACTGTAACAAGAGACAAAATTGTTAGAAAACCGTATAGCATTACACATGCAGCTGAAAAGGAAGTCGGTAGTTTATAATTAAAACTATCCATCTTAAAGCAGGCATATAAATCGATCACAGCTTGAGTTTTGTTGACAGTGATGTCTTTGGACATGATGAGCAAAAAAATCTGATTTAAAGCACATGAAAAAAAGATAACAGTACTGAAATATTGCATTAACACAGTATATCAGAAAGTCACCAGAAACAGGTTGAGCAGTGTTTCTGTGTATTTTCTGATAAATACTGTTAGAGCCCCGGTGCTGGATGCACTGAGCTACTTCAGCGTATGTGCATAACATTTTATGACCTTCTCATCAATCTCTCGTGGGATTTGCAAAGGTTTCGCAAACTTACAACATGGATAACCTGTGATGTAACAGTCATGGTAAAATCATCATGGAACAAATTCCAAAGTATCAATAACATAATGATCTGACCCTTACCTGCTTCTAAGCTTATACAATTCTAACCTTTAGTGTACATGAGTGGGCAAAAAAAGTATTTAGCAGCCACCAATTTTGCAAGTTGTCCCATTTAAAAAGATTAGAGAGGTATGTAATTTTAATCATACTTGAACTGTGAGAGACAGAATGTAAAAAAGAAAGTTCCAGGAAATCACATCGTATGACTTTTTAAGAATTTATTTGTAGAATAGTGCAGAAAATAAATATTTAGCACATACATACATACAAACAAGCAAGAATTCTGGCCCTTACTCTTCTATCTTCCACTCCTCCTCCTCCCCCTGCTTACGCCAACACATCTCCAGTCTAAAGTTTGCCAGAGGCCATCTGGAAGATCCAGAGGAGGATTGGGAGAATGTCATGTGGTCAGATGAGACCAAAACAGATCTCTTTGGTATAAATGTCGCTTGTCGTGTTTGGAGGGGGAAGAATTTTGAATTGCATCCCAAGAACACCAAACATTATGCTTTGGTTGCAGCTTTTCTGCAAAGGGGAAAAGATGGCTGATCTGTATTAAGGACTGCATGAATGAGGCCTTTTATTGTGACATTTTGGGCAAAAACCTCCTTCCATCAGTAAAAGCACATTACAAAGCATTGAGGTGAACTTTTGTTTTTACCAAATTATTTTCTGCACCATTATACAAATAAATTCTTTAAAAATCATACATTGGCAAATTAAGAACATGGATCTGGTGCTGGTTGGAGGGAGAATAAATGCAAATTGATCTGTTCATTCATCTTTAAACTGTCCATTTTTATTGTTCACTGCTCTTTTAGCAGCAAATTTAGAAAACGCTATTGTTTTTCCTATCTGAACAACTGTTGAGGAAGAATCAATTAACGAGCAGCTCCAAAAGTGAAAGTAAAACGTGTCCCTCACGCTGCTATGCAGCAGTAATGTGTGACTGACATATGGTTGCTTAAAGCTAGCTCCACTAGCTGACAGTCACGGCTGGGGAAACACCAAAAAGTGCAGAATAGTGGAATGTATGTACAGTAGCTGTACTTAAGTCATTTCCAGTATCAGACAGCTGTGAGTAACAAATTCAACCCTAGTGATTAGATTCCAGAGATTTTTTTTGAGACATTTGAACAACAGTGTGCGTGGTAGTCTTGCATTAAGGTTGTTCTGCCCGGTAACAGCTTATGCAGTCATATTACCACTTCCTGTGGTTTAGAAATCAGTTCCCAGACTGAGTTTGCACCAGGTGAACAGGTGAATATGGCTTCATCCTTTCTGAGGATCTCAATCATCTTTATCACTCTCTATACAGCAGGTTGGAATAACATATTACTCACAGATAATTACAAAGATAAACACTTTCAGTTTCTAATTATTATATGTTACATGTATGTACAAGGAGAAGGATCACGACTCTGAACTAAACTAATTTATTTCTTCCTTGTTCATCAGATGGGTATGAAAATTATTATGTAGCTCGCTGTGAGTACGGTACTCAGTACGGTGTGAAGCTCGCTGAATGTTGGAACAATGATCCTGAGGAGCTGAACAAGTGGAAAGCTCTGAAAGAGACATACTGCCTGAAAAATGTGAACATAGAATACAGCAGTTTTGTCACCAAATCAGGTCAGTATAATACATCCTGACTGAATTTTAATATTCACTGAAAACACCAGTTCCTGTTGTCTGGAATAGGTTTGTAACCAATCACGATATGGCAGTGGTATCATCAAAGGACTGGTGTCCCATTTGTTTTAGACGCTCAAGTGGTTTAATAAAAACAAAAATCAAATGGATAATTGCCAGGCAGGCCTCTGCAGATTTTTATAAAGCGTAGAGGAAATTTTTCATAACTCTGTTTCTGCTTTGTTGTAACAGAGACACATTTAAAACATGCATGACACCTGCTGCTATGAACCCGAATAACACAATAATTAAATAAAATATATCCCTATAGGAATTTTTTACAAATTAGTTATTAAATTATGTGGTGTTCGAAATTAATGTTTATTAGAGAAATCAAAAACGATTTTAATTTTGGGTATCGAAAATTAACCCCCAAAACCAGCGCATGGGCAAGTCTGTTAGGGCAAGACAATGAGAGCCAGGTTGCAGCCCAACATTGTACATCAATGTCTGAAAAATTGGTAATATATAAACGTAACTAAAAAAATACATTCAGAGATACTAAGTATTTCATATGCCGTTAGATAGTTCCTGGCATTAGGTTCCAAATAACCCAACAGATTTCTTTCCTGGTTCACTTCTTACTCTTGAAAAACGCCATTTACAAAATGTTTACTGACCAAAGATTGTGGTTTCCTTGTTTCCATATTAAGCAGCGACAAACGTGTCATCTCAAATGGATTTTAAAGGATACCAGTGACTGAGGCAATGAGTCCGTAGGGTAGCAGACTAGTTTATTATAAACCTCAGTACCCTGTTATTCACACTAATCTACAAACAAAGACAATCAACAGAAGCATTCTTATAGGCACATTGAATGTTCTTGTTTTCACGCGTACAACACTGGAGGGCAAAAAGAGGTTCCACACCCCCTATCCAAAGCCATGCTCTCGGGGTTGAACTATTAGGCTAACAAAATTAAACCTAGAAATATAGGTATTACATCTTTAGATCATCTAAACCATCTTTGTGCAGATGGTCAAAAAAGATACATTGCAAAGCGAACTGTATTTACGCAAACCTTCCAGACTCATTTCAAATACCTAACAAGCTATGGGATGAAAGTCCTCAGAATGAGCCGCCTCCAGTTCAGTATGGGGATTGCTACAATTATTTGATCAACATGCCTGGGCCCTCATTTAGCAACCGTACGGATGCACAGATCTGAGCCTATTTCATGGCTTGGAACAATTTTAAGCATAGTGTGGTTGTGCTATTTACCATCTTGTGCTTGTGCATAGAAATGGTCCTAAATATAAGAACAGCTCTGACCATGCGTTTAACTGATTTAATTTGTTCAAACTTACCATAGTTAATAACAAAAACATTGATTGTGCCAGCTTTAACTTTACATTTAAAGCAAAAGAAAATTTCTGTTATTTTTTTCTATGATTTCATGTTTTTTATGGGATAATGAAGATGTCTCCCAGTTTAAAACACTAAATATTAAAAAGTAGAGACAAACTATTTTTTGACTGTTCCTTGTTAAATTTTCTAAGACACAACTAAACTTGCTTTTTTTCAAGGTTTTTGAAAATAATAGTTTTTGTTTTCTCTGCAATTAAAAAAGTTTTAGATCGAAGAGTACTCTATTACTTTGGCGAAATACTCAAGCCTGTGCGTGAGTAGGTGCCCAACAGTAAATTATTCAGTCATCATGGTAAATACTTATATAGTGCTCATTCTAGTCCAGAGGACTAGAGAGTGCTTCACACAACATTCAGTCATTTAGACACTGTAAGCTACATTATAGCCAAAGCTGCCCTGAGACAAACTGGCAGCAGAGAGGCTGCCATACACAAGTGCCACCAGACCCTCTGACCACCACCAGGAGGCAAGGCGGGAGAAGTGTCTTGCCTAAGGAAACAATGCGTACAATGGACGTACCCGGGGTTCGTACCAACACCCACTGTTGCCCCTAGCATGTAAGCATGTTAGTTGGAACTAATGTCTATGAGACATGACATGACACTTGATTCGACGGGGGGTAAGCCGTATTGCGTCATTTCCTGTTGTCACTGTTGCGCTCCCTGTAAACTGTTTGGTGTTCAGACTCTCTTGAATTGATCTTATTTTCTCTGTGCTAAGGCCTTTCTAAGTTATTTTAACACACAAGCACACTAAAACACACGTTTTGTGGTGGTGTACTTTACGTTTTGGGAACTCCTTGTGTTTCACACAGCTTTTCTTGGGGTGGTAAGGTCTCACTAGCTCAGTTAGCTTAGCTTCATTGCGGCTATGGCTACTCTTTCCTCTCCTGTCTCAAACTCTTCTCTTCTCTCTTGCTCTCTCTGTCAGATGTTTAGTTACTTCCCTGCCTCCTTTAGTGATAATGGTAACTGTAATAAATGTAATATTTTTGTAGCTTTGGAGGCGAGGGTATCAGAATTAGAAGCACGGCTCCGCGCTGTTGAAAAACCAGCAGATAGCCGGAGCCCATTAGCCAGCGCGGAGCCAACAAGGATAGAACCCCCTAGCCGTCCTCCGGTAGAGCCCGCGCAGCCGGGACCTCAGGCTGGTTGGGTGACTGTACGTAGGAAGAATAGTTCTAGGACCCAGCCCCCGGGCCACCACCAACCGGTCCACGTTTCTAAAAGATTTTCCCCGCTCAGCGACACACCCGCTGAGAAGCCGACCCTGGTAATTGGCAGCTCCATAGTCAGAAACGTGGCATTAGAGACACCATTGACCATAGTCAAAAGTTTGCCAGGGGCCAGAACGGGCGACATCAATTCCTACCTGAAACTGCTGGCTAAAGATAAGCGTATATACAGTAAGATTGCGGTAATGACACCCGGTTACGCCAATCGGAGGTCACTAAAATTAGTGTTGCTTCGGTGTGTAAGTTTGCCAAAACAATGTCCGACTCGGTAATCTTTTCTGGTCCCCTGCCTGATCGGACCAGTGACGACATGCTTAGCTGCATGCTGTCATTCCATCAATGTTTGTCTGGGTGGTGTCCTGCAAACGATGTGGGCTACATTGATAACTGGAGAACATTTTAGGGAAAACCTGGTCTGATCCGGAGAGACGGCATCCATCCCACTTTGGATGGAGCAGCTCTTCTTTCTAGGAATATGGCCGAATTTTTTAGTCCTCCAAAACACTGACAACCCAGGGTCCAGACCAGGAAGCAGAGTCGTAGTTTAACCCACCTCTCTGCTGCTTCTGTACTGTTACCCCCCCATTACCCTATAGAAACAGTGTATTGGCCACGGCCAAAATTAAATGGATTAAAAGTTAAGCCAACAAAAGCTAATTATGGAAATTTCATAAAAATAAATACAACTTTGACTGAACAGAAAAATAAATCTATTAAATGTGGTTTATTAAACATAAGATCTCTCTCCTCAAAGACTTTGTTAGTAAATGACTTGATTTGTGATAATCACATTGATTTCCTTTGTCTCACAGAAACCTGGTTGCAGCAGGAGGATTATGTCAGTATAAATGAGTCAACTCCTTCCAGTCATTTAAATTTTCACATTCCTAGAAATACTGGGCGAGGAGGAGGAGTTGCAACCATTTTTCGTTCTGATTTACTAATTAGTCCCAGACCAATTGATAGCTACAGTTCTTTTGAACATCTAACCCTTAATTTTCCTCATCCAAGTTGCAAAACATTAAGACCATTTTTGTTTGTGGTTTTGTATCGTCCACCAGGCCCTTACTCTCAATTCTTGGATCAGATCTCACATTTTTTATCTGATTTAGTATTAAATACTGATAGGGTTATTATAGTGGGGGACTTTAATATTCATGTGGATACTGAAAGTGATAGCCTAAATGCAGCCTTTAATGCTATTTTAGACTCAATTGGCTTTACTCAAAAAGTACAGGGATCGACCCACTCGGGCAAACACACTTTGGACCTTGTACTGACATACGGTATTGAGTGTGAGGAAATAACAGTCCACCCACATAACCCGGTCCTGTCTGACCACTTCTTAATAACTTTTGAATTTACTTTAACTGACCATCTTAAATCTGAAAGAAAATTTCATTATAGTAGAGCTTTATCAGACAATGCTGTAACAATTTTTAAAGAATCTGTTCCATTCTTACTTTCCTTAGTGTCTCAGGGTAACACAGTGGATGGCAGCAATTCCATCTCTAACCCTTTAGAAATTGATGATCTGGTTCACAGCGTTACGTCCTCATTGCGTTTGGCATTAGATAGTGTAGCCCCCTTAAAAAAGAAAGTGGCTAGCCATAGGAGGCTGACTCCTTGGTTCAACGCAGAGATGCGTACTTTAAAGCAGAATACTAGGAAGTTGGAGAGAAAATGGCGCTCTACACACCTAGAGGATTCCTATTTAACCTGGAATAACAGTCTATTGCTGTATAAAAAGACCCTTCGACAAGCTAGAACAGCATATCTTTCATCATTAATAGAGGCGAATAAAAACAATCCTAGGTTTCTTTTTAGTACAGTCATAGCTCTGTTGAGCCAACTATTCCCCCAGCTCTTAGCAGTGATGATTTTATGGGATTCTTCATAAATAAAATTAATTCTATTAAAAATAAAATCATTGGCCTCCTCCCAAACACGATTACTTCTTCCTCAGTAAATGAGGCAGTATCGGAAAGAACTGTAGAACTTCAGTTGTGCTTAGGCTGTTTTGATTCAGTCGAGCTTTCGGAATTATCAAAAATATTAGCCTCATCTAAACCTTCAACTTGTATGTTGGACCCAATTCCAACCAAATTATTTAAAGAAGTGTTCCATTTGGTTCCTGGGCCCATTTTGGATATGATGAATCTATCCTTAGTAAACGGATACGTACCACAGGAATTTAAAATAGCTGTAATTAAACCTTTACTCAAGAAACCTTCCCTTGATCAAGATGACTTAGTGAATTACAGACCTATATCTAACCTTCCTTTCTTATCCAAAGTCCTTGAGAAAATTGTTGCTAATCAAGTCTGTGAGCATCTAAACAGTAACGAGCTGTTTGAAGAGTTTCAGTCAGGTTTTAGAGCGCATCATAGCACTGAAACAGCACTGGTGAAGGTTACTAATGATATTCTCATGGCCTCAGATAATGGACTTGTGTCTGTTCTGGTTTTGTTAGATCTCAGTGCTGCTTTTGACACAGTCGATCACAATATTCTCTTAGAAAGGCTTGAACATGTTGCAGGGATCAAAGAAACAGCACTAGGCTGGTTTAAATCATATTTGTCTGATAGATTCCAGTTTCTTCATCTAAATGATCAATCTTCTTCACTCTCAAGGGTTACTTGTGGAGTTCCACAGGGTTCTGTGCTTGGACCAATTCTGTTCACCATATATATGCTCCCAATTGGTAGAATCATTAGACAGCATGGGATAAATTTCCACAGCTATGCAGATGATACACAACTATATTCATCCATAAATCCTGATGAACCCAGTCAGTTAGGTAGATTACAGGCATGTCTGGAAGACATAAAAACATGGATGACCCTAAACTTTTTGCTTTTAAATTCTGACAAAACAGAAGTTGCTGTCTTTGGACCGGAAGTTCTTAAACAGAAACTGATTAGTCAATCACTTCATCTGGATGGCATTAAATTGGCCCCCAGTAATAACGTAAAGAACCTCGGCGTTATTTTTGACCGAGACTTGACATTTAAATCTCATATTAAACAGGTTTCTAGGATTTCTTTCTTTCACCTCCGGAATATTGCTAAAATTAGAAACATCCTGTCCAGGAGTGATGCTGAGAAACTAGTCCATGGATTTGTTACCTCAAGGCTGGACTACTGTAATTCTTTACTATCAGGTAGTCCACAAAATGCCATTAAAAGCCTTCAGTTGATCCAAAATGCGGCAGCAAGAGTTCTGATGAATATTAAAAAGAGAGATCACATTTCTCCTGTTTTAGCTTCCCTTCGTCGGCTCCCTGTTAAATCCAGAATAGAATTTAAGATCCTTCTTCTTACATACAAAGCCCTTAATAATCAAGCTCCATCATACATAAGAGATCTAATTGTTCCTTATGTTCCTAACAGAGCCCTTCGCTCTCAGACTGCAGGTTTACTTGTAGTTCCTAGGATTTCTAAAAGTAGAATGGGAGGCAGATCTTTTAATTATCAGGCTCCTCTCCTGTGGAACCAGCTCCCAGCTTTAGTCCGTGAGGCAGACACTCTGTTTACTTTTATGGCCAGGCTTAAAACTTTCCTTTTTGATAAAGCTTATAGTTAGAGTGGCTTAGGTCATCCTGAGCTATCTCTGTAGTTATGCTGCTATAGGCTTAGACTGCTGGAGGACAGACTTACCAATTTTCTTCACTCTGCTACTTCTTTTTCTCCTGCGACTCTTCAGTTGTATTACAGTACATTCTGTTATTTCGACTGTTAACTTTGTTTTCTACCAGTGTTTTTCTCTCCATAGAAGATATACCTGGTCTGGTATCCTGCTTGGCTGCAATGCCCTGTTGGACGGGGGGCATCGACTGGGATGATCCTCCCAGTAACTGAACATTCACTGTGTCCTGTTATCAACTTTTTACTTTCTGTAACATAGAAAGTTCTCTTATATCAGATCTTCTCTTCCTTCTGTGTTTCTGCTCTGTCTTCTCAAACCCCCAGACGGTCTTGGCAGATGGCCGCTCCTACTGAGCCTGGTTCTGTTGGAGGTTTCTTCCTGTTAAAGGGGAGTTTTTCCTCTCCACCGTCGCTACATGCTTGCTCAGTATGAGGGATTGCTTTAGGATTGCTGTGGTTGGAAATTCTGCATCAACGGGGCCCAACCTCACGCCAATGACTGACGCAATCTGCTGGGATTCCTTAAATAGGAAACTTTTTAACTGATTGGAATGTTTGTATAAATGTATTGAAATGACTTCTTGTTAAGTGCCTTGAGATGACATCTGTTGTGAATTGGCGCTATATAGATAAACTGAATTGAAATTCCTGTTAAAGGGGAGTTTTTCCTCTCCACCGTCGCTACATGCTTGTTCAGTATGAGGGATTGCTGAAGGATTGCTGTGGTTGGAAATTCTGCATCAACGGGGCCCAACCTCACGCCAATGACTGACGCAATCTGCTGGGATTTCTTAAATAGGAAACTTTTTAACTGATTGGAATGTTTGTATAAATGTATTGAAATGACTTCTTGTTAAGTGCCTTGAGATGACATCTGTTGTGAATTGGCGCTATATAAATAAACTGAATTGAATTGATTGTGACCAAAACAACTTGGTCACTTGTTTAAAATGGCCAGGTAAAGCCGGATGCCACTCCAAGTTAACACTGTAATCCAAAACAGTTATATTTCATTTACCTGAAGTCATCTTACGGTCTAATTCCATCTTTTCAAATTTCAAGAGAACACTGTTGGTTTGTGTTACTGCAGGTCTGGGGAGAAGATATCCTGTATGGTGGAACACATCAGCCTAAAGGAACCTCTGATTATAGACTGGGGTAAAAATGTTTTTTACGTTGCACCTATCTCCTCTCTACAGCTATTTTGTTCTGCATCTGTCCTAATCTAGAGCCATCTGATAGTACACTTATCTGACTCTACACCTGCCTGTGTCTTACCTTGCTTGCCCTCAGACCCATCCATGCCGGAGTCAGAGAGAAACAAGATTGCTATTGGAGCCTCAGGACTGATCTTGGGTCTGATCTGGATTCCTGTTTTACAGGAGTAAGGCCCAAGGTGAGAATGATTCATCCAGATGTAAAGCATGACCTTGTTGCTCACCAAAATCCACTGCAATTCACAGCTCTTTAATAGAGTTCAAAACTAGTTCCGTTTGTTTTTGACTCCGTTCTCATTTATTTCTGGGTTTTGTTTCTTCTTTCTAGGTCTGGTCCAAGTTCCTACTCAATAGCCAAAGACCCAAATAAGTTTAATGCTTTCATGTTAGGTAGATGGAACTAAAGCTATTTTCAGGACTGCATTGTCAGACCATGGTTGGGGTTTGAGCCATTACCATGGTCATCATTCTCATTGTACATTTTACAGTATTGCACTGTTGATGTCTAACCTGTTTCTTGTCTTGCCATATGTGCTGGTGGTAACTTTTGTTATGTGTTTAAATATGAATAAATTAAGATGATTCTTTGAAACATGGAGTCATGTAACATCTTTGAAGTATTTCGGTCTCTAATGTTCTAAATAGAGCATCTATATTACGATCAGAAGTGTGGAATTGTGCAGTGCCATGGCTTGGTATATTCACCATAGTATTCTATGAGTGCCCTTAAGAGGTCAGATATTTATTAGCTAAATTGTATATGCAGTAATTGATTGCCATCATCAGAATTCGGGTTCATCCCTGTGCTCATCCTTGCTTCTATCCTCAAATTCAACTGAACTCCATCGCTGGCTTAAGCAGACTTCACTGTTGATAATGACCCTGTCTTTTGAAATGGCAGCTGTAAGAACATCTTATTTTAAACTAAGATAGTTGAGACAGCTCTCTTTAAACTAAGGGGAATTTATTAAGAAAATAGATCAACCTTATAGCCAAAACATTTAATGAATAATTCCCATCTATTCTAAAGCATGCAACTAATTACTACAGATCTTAGAAAACAATATCATATGAAAATTAAACACAATTAACATGACCCCACATAAAACTACATTCCCATCCCTCCCCCACAGATTTAAAAGCATGGTCACAGTTATAACCCCTCCCCCCAACCCAACTCCCATGCACACACACAGCTACAGTATTTCACAATTGCTAAAACACATTTCTTAAAACCTTCACCCATATTCTCAAAACTTTAAACAGAAAACTCAGTCTTTAAACTACATTAAAAAAAAAAACAACAACTGACTCTTCTGGCAAAATCAAACACTTGCCTCAAAACCATTTGATCTGTGCTCAAAATCAAACAATGCTTTCAAAACATAAACACAACCTGTCAATATATAAATACTCATCAGCATTCATTAGACACATCAAAAAATTGACAACACAGCGTCCAGGGCATGTAGTTAGAGAAAAAATGTTTATTGCATATAGAAAATAATTTTGCCATAAATAAAAGTAAATAATTCACAACTCAGTACAGCAAATGTATTGCATACTGTAAGTAATACAGTATCGAATTTCTGTATTTTCAGCATAAAAATAAAGTATGCCCAAAGAACAAAGACAACTCTAAATGTAAAGCGTACTACACAAAATATTGTGCAATTGCAAAATCAAAGTCAACGAGAGACTCTATATGCCTCAGCATCCCGTCTTCATGATGGGTCCAGCCAGAGGACTTCGTCCGCATCACATGCAATGTTGTCCCTTCCTAGGCAACGGGGAAGAACCCTCTAGTGTGCCGGATCCAGCCTTGACAACACTCCACACCTATGTCATCACAGGCCAATTCCATTGCCTGTAAAAGATTTACGCATGTATATGGGTTACGGTCATAGACTTTCCATCGCCACGCAGAGAACAACTCCTCTATTCGGTTGAGGAAAGGGCTGTATGGTGGAAGGCAAACATTCACGAATCGCTGGTTGATGTTGAACCACTCACGCATTCGGACACCACGGTGAAAGCTGACATTGTCCCAAACCACAACACAGACAGGATGCACTGCCTGCTGATTATCCTGCTTCTCAAGTCCAAACAAAACATCCCAAAGACCACCCAGAAATGTAAGATGGTCAGTGTTAAATGGCCCCAGGGGTTGCATGACGGTGAACCCCCCATTGTTTATGGCTGCAAATAGGGTGACATTGCCACCACGCTGGCCAGGGACTTCCACAATGGCACGTTGGCCAATTATGTTCCAGCCTCTCCTTCTCTTCGCCAGATTGAACCCTTCTTCATCTACAAAAACATATTCATGGGGCCTTTCCATGGAATTCATTTCAAACACCATCTATATATAAAAGAGATAAAAGGTTTTGTAAGTGTTACAGAAAGACAGACTTCTGCAAAAGTGTATGTACATATGTATATGCACTCCTGATTTACATTCACTACAATATAGTGCAATTACATAAACAGTATAGGACAATAACTGTAGGCTACAAACTTGTACTGTAAGCATCAGTGCTGAAAGTGTACACTTACTTGCACATACTGATATCGTTGATCTTTGACCCTTTCTGAATTGCGCTCCAAGGGTACTCTGTACACTTGCTTCATGCTTACCCTGTTGCGATGGAGGGCACGGGAAATGGTAGAAAGGCTGACACTGCTGATACGTTTAAAGTTTACATTGTCTTCTAAAGGTCTTTGCTGTACTTCACGCAGTCGGATGACATTGTTTTGACGGACCATATCAACAATGAGAGCCTCTTGCTGTTGGGAGAACAAAGGTGTCCTTCCACCCTTATTTGGTAGTCTTGCAATTCTGCAAAAGGGAAAAGGCTCTTACAAATGTATACATACAGAAACAATAGTAATGGACATCACATTCATATGTAAAATATATTGAAAATATTTTTTTCTTTTTTCCCCACTCCCCTTTCTATTGACAAACTGATGTACTATATCCAATTTATACAGTAAACTTTCAGTCGCACTAATTAGAAAAACAATACATTTACCTGTTCTCTTCTCTTAATGTCCTTATTATGGTGGCCACAGAGAATCTGGACAAATTGGGTTGTACTCTTTGTCCTGCTTCCCTCATTGTCATTTCATGAACAAAAACATGGTCTATCACAGTTGCCCGAATTTGATCTGAAATTACTATTCTTGGTCTTGCTCTTCGTTGTCCTTGTACTCTTCCTCCTCATCCACCACCTGTTACACGAACTCTAGTTCAAGTGTATTTACCATTTTGGAAAACAATGCAAAATGTGTTTAGGTGAGTAGGAATGTGTTTACTTTTGCAAAAAGAGTGGATGAGATTTGCAAACAGTGTCTTAACTATCTTAACTTGTTTAATGTTTTGCCTACAAAGTGACTGATTCGACAAACAGGTTTAGGGCACTTAACACTGGGTTCAGACAATGGGGTTTAGTGTTTTAGCAATTGTGAAATACTGTAAAAACAACAGTAAAAAAGGGCATTGGGCCGAGTGCAGATGAACCATGCAAGGAAACGCCATCAGAGGAGCCATCTGCACAGGCAGCAGTACGTCAACAGCAGCAAACGTGAAACAGACACAGGGCACCTTGTGGAGGCAAGGCCAAGACCCCCACCTCCACCCAGATTGCTGCAGCCGACCACCGCTCCCGGGGCAGAGGGCTCCCACAGAGGAAACAATGGAACGGGGATTAAGATAACAACTTAAAATATAAAGATAAACAGTAAATAAATGTGATAAGATTAGATAGTAAAACACTGATGAAATATTATCATTCATCACATTATTTAAAAATATTAAAATAAAGAGTAAATAAGTATGAGATTTTATAGTGAAACACTGATTACATTTTAACACTGATATAATTTAGAATCATTTAGTGTAAAACATTGATAAAGTTTGATCAGGTACAACATACGGTGCAATTAAGCAGATATTAATATCTGGCACTAGTTCTGTGCCAAGATGGAGAACTGCACATGGAGGGTAAGGAGACAAGGGGCCATAAAACTTAGCTCTGGAGCACATGGAGTGTAAGGAGACAAAGGAACAGTGAGGTTAACCTTTCAGCTAACAGACCAGGGGCCTGTACCATGAAGCCGGATTAGGTGGCTAGCCAGATATGTTTCAGCTTAGTTTCCACCAACCCTGGGTTTTGGGTACCATGAAAGTGGCTCGGCTTTGATCGGTGTTCGTTGCCATGGTATCTTACGCTGCACGGCTAACCTGCTCCGGGGCAGGTTATGTTCTGGATTTGCGATCTCAGACTGAAGTTTGACCAATCAGCTGTGAGCAAAGAAACATATATATATGTGACGTAACTAATTCCCAGCGTCTGTTCTCTGTTGCAATGGCTTCACCTTTTCTCCCAAATCCTGTGGACATCTCCGCGCAAATTGTAAGACGAGCACTTCGTAGAGAACGAGTTTTTAGGGACAGACAAAATCCATTTGACTTTCCTGATGCGTACTTGTATGAAAGATACAGATTTTCCGCGGAAGGAATGTCTTATCTCTGTGAGCTTCTTGAGCCGCACATAAATGTGACTCGTAGAAGCCATGCCCTGACTGTACAGCACATGCAATCCCATCCATAATCGGCCGCCCCTTGTTGTTGCTCAGAGCCAACTCCTCTGCCACAGTGTAATCTTGAGGAGGTGGCCCTCCCCCAGTTTTCCTAATTTCACATTTTTTTCTGTTTGCTGCAAACAAGTGTTTGCGATTAAATGTTCTAAGAAAATAATAAAAAATATGGTAAATACTCACCACTTTGAATTATATTTTTATATTTTGTCTTGATCTGCTGCCAAGACCGTTTGGAGTTGGGGTTGCATCTAAAAATTAATGAATATCAATCTTTCTTAGGATGTAATACCCTATACTTTCACATACATCTACACACATAATAAATATATATATATATACACGAATATATTTTCATTTTAGCATTTAATATATTTTAATATGCTTAGCCTACTTAAATGTACATTAATTGTTTAACCCACGCATTAACACAATCAGCAATATTCCTCCACGATTGTTCTCTTGCTTTGGCAGCAGATACGGTGTTACTGCGTGCTTGAAAAATATTTCTAAATTCTTCATATTTCTGGAGAATAATCTCTTGCTCCTCCGTTGAAAAGTAGATAGCTCTCGCTCTATCCATATCGAACGCGATTGGTTGTTCAGTGTCGTCGTCACTCTTTTATGTGCACGCGCCTGTGGATTAATCATAGCTTAAGGATCAAAGCCTGAGTTGACAGAGAAAGTTGATAACCTGCGTCATGGTACCAATTAAGCCTGATTGCATCGGTTTGGTTTTGTCGATTCAAAACCAACCCTGTAACCCCGAGTTTGTTGAGCCACCTTCATGGTACAGGCCCCAGGTGATGAGAGAGAGAGAGAGAGAGAGAGAGAGAGAGAGAGAGAGAGAGAGAGAGAGAGAGAGAGAGAGAGAGAGAGAGAGAGAGAGAGAGAGAGAGAGAGAGAGAGAGAGAGAGAGAGAGAGAGAGAGAGAGAGAGAGAGAGAGAGAGAGAGAGAGAGAGAGAGAGAGAGAGAGAGAGAGAGAGAGCTTTAACATGCACATTTATTCATTTTTCAATTTAAGGAGAAAAACAATAACTCATGTCAAAAAAAGGTAAAAAAGAAAAAAAACACTAAACAAAGATTACAAACACCTTCTAAACATGGAGAATTAGTGTGTCATCTTCTCCCAAGAAACATAAAGCGTTTCTATTACCCCAGAAATCAGTAAACATTTTTAAATTACAAGTAACACAGTAAAAAGTATACTCCACTTTCAATCTTGATGCTACCAACCCCTTAAAACTTTGCACCACATCAGTCCAACCCTGTCCAAGCATTTTGTTTTTTCTTGTTTTCCAAATTGCTAACTTTGCCATCTTAAAAAGAAAATTAATTAGAACAAGCGTCTTACTTTTTTTTGGCTGTGTATTTAAAAACAAAAACAAAAACAGACGCAGAATGTTGTTCACCCAGGGCTTCCATCAGGTCCTGCAACACCCTAAACAAACTTCTTAACCTTGAACAAGACAAAAAAAAATGTTCCAGTGATTCTTGAAACTGACAAAAAGGACAGTCCTTCCTTGAATTTGGGTCAAAGTGAGCTCTGTGTCTGTTTGTAACTGTTGATCCATGTATTACCCTCCACTGGAGGTCACCAACCCGTTTTTCAATAGGTGGCCTTATACAGGATCCTCCATCTGCCTTTAGGGGTAAAACCCGAATCAAAAACCTGTGCCCACCTCGACTCCCTGACGCCAGCCAGAGAGCGCATATTTAGTACTTTAACAGAACTCTGATAGAACTGCTTCTTACCACAGGAACTCAGAACACCCAACACTGGTGTTCTCAGACAAAGAAGCATTCCACTCTCCTCAAAAGAGAAATCAAAAACTGGAGTGACTGAAAGTACTGGAAATACGTACTCATATTCATCATTCCACTGGTCAGCTAGAGCACTGTTTTCAGCAAATACTCTCAGTAGCACAGGCAAGGATTGCCAGACTTCTTCTAAACTTCCTCTTCACCAGCCTCATTGATTTGATGTTGGTAACATTACAAATCCTTTCAATCCATAGTCTTGCGAGATGGCCTAATTTCACTATTCCAGCTTCAATGAACTTTGCCCTTATTGCAGATCATGACAATACACAGTCCCGTGCAACAAATTAATTGTGAAACAACGGTTCCTCAAAAATCCACATTCCAGGACGAGGATCAGAGTCACGGAAGATTTTTAAGGTTCTCCAGGCATCAAAAACCGAATGATAGAATGGTGTTAATCCTGTCAGATCCAACATTTCTGATCTAATCAAGAAAAGATGCTTATCCAGTCCAAGACGTCCGGCTTTCTGAAGAAGCAGTCGACCCAGAGGTAGCCAACATTGATCACATCCATAAAGGAGCTTCTGAGCAGTTTGCAATCTGAAGGCAGTAATCTTAGCCATGATATCAATGAGTCCTTGTCCCCCCTTTGACACAGGAAGAAACAGTACAGATGCTTTCAACCAGGTGTGCTCAGACCAGAAGAAATTCACAATGAGTCGCTGAATATCTTCAATGAGCCCAGCTGGTGGGACCATCACGACAAGCCTGTGTCAAAGAGATGAGGCGACCAGGTTGTTTGCAATCAGAAACCTATCCCTGTAGGACAGATGGGGTAGCAACCATTTCCATTTAGACAACTTCAACTCAACCTTTTCCCTTATACCCTCCCAGTTCTGTTTCTGAAATCCGTCTTTACCTATAAATACTCCCAAAATTTTAATACCATTCCTTCCCTAGCATAAATTTCCTGGCAGAGTTGGGAATTCATCTGCGGACCATTTACCCACTAAGTAGGCCTCACTTTTTTCCCAGTTAACTTTTGCTGAAGAAGCCTTTTCAAATAAAACTAAACTTTCTCTTAAAACCTGAACATCATTTTGGTCACTGATAAAAACATTAACATCATCAGCATATGCTGAAACAACTACAGGAGGACTCTGCCCCAAAAGTGGCAGAGTAAAACCTTTTATTCTGGCCTTCAGTCTAACTAACAGCGGTTCAATTGCTAGACTATATAACTGACCCGAAATAGGACAGCCTTGTCTAATACCCCTATTACTGATACTAAGGTACTCAACCCCCCAGCAACTTTAACAATACAACTAGCCTTAGTATAGAGTAATTTCACCCAAGAAAGAAAAACATTTCTCACACCAAAAGCTTGCAAAGTTTTGAACAAAAAGGTGTGATCTACACGATTAAATGCTTTCTCTTGATCAATAGAAATAATCCCCACATTTAAATCATATCTATTGCATACATCAACAACATCTCTCATCATAAATGAATTATCCAACATTGTTCTGTCTGGCACACAAAACGATTGATCTGCTGGAACTAAAAGGTATATGAAGTGTTTAAGTCTGTTAGATAATACCTTTGAAATAATTTTATAATCAGTACACAACAGAGTCACTGGTCTCCAGTTTTTTAAAAGAGTCAAGTCCCCCTTTTTAGGCAACAGAGAAAGTACTCCCCTGCAAAAAGATGCTGTAAGTGTCCCTTTAACAAAAGAATAATTAAAAACATCCAGAATGTCTTTTCCAAGAAACTGCCAGAAATGTTTATAAAACTCTGAAGGTAGGCCATCTATTCCTGGGGATTTCCCAGATGCCATTTGTGTAACAGCAGTTGTAAGTTCCTCCAAGGTTAAGTCTGTATTTAGAGTCTCCTGATCCTCTGGAGTTAGTTGAAGAAGCCCTTGAAGAAGTTCTGTTGCTATTGCTCCATCACAAGTGTCTTTGGAAAAAAGATTTGTATAAAACTCCATTGCAAGTTTTCTCAGCTCTGCTGGATTCTTTGTAACTTCACCATTTGGGAGACGAAGGCAGAACATTAGTTTTTTCCATGCAACTGATCTTTCCAAGTTAAAAAAGAATGATGTTGGTGCATCCATGTCCTTCAGCTTGACAAAAAGAAGCTCTAACTAGAGCCCCTTTAGCCCGCTCTTGAAGAAAAGAACATAGTTCCAACCGTTTCATATGCAGTAAATCTTGTTGATTATTCTGATCAATGCAAATACTCTCTAAATCTGTAATTTCCTGTTCTAATTTCTGAATTGCCCTCCTAATATCTGTAGATCTATAAGTATATCTTTGACAGAAATGTTTAATTTGAGCTTTCCCTACTTCCCACCATTCAGTAAAAAATTGAAATTAATTTTTCTTTGATCTCCAGAGATCCCAAAATAATTTTAAATCCTGTAACAGTTTTGTATTAAAATGCCAAAATGATGTCTGTTTTCCAATAGAGGAAAGAGCTAGTTCCATTAAAACTATGTGATGGTCTGTAAATACAGCAGGCACAATGTTACAATTAACTAAACGAGTACTACATGAACCAGAAAGATAAAATCTATCCAGTCTAGCTCCATAACATCTACCATTAGCCATTCTAACCCAAGTGTACTGTCTAGTAAAAGGATTAATTCTTCGCCACACATCAATTAAGTCCATTTTTGTTAAAACCTGAGACAATAAATTGGAGGATTCAAAATGTGGTTCCTCACCTGTTCTATCCAAGTATAATCAACACAACAGTTCCAATCTCCACCCAAAAGAATACATTCACTGGAATTTATAACGCTTAGTTTTTCCTCTAATATTTTAAATAAACATCCTCGTTCTGGACCATAATTTGGTGAATATACATTTATCAAATTAATAATATGACCTTGAATTTCTACTTTAACTTGTAAAAATCTACCTTTAATTTCTTCTGTACTTGACAAAATTTTCATATCTAAACTGGGGGAAATCAAAATACCAACTCCTGCACAGAGATTTGTCCCATGACTAAATATACATTGACCCTTCCAGTTTACACCCCATTGTATTTCAATTTCATCATCACTGTGAGTTTCTTGTAGAAAAATTACATCTAATTTCTTTTGCCTTATAGTTTCTGTAATCAAAGCTCTTTTCTGTGCATCTCTCCCCCCATTGATATTTAAAGAGGCCACCCTTAAACCTTGCATGAAACGAGAGGGAAGAAAGATAGACAAGAACACACACAATGTAAATACCCAGTGAAATTTAACCATAGTGAAATTAGTCATAAGATTTCACCTTTTTTTTTACGCGAGTCTTTACAAGTCGTTTTCTCCGACTTATATTAGTAACATGCTTCTTTAAACGGTACCGCTTTTTTTCATCCAGGACATCCAGACCTACAACTTTCAGGATTCTCTTCACAGACTTAAATTTTTCACCATCAGGAAAAAAATCTATGACATTAACTGATCTCCCATAACTTTCATCCAAAAAGGAGTTAATTTCTTCTATGGGATAAAAGTTTTCATTTGGGAAACACTCTCTGCTACAGATAAACAATCAGAATCTGACTCATAATCACTCTATTGTAGCCTGGCAATCACCATGACAAGCAGCCTGCCCCGGAGACTCTCCCTCCGCTTCGCTGCTCATTTTAACTTGCTCAACATCTCGTACTGTTTCACTGCACTGATTATCTCCCAAATTTCCGATCATAGCAACCAAACCATTCCCGACCTTAATGCCAGAACTGCAACTAGGCTGTGACAAAACTTCCAATCCAGAACTGCGGCTACCAGCTGACCTGCCATCAGTGACACTAGCCCCGGCAGAGCTACTGACAGCGCTCCCCATTTCTCTCTCAACAGGTTCACCAACCTCCACAGAGTAAACTTGGTCTCCAACATTCTCTTAACATTGGTCTCACCTGGAACGTTGAGTGAATACTCCGCTTGAGCAGGGAGATCGGTCTCAGACCGCTCTTCCTGTCGGCTTCCAACAGCAGCCGCGATACGACCAGCCGCTGCTGCAACAGCCGCTGTGGTGGCATCGGCCTCTCACTGTCTGTGAGGACAAGTTATTTTTTTATGTCCCACGTCTACACACTCAAAACATTTCATCACGCCTGAACTTGCATAAACCATATAATATCCTTCCTCATATTTAACACGGAAAGAAATATCTAATGATTGCGTTGGTGAATCCAGATACATGAATACTTGTCTACGCAAAGACTGAACGTGCTTAAGTTTAGAATCTTTACAACCCAAACTCACAGTTTTGAATCCGCTCGTGATTCTTCCGAAGCGTTTAAGCTCCTGAGCCAGAGCTTCGTTAGATACAAAAGGCGGAACCCCAGACAACATTATGCGGGTGGATGGAACAGCTAACGGGGAAATTTGAATAAACTCATCATTTATTGTAATTCCACTTTCAATGAGTTAAATAACTAACTCTGGTTGCTTGACAAAAACTACAACTCCCTTATTCATCCGAGAAGCATATACAATATTCCCATGTCCAACTTTATCGCCCACTGCCAACAGAACCTGCTGCACAGATGTGTTGGGCGGGGGTACCACTCTCACTCCATGTCTCAATGACAGGGATGGCGTCACCGAGGACGCCATCCCTGCAAACAAACCACGACCAAACAAAATAAAAAATCTAATTCTAGTTAAACCAACCAAATAAAACAATCTTAGATGTATAACATTCCAATCATTTAAAGATGAATAAAAAAAAGGAACGTAACAAAAGTTTGAGTTACAACTTTCAGTCTCTCAGTCCACTCACCAAACGCTCCACCACCAGAAACCCAGCATGCAGTGAGAAAGAAAGAAAGAAAGAAAGAACCAACCAACCAACCAAAGAACTAACCAACCAACCAAGATAAAAACAGTTTCAAACACAGCAACTACAGCTCAAACTCATGCATGCGTCGAGGCTAAATGAGCAAACAGGTTCAGCGCTTAAAAACACTTTAAACCTACAATGAACGAGATCTAACTCGTTAAGAACTCTATTTTTCCTATTTATATCTGCCCAGACAACAGTTCTACTTTGCGTTCGGTCCATGAGGAGGAGAGCAAAATGTGTCCGTAGTTGAGCAAGAAAAGGAAGAGTTAGAAAACCTGCGCAGGATTTAAGGACTGTGTCTCAACTGCAGGCCGGTGGCTTGAAGGTCGACGTTCAAAACGAACTGTCTTGGAACAGTCCTGATATCACTCAAACTGGATACCCCAACCTACGATGGACTGGTGACCTGTCCAGGGTGTACTCCGCCTCTCGCCCCTTGACCGCTGGAGATAGGCACCACCTGTTCCTCCTTTTTGCGTCTCAAGTTAGTAGTTTTCCTTATTCAGTTTAATTATTATATTTATGTATTTATTTCTGGCACTTTCTTGGTTCTGTATTTCTCCTGGCTCTTAGATGTTTTCACCTCTGTCTATGTCCACCTTCTCATTTGTGTTTCCTTAGTTTATCTCTATTTAATTCTTCCTTCTGTTCTCCAGTGTTTCCTTAAGTTTCCATGAGAGTTCTCCTTAGTCTTATCTTTAGATAGTCTCTAGTTTCTTAAGAGTTTTCTGTTTCCTTGCCTTTCTTGTCTCCCTGCCACTCTGCTCCTTACACAGTTTCACTCATTGCCCTCACCTGCATCTGCTTTCACTAATTGGTCTCCTGCTCCTTCTCTGTTCACATCCTCACTCTCCCCTCAGTATATATTCGGTTCTCACTCAGTCACAACTCGCTGGTTCGTTGTCATCCTCTGCCTGGTTCCTGTTCCTCCCTGTGCTCCTTTGTTCCGCTCTGTGCTCCATTTTGATCCTCCCCAGTTCATGTAAGTTCCTTTGTTTATCAACTATTAAAACCTAATTCTTTATTTGCTGCATTTGGGTCTTTAAATTCTACCTTAAAACATGACAGAACAAACCAGCCAGTTAGACCCAGTAGCTCTCTGTCTGCCCACGCTGAAACTTTATTTAAGGCAGCATTTGGACTTTATGGCCAGTCTCTGCCCGCCTTGGGTCCCAGTTGGGGCAGCAGATAAATTGATGGACTTGCTAAGGACCTGGTCGCCATTATTTTCTGAACTGGGGTTGACTGCATTTTGGGAGGAGGCTAGATGGAATAAGCTGGCAGCATTTGCTGGCCAGTTGGGAAGGCCTCCTCCACCTCGACCCCAGTTGCAGTCTTTTGTTTTGGATCAGCCTTGGCAGTCTCCCAGCTCTCAGGGGGTATCCAGAATGACATGCCCCTGACTCCTCGTTCCACAGGGGGTGTTCCGGATAACACGCCCCTGACTCCTGTTTCCACAGGGGGTGTTCCGGATAACACGCCCCTGTCTCCCGTTTCCACAGGGGGTGTCCAGAAGGACACGCCCCTGTCTCCCGTTTCCACAGGGGGTGTCCAGAAGGACACGCCCCTGGCTCCCGTTTCCACAGGGGGTGTCCAGAGGGACACGCCCCTGGCTCCCGACTCCGCAGGGGGTGTTCTGGAGAACACGCCTCTGGCTCCCGACTCTGCAGGGGGTGTTCTGGTGAACACGCCTCTGGCTCCCGACTCCGCAGGGGGTGTTCTGGTGAACACGCCTCTGGCTCCCGACTCCGCAGGGGGTGTTCTGGTGAACACGCCTCTGGCTCCTGACTCAGCCTAGGGTCTCCAGAGGGACATAGCCTCGGGGTCATCGCCACGTCGTGGGGCCTCTACGCCACGCCGTCACCGAGGGTCCTCCACTCCGTCCTCTCGAGGGTCCTCCACTCCGTCCTCACATTTTTATTAATAGTAGGCCACAATAAAATTGACTCAACCCCTGCTAGAACCTGATTCCTAGCTTTAAATTCATCTGGGACCCCGCGTGGCACATCAATCAAGTCAAGGTAAACATGCTCATCAAAGCTGCCTGGAACAGGTGCTTGTCTCCTAGACATGTGATGTGAGGAAACTCCACTTTCCTGGAATGGATCAATTGCAATCGAGACATCATAAGCTAACATCACGTGAGCACACATACTTCCCCAATTGGGCGGAAGAGTGGATCCCAGCTTGCCGTCGCCACAAACCCAGTAAACGTCTGGTCCCGCCTGTTCCTGTTTCAAAATCAATCTAGGCACAGGAAGCTTAGAACAAGTCAAGTATCAACAGTTGTATCATCTCTAAGCTTGTCAGATTTCCAGTACTCAGAAAAAGAATCCCCTTTATCATTAAAATTTAATATTATAAAACATTTTCCTGAAAATTTACTCGTGTCAACCTGATCTTATCACGTTATAACAAACAAAAGATGCATCTGGCACTGGCTCTAAAAGGTTAATTAACCCAGGTGCTTCAACAGCTTTATCCAATCCCCACGGCTTACCCCAGCCTTTATTCAAACCTGCTGCTACAGCTAAAATGCAATGCGAGGCACACACACACTACACTTTCTGCCTTCAAGGGTGAAATTAATTTTGGGCGCCTGCACTGAAACCCACTGGGCAGGATTACTCCCAGGAGTCTCACAGTAACTCACACATTGATCCAACTTTTCCTCAAACGGTATGGGGACATAATACTTTGGAAGAGCTGTTCCCATGCAAACAACACCCGATTTATTTGACACTGACCTAGCAGAATAATTTGCAAACTGATACCACAAATTTCCTTGAACCCATCCTTCTCGGAGGACATTAGAAGCGACGGATCTCACATGAATCCCGGCTGAGGTTACTGTTCGTCCCTGATGCAGAGTCCAAAAGGCGCCCCCTAATAAAACACGTAACACAAACAGTATTAATGTCTCAGTCATTTTTGCTCTGGGTCCCCAGAGCTTCAAAGAATGTGTCATCATTTTTCTTTTCTTTTCTCCACGTGGGATCACTAGATGAATAGAAAGTGTCTAATCCATTGATTTAGAAGTTATTCTTCTTTGAGTCTACTTCTCTCAGTCCTTTGCTTCAGTGGTGGTGGGCTTGTCCAGAATTGGTCCTGTCAGCCTCTTGCAGTGACTGGCGTGCAAACAGGTTGCTCTCTCAGTGACCTTTACGGCAGTGTAGGTCACAAGCAGAACCTGGAACGAACCCTGCCAGCGCTTTGACTTCCAATGTTGTCGTCTGAATTCTTTAATAAGAACCTAATCGCCTGGCCGAATAGGATGAAGTGGCCCCTCTGCTGCTTTTGGTAGGGCTTCTTTCACTTTTTGGTGCACCTGTGCAAGAATCTTGGACAGATTTTGACAGTAAGAGATCATTGCATCCTCACACAAGCCTGTAGAGAGTTGCGGTTTTATCGGTGGGTTCAATCCCATTGCTGGAAGTCTGCCAAAAATAATCTTAAAAGGACTAAGGTTATTCTTTGCCCGTTTTTTCATTCTCATGTAAAACAGAGCTAAGGGCAAAACTCTGGTCCACGCCAGACCTGTTTCCTCACAACATTTAATAAGTTTGGATTTTAACGTTACATTTTCTCTCAACTGCTCACCCCGACTGTGGGTGATACAACGCTTTCCTAATTTTACTCCCGGAAATTCACCCACCTCTGAAAGAGCTTTGTTTACAAAATGTGTGCCATTGTCGCTGGTGATTTTTTTTCAGGAATTCCCCATCTGGGAATGATTTCTCCCAAAAGAGCCTTGACCACGGCTGCACTGTCTGCATGCTTGGTCGGGAAGGCCTCTGTCCATTTTGAGAACATATCGATGATCACTAAGCAAAATTTTTTTACCTTCAGCAGGAGTCCGCTCGATGAAGTCCCTCAAGGGCTTGAAGGGCCTCTGAGGCGCCGGATGACCAGCAGTTTTAGTGGACACCGGTCGCCCTGGATTATTTGTGGCACACACCATGCATGAATGACAATATTTCTCTGCGAAAGAGATGAATCCTCTTGTAAACCAATGTGTAGCAACCAGATCAAACATAGCACTTTTGGAACAATAATCCAACCCATTGCTGAATTTAGCAAAAACTGAAAAGAAATGTCTCGGAAGACATGGTTTGTTCTCAACAGAAACCCACACCCCCTCATTTTTCTTACAACCTGCCTTCTTCCAGGCTGAAATCTCAGTTGAGGTGGCAAAACTTTGAACAGCAACCCCATCTGTCACGTCTGGTTGATCACTTAGTTGTGTCATGGCAACACGTGTAGTTGTCAGAGGCTGTAGAGCGGCTCTTTTGGCGGCTGAATCAGCTCTGGCATTTCCAAAGGAAACAGTAACTCCTGAGGAGGAGTGAGCTGCGAATTTCCTAACGGCAATCTTGGAGGGCAACAGAATTGCCTCCAGAAGAGCAGCAAAAACTTTCCCATTCCCCATGACTTTAGGGAGGTGTCCGATGGCCTCTTCCATGGACCCGTCAGTCCAAGGACGAAAAACCATTGTTGGCCCATTATTTCCTGCAACTTCCAACATGGGAGCCGACAAGATATAGTTAGAAGCCTGTGGTAGGCTTACCTAAGAAGGATTTTTGCTCCGCTGCGGTTCTGCAGTCTTTTCTTCTCGTTCTGGAGGACGGGGGGGAGAGCAAGATGGCAGCTTGTTTATGAATTGATTTGATGTGTGGTACTCTGGATTGGTGGGTTGTGAGCGGCGATTGGTGAAACAGGCTGTCGCTCTGGTTTGGGCTCCACCTTTTCTGACATTCCGGCGAGTGCCTCTGGTTGTCCCTGCTGCCAATCATCTTTTTGACCCACCTCTGCTTGCTTGGGATTGGCTGCTTCTCCCTTCACTTCTTTCGTAGCCGTCGTAGATTGGTGCTTCGTCATCGAGAGCGCTTGTAGATCTCCAAGCATCTCGTCTGAAACGTAGGAAGGAGGTTGAGGCAAACTGTGTGTAGATCTAACCACCCCAGGATATGAAGGTCTGACATGTTCATTTGTTGATGTGAGATCAGCTGGCGCAGATCGTTGTGTCTGAAAATGTGTCTGCTTTTTATTCTGTTTGCGTGTGGAGCGATCAGGTTTTAAAGACGCATTATCAATTCTTCCCGTCTGTGGCAGAATTGTCTCTACCCCCACCTAAATTTCTAAAACTGTCTTTTCGCTCGCAGGATTTTGCTTCATTCATCCAGGTCTCCCAACAACGTTTAAGCTTTTCAAACTTTTTATAGTCAGTACCCCGCACAAACATAGCGTTTTTAAGCCGTTCCCATTCTAGATCTATTTTTCTCCAAATCTTTTCCAGTTCAGATATATCTAAACTGCTCCCAATTGGAAAGTCCCACTCAGATATCCAGAAATTAACATCTTCCAAAATTTCTGTCTCATACTTTTCAGCCATTAAACAACATATCTTGCTGTCTGGAGGAGGAGAACTTGAGTTTACACACCCCATTTTATGCACTGATCACTCGCTATTTTATTATATTTTTAAACTGTAGGAACACTTTCTTTTTCGGCGAAAAAAACTAAAAACTCACCCACTGGTTAGTTACTTGAGATTAATTAAACAGCCCCAGTACGTTTAGAGAACCAAAACAGTAAGCACTCTTTCTTTTGTTGTCAAAGCACAGAAAAACACTTAATACTCTTTTTCAAAACGAAAGTATATGAAAAATGCTACCTCTTTTTTTTCCCAACAGACTAATTTTATGGAAAGAATCACTTTCACCGTTTCCCTTCTCTCAAGGAGAGACCGGGTTCGGATTCCAGGCGGCGGTCGGTCTGAAACGAGAGGACCAAGTTCCTTCCTGCTCCTTAAAGGCTATACGGAGGTTCGAAAGCCGGGGGCTACTCCTCTCCGGGTCTTTGTGACTTCTTGGTTCTCTTCCAGTCCTCCCGCTCGCTGGAACCCACGTTGAGCATCAAATTTGTTATCGAAGTTCTTTAATAAAAGAGATGAGAGAGATTCCTTCAGATATTCTGAGGTTTTAATGCAGACTTGGTTGATCAGACAAGGAGGTACAGCGTCAGAGAAAATATGCAATATTGACCTGCCTTCTGTTGAGAAGGTGTTTTCACTCTAATTTAAAGCCTATCTTAAAGGAACAGACACATTTAATTTATGACTCTGGGCTCTCTCTGAGCTCTCATTTCACCTTCCCGCGTGCTCGTTCATTTCTGTAAAAAGGAGCAATAAGAACAACAAATAACAATTATATATTTTAACAGTGAGACGTCGTTCACTGGACTCAGTTCTAGTAACTGAGCACAGCTTTATCTCAGCATAAGGTTTTTATTTTAAACGAGTTAAAAAGGAAACTCCTCCCACATAGATCTTTGTTCACAGAATGGTCACAGCTTCTTCACACAAGGCACACAGGATGTACCACATTCCTCTTGATTGTTCAATGTTTCTAAGTGTTGCCACATGCACTACAAAATTAAACCCTCATACAACATTAACAGAATTTCTATCTCTTCACTTCCAAAACAAGACACAGGATTATATAGGTTCAGTAATGCTGAGCCTATCAATATGAAATCACAGAAAAACATTTCTCATTCGGTAGACATTTGACTCACAGGCGTAGAAGATTTGATATAGAAGCATAATCAATGTATGTCAGGACGTTCTTAGACGTAAAAGAGAGTTGCCATGCCAACCCAGGCTGCGAGAGTCTGAATCAGCAGGTTTGTCCTGACCTAAATTCATACAGTGT
Organism: Valencia hispanica; assembly: GCA_963556495.2. Lineage (NCBI taxonomy): Eukaryota > Metazoa > Chordata > Actinopteri > Cyprinodontiformes > Valenciidae > Valencia > Valencia hispanica. The sequence continues at coordinate 11,639,031 of OY747719.1, forward strand.
AATATAATCAAATTGGTCACCATATCATAAAGAAAAGACACACAGTAACTATCAGTAAGTGAAGTACACAGAACACATCATTCTTAACATTACATTTTGTTACACAATAGGTCTCATCTGACCACATGACTTTCTCCCATGCCTCCTCTGGATCATGCAGAGGGTCATTGGCAAACTTCAGACAGGCCTGGACATGTGATGACTTGAGCAGGGGAACCTTCCGTGCAATGCATGATTTTAAAGAAGTCATAACCTAGTATTACCTTGGATACCCACTCTCTGTTATAGTCTTTCAGGCCCTTCTGAAAAAGTAAAGTGGAAAAAAATAAACACAGAGCTCCTCTGACCCTTATTTATGAAGGCATTGTCTTGCGAGATCTGATGCGATATTTTGGCTGTGGTGGACGGTCATTGTAATAATGCAAATGAGGGGCCCTTTGATTGGTGGCATTCTAGGTCATTTGTTGTTTGCAAAGTAGCAGCCATTACCTGTGTTGTCCTCGAACCTACTACTCCCGCTAGCATACAATAGCCGCATTAGCAGTTAGCTGCTGTTTGTTACACACAGAGCAATAAAAACACAGCCTTACCATTTAAATCGCAGGCAAGTCTGATTGTTGGAATGGCCCCTTTTTCCAAACGGAGCTCGAGTTCGTACTTCAAATTGGAATTCAGTAATGGCGGCGCGCGACTGAATATGACGGGTAGAGGAGCAGGGCGGGCTTCCTGCAGCATGGGTCTGCGATGTCCATATATGGTATATCCTGCGCCAACTTGACGTCAGGTCTGCCAGAAATTTAACATTGCGTATTTGAGTGCGCGTGCACGTGGGCTGGTTGACGAACCCAAGGGTAAACAAACGCTATCGGCCTCCCGGCCAGTGTATAATCATTAGGCAATCATAACATAAATTTTTTCTCGTGGAAAAGTGATAATTACAGGTCATGACTCCTTTAAACCAGGACAGCGAAGTGTTCTAACGACAGTAATCTTTGAAACTGTGGTCCAAGCTCTCTTCATGTCATTGACCAGCTCCCCCCGTGTAGTTCTGGGCTGATTCCTTACCTTTCTTATCATCAGTGATACCCCACGAGGTGAGATCTTGCATGGAGGCCCAGTCCGAGGGAGATTGACAGCCTTTTTTAGCCTCTTCCATTTTCAAACAACTGCTTCAACACTTGATCTATTTTCACCAAGCTGCATGGCAATTGCCCTATAGTCCTTTCCAACCTTGTGGAAGTCTACTTTTTTTCTGGTGTTTTTTGGCAGCTCTTTGGCCTGGCCCATGGTATTAGTTGGAGTCTGACTGACTGTGGTGGTGGACAGGTGTCTTTAACAAGCTCAGACAGGTGCTACTAATTTAGATTAATAAGTGGAGTAGAGGTGGAGTTTTTAAAGGCAGAGTAACAGGTCTTTGAGAGCCAGAATTCTTGCTGATACCCAGGTGTTCAAATACTTATGCGCAGCAATAAAATACAAATGAATTCTTTAAAAATCATACAAAGTGATTTCCTGACTATTTTTAAAAAGCTGTCTCTCACAGTGGAATTTCATCTACAATGTGAATTTCTGACCCCTCCATAATTTCTAAGTGGGAGAATTTACAAAATCGTATGGTGTTCAAATACTTATGTATGTTCCTCACTGTACATCCACAGGTGTGCCTCCAATTAACTCAAATGCATCAGTAAAATCATTAGACAGCATGGGATAAAATTCCACTGTTATCCTGATGATACACAACTATATTTATCCATAAATCCTGAATAATCCAGTCAGTTAGGTAGATTACAGGCATGTATGGAAGACATAAAAACCTGGATGACCCTAAACATTTTTCTCTTAAATTCTGACAAGACAGAAGTTGCCCTCTTTGGACCTGAAGCTCTAAAAATACAAAACTGCTTAGTCAATCGCTTCATTTGAATGGTATTAAATTGGCTTCCAGTAATAACCCCAGCATTGTTTTTGACCAAGGCATGACATTCAAATCCCATATTAAACAGGTTTGTAGAATTTTCTTCTTTCACCTCAGGAATATTGATAAATTGGAAACATCATGTCCAGGAGTGATGCTGAGAAACTAATCCATGCATTTATTACCTTAAGGCTGGTCTACTGTAATTCTTTACTATCAGGAAGTCCACAAAATGTACTAAAAAGGCTTCAGTTGATCCAAAATGCGGCAGCAAGAGTACTGAGGCAGACACTCTGTTTACTATTAAGGCCAGGCTTAAGTGTTAAGTTAGAGTGGCTTAGGTTATTCTGAGCTATCACTGTAGTTGCGCTGCTATAAGCTTAGACTTGTTGGGGACACACAGCCATTGGGTGGCGCTAACCCACAATCTAGCTCTGACAGGAGGAGAAGAAGACCAGAGGTTATATAAGGCACCGCCACAGATTTTCACGCTCTCTCCAGTTCTGGCGTTCAGCCAAACAGCACCAGGAGGGATCCAATCCTTCCTTCGCTGGCGAGGGAAAAGACGCGAGTTCTGAGAGGAACTCACTCCGAGGACGACAATACTGCTGATCAATCAGGTGAATCAAACCCAGTGTTTTGAGATAAACCCCACTGTTCCGCTCTGAGCCCTGCTTTCTGAACAGATGCTGCAGTATGAAGCGAGCCGCTAACAAGCTACCGAATGCCACGGAACCGGGTTGAGACTGGAGCGTTACCCCACCGCGACAAAGCCTGGGACAATGCTATCTTGAACCTGCAGAGAAGGTACTGTGTCAGTGAACTGAGGTGCAGCTGATCGCTGTTTAGCAAGCCGAAGAGGACGACACGACGTTCCGAGCTAATGCTACCCGCGATTCAACAGCTATAATCCTCCCAATGCTAACGGACCGTAGCTGTGGCTAGCCTGCGGGCTAACGTTGTTTTGGCTTCGCCCATCATCCACGGAGCAACCTGGAGAACTTTAACCATTCAATAAGGTCTGTCTGGGCAGAGGCGAGATTAGGTTAGTTTAAACAAGAATTAAGGGTTGTGTATTTTCACTGTGATTTGTTACTTTGTGTAAGATTTAATTTATTGTTTGGGTACAAACAGGCCGGTCGGCCTGGAGGTTTAAACAGTGATTTTCGAGGTTTCCGATGGAAAGTCGTTTTATATCCTGCAACCTAAGTTACTCAATCTGACAGTTTCTCGTTTGATGTTTAATAAATGATCCAGAGCGACTTTAAGCAGCACCACGTGAGTTAGCTGTAAGCTACATGCTCTAGTGAACCACGTGGGCCCGCCATTGACGGCATTTTATTCATGAACAATAAAGACTGCCGTTAATGCTATTCAAAATAGAGATCGACTTTAAACAGATAGTTTAAACACTAAACTAACCTTTTAAGTCATTTTTGAGACCGCCTTCTTGGTAAGTCAAAATACTAAATTAGATCGACATAATTGGTACTGCCGTTAACGTCAACATAAAGTCTAAATATTAAATTAGATCAATCACTGCGGTCACCGATCAATTTAATAGAATCAATTATCTAAAGGTTATTGATTTCTAATTCAGCAAATGGTTTAATGAAACATTGCTTCTTCCAAACAATGTTTTTCTTCACTTCTGCGTTGCATTGTGAATTGGAGGTTTGAAAACAAACCAGAATCTGCTGATTAGTCTTAAACTAATCGCAATTAGTTTAAAACTAACTTAGCCTTATTCCCAACACTGTTCAATACAACCCTTGGTTTTTGAGCAAACATATTCATTCTGAACTGTGACATCATTGTCAATTTATTGTTGTTTCTATTTCTGTGCATTTTTATCACTTTTACTGTTTTACTTCTGAGTGTGAATTTTATTATCTTTATTCTTTTCTTAGTAGTTTAGTTGTGTTTTACTAGTTTGGTGAGTTTGTTGATTAAAGTATGTTAACTGAAAGTGAATTCTTGTTGTAATAAACTCTTGTAATTTGGAAAACTGTTGTTGATATTTCACCTACATGTGTAGTAACTTGCTGTTCAGGTACGCCAAGAACTTATTCCTTCATATATTGTTTAATTATCTCAGCCTTATCAGGCAGGTAATCATAAACATAAACTGAGACTGAACAATTTGGCTATTGATATTCCTGGAATCCAGGTGGTGCCCTAAACGTGGTAATTTTTACATAAAATTATTAATCTGCTTAATAATTGCCCTAAGCAATTATTCATAATTATTCATAGCCAAAACCTACCTATCTGTGGCACAACAGACTGCTAGAGGACAGACTGACCACTTTCCTTTACTCTGCTACTTTTCTCTTCTACTACTCTCCAGTTGCATCATCTGCTGTTATTTCAACTGTTAACTTTGTTTTTTCTCAGTGTCTTTCTCTCCATAGAAGCTACACCTGGTCTGGTATCCACCTGTGCCCTGTTGGATGGGGGGCATCCCAGTAACGGAGCATCCTCTGTGTCCTGTTGTCAACTTTAATTATTTAACTAAAATAATTTCAAATTTTCAAAAGGGCTGTCTCTGTGCTGTGGTTCACACTAAAACCTGACTGAGATTTAGAGAAACCGGGAAGTTTCTGTAAAGTTTAAAAAATGTCTTTTATTTAGGCTTTTTTTTTACTTTACAAGTTGAAAGACCTTAATTGAAACATGGTTTGAATTCCTTAAAGTGCAAGTCACCCCTTTACCTGACTCTTACTAAACCCTCAATTCCCATTTGAAAAATGCGCCCAAAGGAGGGACTGTGGCGTAGTGGACTGAAGGGCATGCAGAGGATAGGGCTGAGGGTATTACCACCTCCTTGCTATTCCAACTCTAACTTGCTGACATCAGAAATAACTGCTGGCATCAATAGCTGCTCAGCAAATAGCAATGCCTGAATCAAATTCAACTGTAGTCCAGATTTTTAACCTGAAAAGGGCGCCACACTGATGCTTTTAGGCTGAAAATCCATATTTTTTAAGAGCAACTCACCACCAAAATCAACTTTTTTCGATGATAAACTGTATAAATGAGTGTCTAACAGTGCTCTCTACATGTCTGGTCATGATTTTTAATATATTAGTACATTTTAGTATAAATATTAATTTTCTACCAAAAACCATTAGTATGGCGCCCTTTTTGGATTAAAACTCTACACTGCCTTGAATTTGACTAGGGCACTGCTGTTCGCTCTGCCATGGTGGCTGACATCTGCCATCCTGCCGGCGTTGGGTATAAATCAAGCCGGGTTTCGGCCACCCCTCGATAGCGAGTTGGAGTTGGAATAGCAAGGAAGTGGTGAGACCGCCCAGCCCTCTCCCCTCGCCATTCATAAGTCAAGGAATGCCTCGTTTTGGCACATTTTTCAAAAAGGAAATATGGGCAGAGTTAGACTCTGGTAGGGGGGTGAGTTGTTCTTTAAATAAAATGCACTAAAATTCCAAAATAATGACTACACATACAGACAACACTATTACAGTCATACAGTTTATTTGCAAAAAAGTTTATTTGAGGATGACTTGCAATTAAAACTGCAACCGTTTCAATAAAATGTCAACATTCATGTATTTTCTTGCTTCTTGCCTTCAAAATATTTTTAAAACATTATTCACACCTCAAAGAGCAGCTCAGTTTAACTTTAAGTTACAAAAATCACCAAAGAATAGTTTGCCAGAAGCTATCATTTTAAAGGCTGACCTAAACCAGGTGTAAAAGAAAGCATATATAAATGGGTTCAATGTAGAATTTGAAAGAGCAAGCCAGTTAAGTGTTTCTATCACAGAGAGTGGTATGGAACTGTTTGTTAAAGGTAGAAAAGTAATGCAAAGGAAAAAAGGAGCCCAACAAAACAGAAACACACCCAAAATAATAGCCAGAGTTTTTGTGGCCTTTCTTTCCATCTTACTGGCAGTAGCTCCAGTCTTTGTCCTGGTTTGGATGCTTCGTGCCTGTCTGTGTGCAACAACAAATATCTTAAGGTAGATGCAAAGCATTATTGCCACTGGAAGATAAAAATGATAGTAAAGTTCCAACAATATTTCCTATGATACCATCAATAAAACACAAGTCCACACATTCCTCAGTGTTCAATCTAGAAATCATCACACCAATTGCAATGAGAGCAGAAGCACCCCAGCTCACAGCGATCATGGTGATGACAACATGTAGTCGGATTTTAGATCTATAGCTTAGAGGCTGACACACTGCGTAATACCTGTCAACTGAAATACAACACAGGTGCAAAATAGAGCATGTACTGAGCAATACATCAAAACTGTCTCTTATCTTACAAAACATGGTGTCATCATATAAACATGAGCTAAGAGAGAATGACATGCTCAAGGGAAATATAAGAACACCAACCAGCAGGTCAGCCACAGCTAGAGACTGAATCAGAGTATTGGTGGGAGTATGGAGCTGTTTAAAGTAAAATATGGAGATTATTACGAGGAGGTTTCCACATACTGCTACAAGAGACAGAACTGTCAGAAAACCATACACCATTATACATACAACAGAAGGAGTTGTGGTTATTTTATAACTAAACTGATTTATCTCAAAGCAGGGATGCATTAAATCTGTCACAGCACCTGTAATGTTTTCCATGAGGATCTAAACCTAAATTAAACTATATTAAAACTAAGACAATTAAACATTTAAAATTAATTTAATACGGAATTAAATTGCACAGGTTAAACATGAATGACTTTTATCATAGCTGATATTGTTGATCAACACTTACACCTGGGTATCAGTGCTAGTTACTCACAGGCATATGAGTCTCAGAGCAACAAGGCAATATGTCAGTGCTGGTTGCTCTGAGGCACGGTAGTCTCTGTGCACAAACCTTTATGACTTATTCACTAACCTCTCTTTACCTCTCCCACGAATGGTGTCCAATAAGGACAGGGGAACTGGATTACATGACGATGTGTATGTCTGTCTATGTATTCCCCAAATGGATGAGATTCACAAAATGAGAATTTGTTTGGTGTGTCTTAAACTATTACTATACTGAATTCTTCTACTTCAAATTTGCATCTTTCATCACTTAGGTATTGATACATATTACATAATTTTCTCTCTCATTTTCACATATGCCCTGCACTATTTAAGCTCTCTCCACTCAACAAGTTTTGCCAGTAGAAATCCTGTGACCTTTTCTTCCCTCGTGATTCTTGTACTTGACCCGTTCATGTCCTCAGATTACTCTTTCTTGCCCACTACAGATTCTGACGGCATATCTGACAACTGAACACCAACCCACACAGCACCTTGTGACTACCCACCTATGCACCCAGTGGCAGTCAACAAAAACTCTCTTCAGCTCTTTTAGTTCCTAAAAGGGGTCAAGATGACCCATCTCTACTAAAGACAATTAATGTGTGGGTTTTCACAATCTACCCATGAAATCCTGAAAGATGTGGACTACCCAGGCCTGTGAAGTAGATATATCTCAAATATATTGTTCTCATAATTCCATTCCAGTAATTATCATTATTTCTGATAGCAGCTTGGACTACAACAGTTTGAGAAAGATACTCTAGCTGTAATAACTGGTAGCATTGGTTGTTTAATGGAGCAAAAAAGGGGTAGTTAGATATTCCACCAGAGTCATTTAGAACCTTAAATAGGTTGGGTATTTTTCATCAGAAGTGCAACATTTGTTTTCAATGGACTATGATAGACTACTCACTTTCTAGGGTGTGTTTGTTTTAAATCCAGAGCAGATAGAGTTTAATGTTTGTTTGGTTTGGTCTATTTATCGCAAGTCATATCACTGTGGGCGAGTGGCTCAAGCGGTAGGAGTTCATCCTTGCAGGTTCGAATCCCCATGCTGTCCGTCTCAGTCGTTATGTCATTGGGCAAGAAGCTTCACCTGCCTTGTCTGCTGGTGGATGGGGCGCCAAATGGATGGCAGCCATGTATGGCATGTTCTGTTGGTCTTCCCCAGGGCAGATGTGGCAGTGGAGCTCACCATAATCAGCACATGAACAGGTGAATAACTGCATGTATTATAAATAATTCTGGGGTCTTCTTAACAAGATTAAGCACTAATTGGGGTGCTTTGAAGTATACTTAAATTATACTTCAGTAAACTTAAAAATGTTCCAATTTAGTCTGAAAAAGTATACTTGATAAAATAAACTTCAAGTATACTACTTTTGTTAAGGGTGAACAAGACCTCGAGATACTTACCCTATTTTTGAGGTCTCAAGGATGTACTGCAAAGACTCCTTTGATCTGGCAACCTCCAAGTCACCTGCATAAACGTTATGCCTTTTCCTGGGCCTTGGGACTCCCCACCTTCCCTGGATTTTTCTTTATATTTTATTTATTTCTTCCTAGACCCACTAGGATTTAGAGTTGTGTTTAATATTTGTGATGTACTTTTCCAAGTTCCCTCACCCTAGCCTTTTTTAAGTTCTTTTTTTTCCGATGACCTTTCTGTGGCCATCTCCAAATACTTGGAAATGTCTTGTTACTGTTATGATCTTTCAATATTAGTTTAGAATTATATGATTTACAACAGAACATTTTAGAGTGACGTCACCAGATTTCCGGTGAACTTTTAAACCACCATGTTGGAGTTTAAGATACCAGTCATTCATTCATCAACATCTTCATGAAAAATAGAGATAATGGTTGCTTAAATGGTAAATGGACTCTAATTTTACAGCACTTTTCCAGTCAAACTGTTCTCTCAAAGCACCTTACACTAAAGACTCATTCACCCATTCACCCAACATGCAGATTAGTATAGGCAACCTTTACTAGGTCAACTGTAGGCTGTAGACAGTTCCCCAACACCCATCTTTAACCAGACTCTCTGAACAGCAAGTTATGAAAAAAATAAAAGCATTATTGAATTTTTTTTTAAAACATATAATTGAAACAGTCATTAAGATACAGTTTAATCTTCGGGACCTGCTCCCAACGCAGTCTTTTCAACATACATTAAAAAAACGTAATTTAATCTATTCTGATTCTTGAATGGGGGTTATTTTCAACAGAAAGCACAGTTGCCTAGGGAATGATCAAAATCTGAGGGGACTGGTCTGTTCCTTCAATAGCAGCTTTCGGCTCTTTTCTATTGTTCGGTCTCATGTCTCTCATCTTTCTCTTGGCAATACCGCATAGATTCTCTATGGGGTTCAGTTCAGATGAGTTTGCTGGCAAATCAACTATGAAGCGCTCCAAAATGTCCTGGCATTGACTCTGGACTTAATAAAGCACAATGGATCAACACCAGCAGATGACATGGCTCCCCAAATCACAACAGACTGTGGAAACCTCACACTGGACTTCAAGCATCTTGGATTGTGTGCCCCTCCATTCTTCCTCCAGACTCTGGAGAATACGAAGAATACGACATTTGAAGCCCATGTCCAGGATTCGTGTCTGTGTGGTGGTTCTAGATGCACTAACTCCAACCTCAGTCCACTCCATGTGAAGGTCCCCAACACTTTTGAATGGCCTTTCCCTAACAATCCTCTCCAGGCTGCAGTCATCCCTGCTGCTTGTGCACCTTTTTCTTCTACACTTATCCTTTCCACATAACTTTCTATTAATAGTCCTTTGATACAGCACTTTGGGGACATCCAACTTCTTTTGCAATTACCTTTTGAGGCCTTCCCTCTTCATGGAGGGTGTTAATGATGGTTTTCTCCACCAATGTCAGGTCAATAATCTTCCCCATGATTGTGTTTCCTACTGAACCAGACTGAGAGACCATTAGAAGGCTCAGGAACCCTTTGTCGGTGTTTTGGATTAATTAGCTGATGATAGTGTGACACTTCAAGCCTAGAATATTGAACCTTTTCATAATATTCAAATTTTCAAAGATTGTGAATTTGGGGTCTTCATATGTTGTAAGCCACAATTGTCAAAATTATAGGAAATACAGTAAAAGGTTGAAATATCTCGCTTTGCATGTGATGAGTGTATCTCAAATATTAGTTTCACCTTTTAAGTTAAATCACTGAAATAAATGAACTTATGCACGATATTCTAATTTTCAGGTTTTACCTGTAGATAGAGGAGAGCATTGATAAAACTTGGAGCAAAGGCATAGTTGAAAGCGTTGAAGGGCAGACAGGTTGCACTGAGGATTAAGAAGATTGTAGATTTGGTGATCCAGAGGTTATTGTCTTGGATGGAGGTTGTGGCAAGAGGTCGAGAAGCACACAGAGAATGGTTTGGGCTTCAGTTTAAGGGTAGACTTTGAAGAAGAGAAACACAAGCAGGATCTTTAGCACAAGGAATTTACACGGAGGAAACTCACAAGGAGAACTCAGAGGGCTTAGGTTACCACTCGGGTTACTACTTGGGAGAAAAAGTGTGGAATGACTGGCAGCAAGCTCCTCTTATACTGCTTCGGATAGCTCGATGATGGACAGGTGCATAAGCACACCTGCTTAACTCCACCCTCCAGAAAACCTGCAGCTCTTTTCTCACTGTGCCCTCCAGTGGAGGCCTAAGGCTCCTAAAGCAACACCAACAACACAGACACAAACAACAAAATTTGGAATAGAATGAGTTATGACCCCCCCCTCAAACCAATACATTGTTTGTTTGTTCCTCTTTATTTTGATTATGAAACAACATAATTCAATTCAGTTTATTTATATCTAGCTCTGATTTAGAACAGATGTCATCTCAAGGCACTTTACAAGAAGTAATTTAAATTATTCACACATACATTCTAATCAGTTTAAAAGTTTTCTATTTAAGGAACCACAGCAGATTGCATCGATTCATTGACTTGAAGTTGTGCCTCACACACTCCAATCACAGCAATCTCTCATACTAAGGAAGCATGTAGCAAAACGCCCCTTTAACAGATAGAGACCTCCAGCAGAACCTGGCTCAGTACGCGTGGCCATCTCCCACGACCATCTGGGGGTTCGAGAAGAAAGAGCAGAGACACAAAAAGAACAGAAGAACTGATGAAATGGTGTGTTAACACCAAACGCGTTTAAAGCATCATGGGCATTAGGTTTACATGTAAAATCAATGCAGAAGTGCGCTGACGCGTGTCATGGTTTCTGCATCGCGTCAGAAGCATTTCTGCCTCATTCAAGCATCAGATTCGTGCAAATGAGACATTTTACGTGCGTCATTTTATGTGGTGCACTTTGTACATTCGCGTGTCATGAGGGTTTTTGCATCTGCCGCTGAAGTTGGAAAAATCAGAACTTCAGCGTCAATTCGCACCGCATCAACCAATCAGGAGCCTGGTGACGTGGTGTCATGTGATGCTGTGACCCAGTTCACGGGGTCAGGTCTGGCCAAAGCCATTCATTCCACATGGAGGAAAGACTCACCAACGCTATGTCTAATCACCCGGAGCTGTATGACACCACTGCTTTCTCTACAGAGACAGGAATAAAAAGGACCTCGCTTGGAGGAATATAAGTGAGGAGATGGAGCAACCTGGTAAGTTCATTTCACTTTTGAAAGTTTTCACGTTACTGACCCTGCGAACCTGTGCAAATGCTAGTAAGCTAGCCTAGTGTCTCACTATTTTTGTTATTTTCCACTAGATCGACAGCTGCCATCTTGCAAAAACGTCATCTGGCACTAACTCCTCTCTCAAGTTGCATATTTCTGGCTTGACGCGCATCAAAATTGTATATTTTGACGCACGTCGAATTCACTTTGGATGCTCGTCGAGGTGCGAATGTTCAAGCCTCCAACTTGGGTGTGCGGCACACTTTTGACGCTTTGGTGTAAACGCACCATAAGAGTACTTTCTATATTAAAGAAAACGACAGGTGCTCTCCCCCTACGAGGGCACTTGGATGGGGGGGAGGGGCAGAACTCAACCTGGGTGTCTAGTGTCTTTTGTGTTCTGATAGTAGAGCGAATGTCAGGGTGGGTTTAGTTCTCCTTCTGCGATGGGGCTGGGAGAACTGCCTTGGGGTCCGTGGGGCTTGGTGGTGCTGTGGCCGTGGGCCCCGGGTTGAACGTGCCATGGCCTCCCTCCCCTGGTGGATCCCGGTGAACGGCGGTGCCTATTGGGGTCAGTGGGGGAGCTGGCTCCCTGGGAAGACATTTTGTCTCCCAGTCCTTCCCTCCCCATCCCCGATCACCTCTGTCCACCCGTTCCATCCCTTTACCACTCATATAGGGTCTTGGGGCATGGAGGGGTTTCCATCCTCGCTATCCCGTGGTAGCCTGGGTCCCAATTTTAATATACAACTTAGACACTCCCACTTATAACATTTTCATGCGACAAACATATAGGGACTTTGGGGTGAGCACACTTTTAGGCGAGCGGTTCAATCAGCTCCATCTGGTGCCGGTGCCCACTGTTAAACCACATATAGAAACTGAGGGCTCGGGGTGGGGGTTGGGGGATGTCTGGCTGCCTTCCCCACATCCCACCTCTCTTTTTTAAATGCACATTATAACAACATGCATCAAAACCATACTCGAGCGGGAGGATGGAGGCTAAGGGTCTTCTCACACCACTGTTCGCTACGGCCCATCAGGGGTTGGGGTCCGGAGGAGGAACAGGTGGTCTGGTCGGGGTCCTGGGCTGTCGGGCTGCTTCGCCACTGTGGGACCCTTGGCAGTCTGCTTGTCTCTGTCTTAGAAGGTAGGGGGTCCATCTCCCGGGTCTGGGGGCTGGTGGTTCTACTGGGGCATCAGTACCTGAACCTGGGAGCATAACGTGTGTATGGGGTGTGTGAATGAGGGTACAGCGTCATTTCTTGGGTGTCTTGGTGAGTCAGTGAGAATGTAGGTGTTTAAGAGGGAGGGAACGTATAACTGTGTCTGTATGTCTTTGTCTGCCTGTCAGGTTGGGTCTTGGGCTGCCCTCTCGCCTGGCGCACCTCAGGCCTTACATTTATTGGGGGGCCTATTTCCCCTTCATCACTCACCGCCAGTGAAGGATGCCCCTGCCCACTGGTGCGTCGGTGGTCAATCCGGTTCGGTGTGTTGGTCGGCCGACGTGCTGGGCCGATACCTTCCCTTGGTTGGTTGGGGCACCTCTTTCAGGGGTGCCAGGTTTGGGATTGTTGGGTGGTGCCTGTTCGGTGGCTCGGCGGGATACGGCTTCAGCGTCCCTGCTCGTTCGATCACCTGTTCTGTGCGCACCGTGCGTGGTCGGTTCATTGGCGGGTTGGACCGGCCCTGGCCTTTGTTGGATGCCTGGTCTCGGCGCTCTGCTTTGCGCGGGATCAGGACTCGGGAGCTGGTACAACTTGGCGTCAAGGTGTTGGCTGAGCTTGGCCTGGGGATGCCATCCGTCCTCTGGGGCTATTGGTGGGGCGCCCCGACGTGGGGCAGGGGTGAGGCGCTGGGATGTAGGCAGTGGGGATTGGCCTAGGGTGACGGTGGCGCGTGGCCCTACAGTGCCAGGGTCCCCTAGTCGGCCGGTCCCTTGTCGGGTCCCTGCTGGGGGGTGGGGCGCCCCTGGGCCCCGGCTCTCCCGGTCCATGGACCGACCCGCCCTGGCACAGCTGGTTGCCAGCAGGGCCCGTGGGCTCGTCACTGCTGCCCCCCCAGGCCCCTGCATAGTAGCCGCTGGATGTTCCCCTGGGGTTCTCCTTTGCTTCTCTCTTGGGGGATGCGGTTGGCCGCACTCGGGTCCGCCTGGGGGTCCTTTGGATGCCTTGGCTCTGATGTCCTTCATGTCTGCATCGATTCCTGGGAGACGGATTGATGCCTGCTCACACCAGCTATCGAACACTCTTATGGAGAAGCCTTATATCCACCAGCATGCTCACACACACACATAGGTGTGGGGTCTCTGGTGTTTATAGATATATTCTTGGGCTGAGGTTATAATTACTAGATCTTGATGAATCGGTACCATGGGTTTTTCTGTGACGTTGTTGTATTTTTAGATCCATTTTTGTGTGATGTGGTTGTGTAGTTCTTAGTTCACGATGTTTGTTTTGTTTTGTCGATGTTCCTTTTTAATTTTTTGTTTTGTTTTGTTTTTTCCCCTCTCTCTGCCGTCCTGTGGGTATGGAGGCAGAATTCAGTGTTTTCCTGTGTTTTTCTTTGTTCCCTTTCCTCTCTTGTATTTTCAACTCACCCTCTCTCTTGACTTTTTGTTTCCTACCTCTCTTCTTCATCTTCTTTCTTTCTACACCTTGATTTTCCCTCTCCGTGTCCATAACATCAGGAAATAAAACCCCCAGCAATTCATAATAAAGATTTTTCACACATATATCAAGTGGAGTACTATAGCAAAAGCTGTAGTGCTCCGCTTGTGAAAGTAAATCTGTTGGGCTTCAACTTGGTACTCGGACACCAATTCTGAGCTCCACACTGCCAAACAGGACAGGTAAAAAAAAAAAAGTAACTAAAAAGTTGATAATTAATTACAGACCTATATCTAACCTTCCTTTTTTATCCAAAATCCTTGAGAAAATAGTTGCTAATCAAGTCTGTGAGCATCTAAACAGTAACGAGCTGTTTGAAGAGATTCAGTCAGGTTTTAGAGCTCATCATAGCACTGAAACAGCACTGGTGAAGGTTACTAATGATATTCTCATGGCCTCAGATAATGGACTGGTGGCTGTTCTGGTCTAGTTAGATCTCACTGCTGCTTTTGACACAGTCGATCATAATATTCTCTTAGAAAGGCTTGAACATATTGCAGGGATCAACGGAACAGCACTAGGCTGGTTTAAATCATATTTGTCTGTTAGATTCCAGTTTGTTCGTCTTAATGATGAATCTTCTTTACACTCAAGGGTTACTTGTGGAGTTCCACAAGGTTATGTGCTTGGACCAATTTTTTTTACCATATACAGTGGCTTGCAAAAGTATTCGGCCCCCTTGAACTTTTCCACATTTTGTCACATTACAGCCACAAACATGAATCAATTTTATTGGAATTCCACGTGCAAGACCAATACAAAGTGGTGTACACGTGAGAAGTGGAACAAAAATCATACATGATTCCAATTTTTTTTTACAAATAAATAACTGAAAAGTGGGGTGTGCGTAATGATTCAACCCCCTTTGGTCTGAGTGCAGTCAGTTGCCCATAGACATTGCCTGATGAGTGCTAATGACTAAATAGAGTGCACCTGTGTGTAATCTAATGTCAGTACAAACACAGCTGCCCTTTGACGGCCTCAGAGGTTGTCTAAGAGAATGTTGGGAGCAACAACACCATGAAGTCCAAAGAACACACCAGACAGGTCAGGGATAAAGTTATTGAACATCCTACGGAGCACTGTTCAAGCGATCATTCAGAAATGAGTATGGCACAACTGTAAACCTACCGAGACAAGGCCTTCCACCTAAACTCACAGGCCGAACAAGGAGAGCGCTGATCAGAAATGCAGCCAAGAGGCCCATGGTGACTCTGGACAAGCTGCAGAGATCTACAGCTCAGGTGGGGGAATCTGTCCATAGGACAACTATTAGACGTGCACTGCACAAAGTTGGCCTTTATGGAAGAGTGGCAAGAAGAAAGCTATTGTTAAAAGAAAACCATAAGAAGTCCTGTTTGCAGTTTGCCACAAGCCATGTGGGGGACACAGCAAACATGTGGAAGAAGGTGCTCTGGTCAGATGAGACCAAAATGGAACTTTTTGGCCAAAATGCAAAATGCTATGTGTGGCGGAAAACTAACACTGCACATCACTCTGAACAGACCATCCCCACTGTCAAATATGGTGGTGGCAGCATCATGCTCTGGGGGTGCTTCTCTTCAGCAGGGACAGGGAAGCTGGTCAGAGTTGATGGGAAGATGGATGGAGCCAAATACAGGGTAATCTTGGAAGAAAACCTCTTGGAGTCTGCAAAAGACTTGAGACTGGGGCGGAGGTTCACCTTCCAGCAGGACAACGACCCTAAACATAAAGCCAGGGCAACAATGGAATGGTTTAAAACAAAACATATCCATGTGTTAGAATGGCCCAGTAAAAGTCCAGATCTAAATCCAATCGAGAATCTGTGACAAGATCTGAAAGCTGCTGTTCACAAACGCTGTCCATCTAATCTGACTGAGCTGGAGCTGTTTTGCAAAGAAGAATGGGCAAGAATTTCAGTCTCTAGATGTGCAAAGCTGGTAGAGACATACCCTAAAAGACTGGCAGCTGTAATTTCAGCAAAAGGTGGTTCTACAAAGCCACCTTTTAGGGGGATGAATAATTACGCACACCCCACTTTTCAGTTATTTATTTGTAAAAAATGTTTGGAATCACGTATGATTTTCGTTCCACTTCTCACGTGTACACCACTTTGTACTGGTCTTGTACGTGGAATTCCAATAAAATTGATTCATGCTTGTGGCTGTAATGTGACAAAATGTGGAAAAGTTCAAAGCAGCCGAATACTTTTGCAAGCCACTGTATATGCTTCCAATTGGTAGAATCATTAGACAGCATGGGAATTTCCACAGCTATGCCGATGATACACAACTATATTTATCCATAAATCCTAACCCAGTCAGTTAGGTAGATTACAGGCATGTCTGGAAGACATAAAAACATGGATGAATCTAAACTTTTTGCTCTTAAATTCTGACAAGACAGAAGTTGCTGTCTTTGGACCAGAAGTTCTATAAAAGAAACTGCTTAGTCGATCACTTCACCGGGATGACACCCGTTGAAATTCCGAGGGCCCGCAGGCGGGCCCAGGGCATTTCCTAGTTTAAATCCACCAATTTTCTGACTTCTAACTTTTTTGAACCTATACATGTTTTATATCATTGGAAAGCTAAGAGTCTTGTGATTCCAATTATGCCTGGCGTTTAAGGATACAATCATAACTGAAGACACAGTGAGCGCTTTTGCCAACACAAACTTTCTCCTGATGGAGGTATAAAAATATGGAACTCACCACTTTGTAGTCCAATAAACGTGACAAAACCGGTCCATTTGGAACAAAAATTGTCTTTTTACATCAGTAAGGGTCCGATTAAAGTCCTCCGATAAAGTTATTAGACCAGGACAACAGCAAAACCAATAAAAAATGTAAAACAAACAATAAAAATGCGCTTCCGAAATGTCTGGCCATTTTTGTAGTCTTTATGGCTTTTTTTCCGATTCATTCGCTTCCACTTCCGCCTACAAAGGTCACTGAGCATGCCCAGAAGAAAAAATAAATAAATAAAATCCTCCGGTGTTTTCCTTACTTAGGGTACATCTTCAACCAATGGCGCATAGATGGAAAGTCACGTTATGGTAAGTAACTCGAACCAATTGCGGTCCAGAACTTTGATGATTGACGCATCGAATAGCCAATGTAATGCTGTAAACACAGATATATAACATGACCGGGCGGACTTGTTCGCAGCCATTGTATATGACGTGCGAAACATTTTTTTTCTTCATGAAGAGATTACGCACAGTGCGTACCAGTAACATATTGTTTCAGCACCGTGTCCAAACACCCTTTATGATCAAAATACAACATTGAAGGAAGCCGTGGAGCTTTATATGGTAAGATGAAGTTATGATTCTGATGATATTTTTTATTCAGTGAGGACTATGGCATTTACCCAGGAGATGGCGCATATGGCACACTTTTGACCACCTTTGACCTGTAGTTATAAAAATGTGTGCAGAATATTCATTTTTTTGTTTATTGCTGTCAAATTTGCTGTGGATGAAGGTAATACTTCAGACTTTAGACCCACAGTGTGTTTTAGGTCACCACCTCTTTTTAAAGCCATTTTTACAGCATGTATTTATATAAAGTAAATATTCGGACACAAATAAAATAATTTTTTGGGGTATTAAAATTAATATTGCTTGGTAATAATAGCACTCAGAAATATTAACACAGTTCTGGGATAAATTTTAGAGTGTTTGCTTTCCAAAGAGACCCCAGCCATGTCTCTACTCAAAATGGTTCAAGAACAGGTTTAAGTTAATTTTGGGTATGCGTTTTTAAAAAATGTAGGGCGGAAATTGCAGGAATTTAAGGGGGTTTAAATTGGCCCCGAGTAATAACGTAACGAACCACTGCGTCATTTTTTACCAAGACTTGACATGTAAATCCTATATTAAACAGGTTTCTAGGATTTCTTTCTTTCACCTCCAGAACATTGCTAAAATTAGAAACATCCTGTCCAGGAGTGATGCTGAGAAACTAGTCCATGCATTTGTTACATCAAGCCTGGACTACTGTAATTCTTTACTATCAGGTAGTCCACAAAATGCCATTAAAAGCCTTCAGTTGATCCAAAATGCGGCAGCAAGAGTTCTGATGAACATTAAAAAGAGACATCACATTTCTCCTGTTTTAGCTTCCCTTCATTGGCTCCCTGTTAAATCAAGAATAGAATTTAAGATCCTCCTTCTTACATACAAAGCCCTTAATAATCAAGCTCCATCATACATCAGAGATTTAATTGTTTCATATGTTCCCAACAGAGCACTTCGCTCTCAGACTTCAGGTTTACTTGTAGTTCCTAGGATTTCTAAAAGTAGAATGGGAGGCAGATCTTTTAGTTATCAGGCTCCTCTCCTGTGGAACCAGCTCCCAGTTTTAGTCCGTGAGGCAGACACTCTGTTTACTTTTAAAGCCAGGCTTAAAACGTTCCTTTTTGATAAAGCTTATAGTTAAAGTGGCTAAGGTCATCCTGAGCTAGCTCTGTAGTTATGCTCCTATAGGCTTAGACTGCTGGAGGACAGACTTACCAATTTTCTTCACTCTGCTACTTCCTTTTCTACTACTACTCTCCAGTTGTGTTACAGTACATTCTGTTATTTTGACTGTTAACTTTGTTTTCTCTCAGTGTTTTTCTCTCCATAGAAGATATACCTGGTCTGGTATCCTGCTTGGCTGCAATGCTGGACGGGGGGGCATCGACTGGGAGGATGCTCCTAGTAACTGAACATCCACCGTGTCATGTTATGTTAAAAAGGCTCAACAACCTGATAAAGAAGGCTGGCTCTGTTCTTGGGACAACTGTGGAACATCTGGAGAGGATAATGCAATAATTCATAAAATAAAAAAAATCATAGACAACCCTAAGCATCCTCTTCATGAAACTGTCATACAACAACAGAGCGTCTTCAGTCGGAGGCTTCTTCAGTTTCGCTGCAATACAGACCGCTACAGGAAATCCATCCTGCCCACAGCTATCATCATCTACAACAACTCCTTAAAGAATTAATTATATGAGCTATACCAACACTTAATTTCCCTCTGGGATCAATAAAATATTTTTTAATTGAATTTTGAATTGAGTTATCACCTTTTTTCTTTCTGTAACATAGAAAGTACTCTTATATCAGATCTTCTGTTCCTTCTATGTCTCTGCTCTGTCTTTTTCAAAGCCCCAGATGGTCGTTGCAGATGGCCGCTCCTACTGAGCCTGGTTCTGTTGGAGGTTTCTTCCTGTTAAAGAGGAGTTTTTCCTCTCTACCGTCGCTATATGCTTGCTCAGTATGAGGGATTGCTGAAGGATTGCTGTGGTTGGCAAGTCTGCATCAACGAGGCCCAACCTCACGCCAATGACTGACGCAATCTGCTGGGATTCTTTTTAACTTTTTAACTGAATGGAATGTTTGTATAAATGTATTTAAATTACTTCTTGTTAAGTGCCTTGAGATGACAGATGTTGTGAATCGGCGCAATATAAATAAACTGAATTGAAAATTGAATTAAATATTTTTGAATAACTATGTTGCTGAAAATGTGGTATACAAGTATAATTGTCTTGTCTTGCCTTTCATTATAGTAATAATAATGGCTTGCATTTATATGGCGTTTTTCGAGACCCTCAAAGTACTTTACAACTCCGTTATTCATTCACTCTCACATTCACACACTGGTGGAAGCAAGCTACAATTGTAGCTACAGCTGCCCTGTGGCAGACTGAACCAGTAGGCGTGTAGGGGAAGTATCTTGCAAATGATAGGGAGAGTGTGAACACAATACGGTAAGCCGTATTGCGTCATTTCCTGTTGTCGCTGTGGCACTCCCTGTAAGCTGTTTGGTGTTCAGGCTCTCTTGAATTTATCTTATTTTCTCTGTGCTGAGGCCTTTCTAACTTATTTTAACACACAAGCACACTAAAACACACTTTTTGTGGTGGTGTGCTTTACGTTTCGGGAACTCCTTGTGTTTCACACAGTTTTTCTTGGGGTGGTAAGGTCTCGCTAGCTCAGTTAGCTTAGCTTCATTGCGGCTATGGCTACTCTTCTTTCTCCTGTCTCTAACTCTTCTCTTCTCTCTTGCTCTCTCTATCAGATGTTTAGGCACTTCCCTAGCTCCTTTAGTGATAATGGTAACTGTAATAAATATAATATTTTGTAGCTTTGGAGGCGAGGGTATCAGAATTAGAAGCACGGCTCCGCGCTGTTGAAAAACCAGCAGATAGCCGAAGCCCATTAGCCAGCGCGGAGCCAACAAGGATAGAACCCCCTAGCTGTCCTCCGGTAGAGCCCGCGCAGCCGGGACCTCAGGCCGGCTGGGTGACTGTACATAGGAAGCATAGTTCTAGGACCCAGCCCACGGGCCACCACCAACCGGTCTGCGTTTCTAACAGATTTTACTCGCTCAGCGACACACCCGCTGAGAAGCCGACCCTTGTAATTGACAGCTCCATAGTCAGAAACGTGGCATTAGAGACACCATTGACCATGGTCAAATGCTTGCCAGGGGCCAGAACGGGCGACATCAAATCCTACCTGAAACTGCTGGCTAAAGATAAGCGTAAATACAGTAAGATTGTTATTCACGCTGGCGGTAATGACACCCGGTTACGCCAATCGGAGGTCAATAAAATTAATGTTGCTTCGGTGTGTAAGTTTGCTAAAACAATGTCAGACTCTGTAATCTTTTCTGGTCCCCTGCCTGATCGGACCAGTGACGACATGTTTAGCTGCATGCTGTCATTCCATCAATGGTTGTCTAGGTGGTGTCCTGCAAACGATGTGGGCTACATTGATAACTGGAGAACATTTTGGGGAAAACCTGGTCTGATCCGGAGAGACGGCATCCATCCCACTTTGGATGGAGCAGCTCTTCTTTCTAGGAATATGGCCGAATTTATTAGTCCTCCAAAACACTGACAACCCAGGGTCCAGACCAGGAAGCAGAGTCGTAGTTTAACCCACCTCTCTGCTGCTTCTGTACTGTTACCCACCCATTACCCTATAGAAACAGTGTCTTGCCCACGGCCAAAATTAAATGGATTAAAAGTTAAGCCAACAAAAGCAAATTATGGAAATCTCATAAAAATAAATACAATTTTGACTGAACAGAAAAATAAATCTATTAAATGTGGTTTATTAAACATAAGATCTCTCTCCTCAAAGACTTTGTTAGTAAATGACTTGATTTGTGATAATCACATTGATTTCCTTTGTCTCACAGAAACCTGGTTGCAGCAGGAGGATTATGTCAGTATAAATGAGTCAACTCCTTCCAGTCATTAAAATTTTCACATTCCTAGAAGTACTGGGCGAGGAGGAGGAGTTGCAACCATTTTTCGTTCTAATTTACTAATTAGTCCCAGACCAATTGATAGCTACAGTTCTTTTGAACATCTAACCCTTAATTTTCCTCATCCAAGTTGCAAAACATTAAGACCATTTTTGTTTGTGGTTTTGTATCATCCACCAGGCCCTTACTCTCAATTCTTGGATCAGATCTCACATTTTTTATCTGAATTAGTATTAAATACTGATAGGGTCATTACAGTGGGGGACTTCAATATTCATGTGGATACTGAAAGTGATAGCCTAAATGCAGCCTTTAATGCTATTTTAGACTCAATTGGCTTTATTCAAAAAGTACAGGGATCGACCCACTCGGGTAAACACACTTTGGACCTTGTACTGACATACGGTATTAAGTGTGAGGAAATAACAGTCCACCCACTTAACCCGGTCCTATCTGACCACTTCTTGATGACTTTTGAATTTACTTTAACTGACCATCTTAAATCTGAAAGAAAATTTCATTATAGTAGAGCTTTATCAGACAATGCTGTAACAATTTTTAAAGAATCTGTTCCATTCTTACTTTCCTTAGTGTCTCAGGGTAACACAGTGGATGGCAGCAATTCTATCTCTAACTCTTCATAAATTGATGGTCTGGTTCACAGCATTACTTCCTCATTGCGTTTGGCATTATATAGTGTAGCCCCCTTAAAAAAGAAAGTGGCTAGCCATAGGAGGCTGACTCCTTGGTTTAACGCAGAGTTGCATACTTTAAAACAGAATACTAGGAAGTTGGAGAGAAAATGGCGCTCTACATGCCTAGAGGATTCCTTTTTAACCTGGAATAACAGTCTACTGCTGTATAAAAAGACCCTTCGACAAGCTAGAACAGCATATTTTTCATCATTAATAGAGGCGAATAAAAACAATCCTAGGTTTCTTTTTAGTACAGTTGCCAAACTGACACCGAGTCATAGCTTTGTTGAACCAACTATCCCCCCAGCTCTTAGCAGTGAGGATTTTATGGGATTTTTCATAAATAAAATTAATTCTATTAAAAATAAAATCATTGGCATCCTCCCAAAGATGATTACTTCTTCCGCAGTAAATGAGACAGCATCAGAAAGAACTGTAGAACCTCATTTGTGCTGTTGTGCCACAGATAGGTAGGTTTTGGCTATGAATAATTATGAATAATTGCTTAGGGCAATTATTAAGCAGATTAATAATTTTATGTAAAAACTACCAAGTTTAGGGGCACCACCTGGATTCCAGGAATATCCACAGCCAAATTGTTCAGTCTCAGTTTATGTTTATGATTACCTGCCTGATAAGGCTGTGGCAATTAAACAGTATATGAAGGAATAAGCTCTTGGCTACCTGAACAGCAAGTTACTACACATGTAGCTGAAATAACAACAACGGTTTTCCAAAATACAAAAGTTTATTACAAAAAGAATTCACTTTCAGTTAACATACTTTAATCAACAAACTCACCAAACTAGTAACACACAACTAAACCACTAAGAAAAGGATAACGATAATAAAACTCACACTCAGAAGTAAAACAGTAAAAGTGATAAATATGCACAGAAATAGAAATAATAAACAATCAATTGATAATGATGTCACAGTTCAGAATGAATATGTTTGCTCAAAAACCAAGGCTTGTATTGAACAGTGTTGGGAAAGAAGCCAAGTTAGTTTTAAAATAATTGTGATTAGTTTAAGACTAATCAGCACATTCTGGTTTGTTTTCAAACCACCAATTCACAATGCAACGCAGAAGTGAAGAAAAACATTGTTTGGAAGAAGCAATGTTTCATTAAACCCTTTGCTGAATTAGAAATAAATAACCTTTAGATAATTGATTAATGGATCGGTCAGCGCAGTGATTGATCAAATTTAATATTTAGACTTTATGTTGACGTTAACGGCAGTACCAATTATGTCGATCAAGTTTTGTATTTTGACTTATTAAGAACGCGGTCTCAAAATTGACTTAAAAGATTAGTTTTAGTGTTTAAACTATCCGTTTTAAAGTCAATCTCTATTTTGAATAGCATTAACGGCAGTCTTTATTGTTCACGAATAAAAAGCCGTCAATGGCTGGCCCGCGTGGTTCGCTATAGCATGTAGCTTACAGCTAACTCACGTGGCGCTGCTTAAAGTCGCTCTGATTCATCTATTGAACATCAAACAAAGAAAAACTGTTGGATTCAGTAACTTAGGTTGCAAGATATAAAACGACTTTCCATCGGAAACCTCGAAAATCACTGTTTAAACCTCCAGGCCGACTGGCCTGTTTGTACCCAAACAATAAGTGAAATCTTACACAAAGTAACAAATCACAGTGAAAATAAACAACCCTTAAATCTTGTTTAAACTAACCTAATCTTGTCTCTGCCCAGACAGACCTTATTGAACGGTTAAAGTTCTCCAGGTTGCTCCGTGGATGATGGGCGAAGCTAACACAACGTTAGCCCGCAGGCTAGCAACAGCTACGGTCCGTTAGCGGTGGGATGAATATAGCTGTCGAATCGCGAGTAGCATTAGCTTGGACGGCGTGTGTTGTCCTCTTTGGCTTGCTAAACAGCGATCAGCTGCACCTCAGTTCACTGACACAGTACCTTCTCTGCAGGTTCAAAATAGCATTGTCCCAGGCTTTGTCGCGGTGGGGTAACGCTCCAGTCTCGACGCGGTTCTGCGGCATTCAGTAGCTTGTTAGCGGCTCGCTTCATACGGCAGCATCTGTTCAGAAAGCAGGGCTCAGAGCGGAACAGTGGGGTTTATCTCAAAACACTGGGTTTGATTCACCTGATTGATCAGCAGTATTGTCATAGTTGGGGTGAGTTCCTCCCAGAACTCGCGTCTTTTCCCTCGCCAGCGAAGGAAGGATTGGATCTCTCCTGGCGCTGTTTGGCTGAAGGCCAGAACTGGAGAGGGCGTGAAAATCTGTGGCGGTGCCTTATATAACCTCTGGTCCTCTTCTTCTCCTGTCGGAGCTAGAATGTGGGTTAGCGCCACCCCATGGCTGTGTGTCCGCAACAGTGCTTAGGCTGTTTTGATTCAGTCGAGCTTTCGGAATTATCAAAAATATTAGCCTCATCTAAACCTTCAACTTGTATGTTGGACCCAATCCCAACTAAATTATTTAAGGAAGTGTTCCATTTGGTTCCTGGCCCCATTTTGCATATGATGAATCTATCCTTAGTAAACGGATACGTACCACAGGAATTTAAAATAGCTGTAATTAAACCTTTACTCAAGAAACCTTCCCTTGGTCAAAATGACTTAGTGAATTACAGACCTATATCTAACCTTCCTTTCTTATCCAAAGTCCTTGAGAAAATTGTTGCTAATCAAGTCTGTGAGCATCTAAACAGTAACGAGCTGTTTGAAGAGTTTCAGTCAGGTTTTAGAGCGCATCATAGCACTGAAACAGCACTGGTGAAGGTTACTAATGATATTCTCATGGCCTCAGATAATGGACTTGTGTCTGTTCTGGTTTTGTTAGATCTCAGTGCTGCTTTTGACACAGTCGATCATAATATTCTCTTAGAAAGGCTTGAACATGTTGCAGGGATCAAAGAAACAGCACTAGGCTGGTTTAAATCATATTTGTCTGATAGATTCCAGTTTGTTCATCTAAATGATCAATCTTCTTCACTCTCAAGGGTTACTTGTGGAGTTCCACAGGGTTCTGTGCTTGGACCAATTCTGTTCACCATATATATGCTCCCAATTGGTAGAATCATTAGACAGCATGGGATAAATTTCCACAGCTATGCAGATGATACACAACTATATTCATCCATAAATCCTGATGAACCCAGTCAGTTAGGTAGAGTACAGGCATGTCTGGAAGACATAAAAACATGGGTGACCCTAAACTTTTTGCTATTAAATTCTGACAAGACAGAAGTTGCTGTCTTTGGACCAGAAGTTCTAAAACAGAAACTGATTAGTCAATCACTTCATCTGGATGACATTAAATTGGCCCCCAGTAATAACGTAAAGAACCTCTGCTTTATTTTTGACCAAGAATTGACATTTAAATCCCATATTAAACAGGTTTCTAGGATTTCTTTCTTTCAACTCCGGAATATTACTAAAATTAGAAACATCCTGTCCAGGAGTGATGCTGTGAAACTAGTCCATGCATTTGTTACCTCAAGGCTGGACTACTGTAATTCTTTACTATCAGGAAGTCCACAAAATGCCATTAAAAGCCTTCAGTTGATCCAAAATGCGGCAGCAAGAGTTCTGATGAATATTAAAAAGAGAGATCACGTTTCTCCTGTTTTAACTTCCCTTCATTGGCTCCCTTTTAAATCCAGAATAGAATTTAAGATCCTTCTTCTTACATATAAAACCCTTAATAATCAAGCTCCATCATACATCAGAGATCTAATTGTTCAATATGTTCCCAACAGAGCACTTTGCGAGGCAGACACTCTGTTTACTTTTAAGGCCAGGCTTAAAACTTTCCTTTTTTGATAAAGCTTATAGTTAGAGTGGCTTAGGTCATCCTGAGCTAGCTCTGTAGTTATGCTGCTATAGGCTTAGACTGCTGGAGGACAGACTTACCAATTTTCTTCACTCTGCTACTTCCTTTTCTCCTACGACTCTCCAGTTGTATTACAGTACATTCTGTTATTTTGACTGTTAACTTTGTTTTCTCTCAGTGTTTTTCTCTCCATAGAAGCTACACCTGGTCTGGTATCCTGCTTTGCTGCAATGCCCTATTGGATGGGGGGCATCGACTGGGATGATGCTCCCAGTAACTGAATGTCACGCTGCCCTATTCCTGCCTGATTGTCTTCACCTGTCTGTCTCATCATCCACACCTGATCCTACTCACCTCCTGCCTTTAAGACCCCTCACTTCCTTTCACTCCCGGCCGGATCATCCATCCTTCCTCCTTCCATCCTTCCGCCTAGTCCTCCTTCCTCCTAGTCCTGTATTGTCTTCATCCCCATGGTGTGTCGTCTTCCTGCCTCTTCGTTCCAGCCCGATGTCCAGTGTCTCCGTTCACCACCATCATCACGATCTCCTCACTTTAATAAAACATCCTGCACCTTCCTTCAGCGAGTGCGTTTGGGTCCATTCTCCACACACCTCGTGACAGAATGATCCGGCCCTAAATATGGACCCAGCACTCGCCCAGGAGATCGGCGCCCTCCGCCAGGACATCTGGGCCAACCTGGTCAGACTCGCTGCCTCTCCTCACCTTCCTGTGCGGGTCTCCGGAGCTGAGGAAATCCTAGGAGTGCTCCCTCACTTCCAGAGGGTGTTCTCTGCTTCGGATCTCGCCGCGCTGCGGAGCGAGGCGGAGAGGGTTCGCAGGGAGGCGTTGGATCGGATCATCGGTCCGCCCTCTCCGTCTCCACCATCTGCCCACCGGCGGAGGTCCCGCTGCGCCGCCGGGACTGTTTCCGGGAGCGGGGAGCGGAGCGCCGCACCTTCACAGTCCGCATTCGTCCAGTCCGTGAGCCCGTTCCAGTACGTGAGCCCGTTCCAGTCCGTGAGCCCGTTCCAGTCCGTGAGCCCGTTCCAGTCCGTGAGCCCGTTCCAGTCCGTGAGCCCGTTCCAGTCCCAGTCCATGAGCCTATTCCAGCTCCAGAGCCCGCCGTTGTTGTGGCTGCCGTGTTCCTGGCGGTCACAGCGGCGGCTCTCCAGCGATGAAGCTCCCAGGGAGGGTCAGGGAGGACCCGTCCCCGTCACTGGAGCCTCCAGAACCTTCGTCTGAGGAGGCGTCCGAGCCTCCAGAACCTCTTTGTCTCGGCCGACCTTTACCGGCCAGGCATCTTTGGCACTACCTGACCCTCAGAGGAGGACCTAAGGGCCGTCCGCCCGACCTCCGTCCAGCCAGAGGACGCCGCCGGGGCCGTCCGCCCGACCTCCGTCCAGCCAGAGGACGCCGCCGGGGCCGTCCGCCCGACCTCCGTCCAGCCAGAGGACGCCGCCGGGGCCGTCCGCCCGACCTCCGTCCAGCCAGAGGACGCCGCCGGGGCCGTCCGCCCGACCTCCAGGTCCTCAGGGGCCGCCGCCGGGGCCGTCCGCCAGACTTCCAGGGGCGTACCCAAAGAGACTCGGGGCCCTCCTTCCGTGGGCCCCCTCCACCCACCCTGGCAAGGGTGCTTGTTTTTTTTCTCTTCCCTTTTTTCACTCTCTCCACGGTGTCTGGAATCCACCTTTAAAGGGGGGGGTCCTGTCACGCTGCCCTATTCCTGCCTGATTGTCTTCACCTGTCTGTCTCATCATCCACACCTGATCCTACTCACCTCCTGCCTTTAAGACCCCTCACTTCCTTTCACTCCCGGCCGGATCATCCATCCTTCCTCCTTCCATCCTTCCGCCTAGTCCTCCTTCCTCCTAGTCCTGTATTGTCTTCATCCCCATGGTGTGTCGTCTTCCTGCCTCTTCGTTCCAGCCCGATGTCCAGTGTCTCCGTTCACCACCATCATCACGATCTCCTCACTTTAATAAAACATCCTGCACCTTCCTTCAGCGAGTGCGTTTGGGTCCATTCTCCACACACCTCGTGACACTGAACATCCACCATGTCATGTTATCAACTTTTTACTTTCTGTAACATAGAAAGTACTCTTATATCAGATCTTCTGTTCCTTCTGTGTCTCTGCTCTGTCTTCTCAAACGCGCAGACGGTCGTGGCAGATGGCAGCTCCTACTGAGCCTGGTTCTGTTGGAGGTTTCTTCCTGTTAAAGGGGAGTTTTCCCTCTCCACCGTCGCTACATGCTTGCTCAGTATGAGGGATTGCTGAAGGATTGCTGTGGTTGGAAAGTCTGCCCAACCTAACGCGAATGACTGACGCAATCTGCTGGAATTCCTTAAATAGGAAACTTTTTAACTGATTGGAATGTTTGTATAAATGTATTGAAATGACTTCTTGTTAAGTGCCTTGAGATGACATCTGTTGTGAATTGGCGCTATATAAATAAACTGAATTGAATTGAAGATGAACTGAATTGCAACACGCCCCTCATTTGGACAATGTTCTATTGTCTAACATCATGTCCAGGGAGTCTAGTTTAGAGCTGTAATCGGGCCTTAAAAGTTGGGCCCAACCCGGCCCGAGAGAATTCAGCCAGAGCCCGAAGAGTATATTTTTATTGACAGCTTATTAAAGCCCGAACCCGATTACAAGTCACAGATCAGGGTTTCCGCTAGAAAAAAATGGCACTGGACAATGTGACCGGCAGGTTTACAATTTACTGGACAAATGTTTGAAATTACCGTCCAATAGGCCTATTATCTGAAGCTTAAAATGATAAATGAGGCCCTGCCTATAAGAATAATATCAAGGCATGTCGATTTATAATCTTTTTTTTTTAAGTCTGAGTACTGTCAATTAGGCTATCTCACATGCATGACTTCTAAAATAAAGGCTATTGCACAAGCCTGCCCTCTTTAAACATGAACATAAAGAAACTGAAGGCCTACCTATTATCAGATTAAATAATTTGCAAACAAAAACACATCTGGACTGTTCATACCATTTTGATAACGCAGCGTGCTGCCGCCATGAAATAAAATAATGTCTGTTTGAAAGATAGAATAAAAACTATGAACTCTGAAAACAAACTGAAATATCCCTGAACATGGATTATGACATTTTACTTTTTATAGGGTGACCGTAGTCTAAAACCCAAAAGAAGACCTTGGCAGTGGCTGAGAGAAAAGTAAGATCCTCAGCTTTAACCGCTTCTGTTGCGTAGAAGTCTGTCTCGCCTGCGTGCGTTTCTGTGTGCGCTCTTGACCGCTTGCTCTAGATTTCAGGAGATTTTATCTGACTTGTGGGCATCAGGGAGCTGCTATGTAAATACAGGAGACTTCTGAAACTTGAGACTTGGGATGTCTGGTAATGGAGCATTTACACTTCAGCAGTGCAGCAGTCAGAGCATGTTTTCTGTTTAGATCTGAGAGAAGGAGTGGCCTGATGCCTGGGTCTTTCACATCATGACAGATGCGGTGTGCATGCAACATCTTGACAGGTAGATCGGAAGAATATTAGTGGCCCAGTGCAGTGCTTTATTATAAATATTCTTGGTCTGTAAAACTGAGCAAAACCTGGACATTTTTGGGAATTTTATTAACAGCATTAGTTCGCGCTAATTAGATGATCAGCTGACCGCTAAAACCCGAGCCCGGCCCAAGCCCGTGGACAATGATAGAAATTAAGCCCGAATCCGGACCGTCCCGACGGGTTCGGGCAAAGATCTTCAGCTTTAGTGTAGTTTTTCTCTAGGAACATGATCTAACTGAGACGGTTGGTGTCTTTAACACTCAGACTGCAGCTCCGAGCAGACAATATCAAACATAGAGGCACGAGCCACCACAGACAGGTTCAACACTTTTTGTAGACCATTTCCACCCCCCGCCCCATGAGTATTTGTATTCATCCGCCATGTCCTGACACCTTTAATGTCAACACAGGTCACAAACCCCTTGATCTTTCCTAAGTCCACAACTAGTTCAGAATCAGAATCAGAAAGGTTTTATTGCCAAATGTTGGGTAGGTTTACAACATTGGGAAATTGCTGCGGTACTTTGTGCAAACATACGAGAACAAACAGACAAACACTTAAAATAGAAATATAATATGCTAAACTAAAGGACTTCTTGTTAAGTGCCTTGAAATGACATCTGTTGTGAATTGGCGCTATATAAATAAACTGAATTGAAATTGAATTAAACAGATTGATATATACATTAGTGCAGGTAACGATTGGTGCAAATCAGACAGGTGCAAAAAAAAAAACACAATGTGGGTCATGTAACAGAGCGGGTGTTGGGAACAGTCTTAGGGTTATTGTTCATGAGCATTATTGTTCGTTATCGTTATTGTTCTTTAGCATTTGCAACATTAAGCTGTAAATGCTTTTTCACACCCAAGTGACAAAGTTATGTACCCCAGTCTCATATTGGCTCTCATCACCACCACACGAGTTCACTACTCCAGAGTTATTAGAAACCTTCTGAGGGTGGCAGCAACTGAAAACCCTGCTGTAGAGAAAGGAAAGGAGACACAGATGGTGTAATATTACAAGAAAGAATTGCCAGACATATGAAAACAAAATCGAAATAAAACATGTTTTACATGAAAGTACATAAGATAAATTAGACCATGAAACTAATCAAATTCTTTTTACTGTATAAGATGACAAATGTTTCAACATGTACCTGCAAAGTTAAATTATTCTACTGTAATGGTGAAATACATCACATGTATAAAACTGCATAAAGCAGATTTTTAAAGGAAGCTTTACTGTACTTTATTACATTTATTGTTTCAACATATTCAAATTGAATCCTAAAATTGACAGTAAAAAAAAGTAAATAGATAAGCTGAATATCTGTGGCACAAATGCCAGGAAATGACATTTGCTCTGCATTTAGGGTATTATTTAGCCAGTCCTTCAAGTAGGCCTATATGTACTCCATTATGTTATATATATATATATATATATATATATATATATATATATATATATAAACACTCAACAAAAATATAAACGCAACACCTTTGTTTCTGCTCCCATTTTTCATGAGATTGACTTAAAGATCTAAAATTAATTCCAGATACACAATATTACCAATCCTCTCAAACATTGTTCACAAATCAGTCTAAATGTGTGATAGTGAGCACTTCTGCTTTGCTGAGATAATCCATCCCACCTCACAGGTGTGCCACATCAAGATGCTGATCTGACATCATGATTAGTGCACAGGTGTACCTTATACTGCCCACAATAAAAGGCCACCCTGGAATGTGCAGTTTTTTTGCTTTATTGGGGGTCTAGGGACTCAGAACCAGTCAGTATCTGGTGTGACCACCATTTGCCTCATGCAGTGCAACACATCTTCTTCGCATAGAGTTTATCAGATTGTCAATTGTGGCCTGTGGAATGTTGGTCCACTCCTCTTCAATGGCTGTGCGAAGTTGTTGGATATTAGTGGGAACTGGTACACGCTGTCGTATACGCCGGTCAAGCACATCCCAAACATGCTCAATGGGTGACATGTCCGGTGAGTATGCTGGCCATGCAAGAACTAGGACATTTTCAGCTTCCAAGAATTGTGTACAGATCCTTGCAACATGGGGCCGTGCATTATCTTGCTGAAACATGAGGTGATGTTCATGGATGTATGGCACAACAATGGGCCTCAGGATCTCATCACGGTATCTCTGTGCATTCAAAATGCCATCAATAAAATGCACCTGTGTTCTTCGTCCATAACAGATGCCTGCCCATACCATAACCCCACCACCACCATGGGCCACTCGATCCACAACATTGACATCAGCAAAGCGCTCACCCACACGACGCTACACATGCTGTCTGCCATCTGCCCTGAACAATGTAAACCGAGATTCATCCGTGAAGAGAACACCTCTCCAACGTGCCAGACGCCATCGAACGTGAGCATTTGCCCACTCAAGTCTGTTACGGCGACGAGCTGGAGTCAGGTCAAGACCCCGATGAGGACGACGAGCATGCAGTTGAGCTTCCCTAAGACGGTTTCTGACAGTTTGTGCAGAAATTGTTTGGTTATGCAAACCAGGTGTTTCAGCAGCTGTCTGAGTGGCTGGTCTCAGACAATCTTGGAGGTGTACCTGCTGGATGTGGAGGTCCTGGGCTGGTGTGGTTACACGTGGTCTGCGGTTGTGAGGCCGGTTGGATGTACTGACATATTCTCTGAAACGCCTTTGGAGACGGCTTATGGTGGAGAAATGAACATTCAATGCACGAGCAACAGATCTGGTTGACATTCCTGCGTCAGCATGTCAATTGCACGCTCCCTCAATGCTTGTGGCATCTGTGGCATTTTGCTGTGAGACAAAACTGCACATTCTACGTTGGCCTTTTATTTTGGGCAGTATAAGGTACACCTGTGCACTAATCATGATGTCAGATCAGCATCTTGATGTGGCACACCTGTGAGGTGGGATGGATTATCTCAGCAAAGCAGAAGGGCTCACTATCACACATTTAGACTGATTTGTGAACAATGTTTGAGAGAAATGGTAATATTGTGTATCTGGAATGAATTTTAGATCTTTAAGTCCATCTCATGAAAAATGGCAGCAGAAACAAAGGTGTTGCGTTTATATTTTTGTTGAGTGTATATATGTGTGTGTGTGTGTGTCTGTCAGTGCAACTTCAAGTTAGCAAGATCTTCTTTTAGAATTTTCCCAGAAACAATTATTTTAAAGGCTGACCTAAACCAGCTATAAAAGAAACCATAGATTAATGGGTTTAGTGTAGAGTTTGACAATGCAAGCCAAGAGACTGTTTCAATTACAGAAACTGGTGCCAGATCTTTTCCTAAAGGTTGAAAAGTTAGGAAAAGGAAGAAAGGAGCCCAACAAAACAGAAAAGCTCCTAAAACAATAGCCAGAGTTTTGGTGGCTTTTCTTTCCATCTTACTGGCAGTTGCTCTTATCTTTGTTCTGGTTTGCATGCTTCGTTCCTGTCTCTGTGCCACAACAAATATCTTCAGGTAGATGCAAAGCATTATGACCATGGGAAGGTAAAATGATAGTATGGGTCCAACATAGTTTGCCATGATAACATCAATAAAGCACATGTCCTCACAGTCATCACTGTTTGATCTGGTTTTCACCACACTTATGGCAATAAGAACAGAAACACCCCAGCTCACAGCGATCATGATGATGACAACATGACCATTGATTTTAGATCTATATCTTAGAGGATGACACACTGCATGATACCTGTCAATAGAAATACAACACAGGTGCAGAATAGAACTAATGCTGAGCAAAATATCAAAGCCGTCTCTTATCTTGCAAAATAAATGTACATTATAGAAACATGAACTGGGAGGAAAAAATATACTGAGAGGAAAAATTATCATCCCAACCAGCATGTCAGCCACAGCCAGGGACAAAATGAGAGTGTTTGTAGGAGTGTGCAGCTGTTTAAAGTAAATGACAGAAATTATTACGAGAGAGTTTCCACACACTGTAACAAGAGACAAAAGTGTTAGAAAACCGTATAGCATTACACATGCAGCTGAAAAGGAAGTCGGTAGTTTATAATTAAAACTATCCATCTTAAAGCAGGCATATAAATCGATCACAGCTTGAGTTTTGTTGACAGTGATGTCTTTGGACATGATGAGCAAAAAAATTAATTCACATGAAAAAAGATAACAGTACTGAAATATTTCATTTTCTGATAAATACTGTTAGAGCCCCGGTGCTGGATGCACTGAGCTACTTCAGCGTATGTGCATAACACTTTATGACCTTCTCATCAATTTCTCGTGGGATTTGCAAAGGTTTCGCAAACTTACAACATGGATAACCTGTGATGTAACAGTCATGGTAAAATCATCATGGAACAAATTCTGCAAGGTCAAACTATGAGAAACATAATGATCTGACCCTTACCTGCTTCTAAGCTTATACAATTCTAACCTTGAGAGTACATGAGTGGGCAAAAAAGTATTTAGCAGCCACCAATTGTGCAAGTTGTCCAATTTAAAAAGATTAGAGAGGTATGTAATTTTTAACATAGGTACACTCCAACTGTGAGAGACAGTGTAAAAATGAAAGTTCCAGGAGATCACATCTTATGAATTCTACAGAATTTATTTGTAGAATGGTGCAGAACATAAGTATTTAGCACATACATACATACATACATACAAACAAGCAAGAATTCTGGCCCTTACTCTTCTATCTTCCACTCCTCCACACATTACCTGTATTAATGGCATCTGTTTGAACTCGTTATTTATATAACGATAGACTCCAACCTCCACCATGCCCAAGACCAGAGAGCTGTCCAAGGACACCAGGGACAAGATTGTAGACCTGCACAAGAGTGGGATGAGACAATCTACAGTAGACAAGCAACTTTGTGAGAAGAGATCAGCGTTAAATTAATGGCTATCAATCGAAAATGGATAATT
Organism: Valencia hispanica; assembly: GCA_963556495.2. Taxonomy (NCBI): domain Eukaryota; kingdom Metazoa; phylum Chordata; class Actinopteri; order Cyprinodontiformes; family Valenciidae; genus Valencia; species Valencia hispanica. The sequence goes on from OY747719.1 coordinate 11,673,304, forward strand.
GACAATCTCCTTCAACCTGGGGCTCCATGCATGATCTCAACTCGTGGAGTACACATGATCTGGAGAACGGTGGGAAAAAAAGAAAGAATTACATGGGGGAACTGGTCAATGACCTGAAGAGAGCAGGGACCACAGTAACGAAGGTTACAATTAGTAACACACTACGTTGTCATGGATTAATATCCTGCTGTCCCCCTGCTTACGCCAACACATCTCCAGTCTAAAGTTTGCCAGAGGCCATCTGGAAGATCCAGAGGAGGATTGTCATGTGGTCAGATGAGACCAAAATAGATCTCTTTGGTATAAACGCCGCTCGTCCAGTTTGGAGGGGGAAGAATGCTGAAATGCATCCCAAGAACACCATACCCACTGTGAAGCATAGGGGTTGAAACATTGTGCTTTGGGGCTGCTTTTCTGCAAAGGGAAAAGGATGGCTGATCCGTATCAAAGGGGGGGGGGTTATGCTTCCTCCAGGCACATATTACACTTCTTTAGCACACTCCAATAAAATTATCTTTTAAAAGTCCGTCATATATCCAAATCCACCTTAATGAAATGTACTTTCGTATTGGACGGCTTGATTTTCACCTGTGCCTCTCTAAGACCCTCCTACTCTTATTCTGACACGCCCCCTTCAGTTAATCACATACCGTGCATCATCGCAGCATGCACGGAGTTGGAAAATAAATCCCACAAAAGACGCGCAGCTGCAGCTGGTGTGTTATAATTACTGCACCTGGGACTCAGACGTAATTGTGTGAGGAGGGTAGGGGTGAGGAGCTCTGCAGGGGCGAGGCTCTCGGCTGAGTAGGTAAGGTTGGAGGAGGAGATGGGGGGAAAAGGCGGGGATAGGTGGGAGCAGGCGTTTCAGCAACCCCGAGAACTACCAGCAGGGACTCAAAGATTACTCTAACATGAGTGAATGGGTCAGAGCAACACTTCAGGCATGTTTTTAATGAGGGAAAGACAGGTTCTCAGGATATTAAGCTTCAGAAAGTCCATTTTGCATAATACTCCCCCTTTAAGGACTGCATGAATGGGGCCATTTATCATGACATTTTGGGCAAAAACCTCCTTCCATCAGTAAAAGCACATTACAAAGCATTGAGGTGAACTTTTGTTTTTTACCAAATTATTATTTTCGGCACCATTATACAAATAAATTCTTTAAAAATCATACATTGGCAAATTATTGACATGGATCTGGTGCTGGATAGATGGAGAATAAATGCAAATTGATCTCTTCATTCATCTTTAATCTGTCCATTTTTATTGTTCACTGCTCTTTTAGCAGCAAATTTAGAAAACGCCATTGTTTTTCCTATCTGAACAACTGTTGATGACGAATCAATTAACGAGCAGCTCCAAAAGTGAAAGTAAAACTAGTCCCTCATGCCGCTATGCAGCAGTAATGTGCGACTGACAGACATTATGTCAATTGCATGGAGTAGACTGCAACGTTGCTCTTTTATGGAACTGACACACAGGCATCATGTGGTCTTAACGTGCTGAGTCTTCCTGGATAGCTGGTCTCAGTCACTGTGACTGAGCAGCCTGCTGTACAGCTAGCAACAACATGCTAAGTCAGACAGAGTTTCATGAACTTCATTCACTTCTGTTTACTACTCTAGCAGATCAAATTTAGAGGAGTAATTTATCAGAGGATGCCATTTTGAATCGTTTGGATGATATTTTTGAAATTATCCCTGGTCAAGTACTAAAGACCTTAGTGCTGTCCGACAGTCGGAGGTTACATACAAACAATCAGTTAAAAGGAGAATTATGTAAATGTGATCTGTGTTATTTATAAAACCTTTCATTGTTTGCACCTACCTCCAAAAGGTTTTATGCCTAAAAATGCAGTCTCATAGTTTGCCCTGCCGAAAAATGCATTCTATCCTATTATAAAGAATTCGGCAGTTATGAATGATGCAAGATTTTTTACATAACTTCAAATGTTTTCTGAGGTACTGGACTGAATTTCAGCTTTGTGGGACAATTTTTAGCTTCGAAAGAGAAGGGATGCTTTTGTCACCAGCCTCATAGTTTACCTTGCCGAAAAATGCATCCCTTCTCTTTTGAACCCAAAAAATGTCATGCAGAGCTAGAATTCACACCAGTTGCTCATAAAGCATGAGGAGTTATGTAGAAAATTCATTCACAAGTATCTAATCCTTTGAGATGGCATGATATTTTAGAGAACTAGACAGTTATGAATGATGCAACATTTTCGACATAATTCGACATATGTTCTCTGAGCTACTGGTGTGAGTTTCAAATCTGTATGAACATTTTTGGGTTAAAAAGAGGGGGGGTTGCCTATTTAGGCAGCCTCCAAATCTCCATTGCCAAAAGATGCCCTATTAATTTCAAGGAATAGAAATTAATGTGTGGCATAACAATTTCCACAAAACAATTATGTTTTTTGGGCCGCTGTTGTGAGTTTCATACCTGTCTTATCTATTTTAGGGTTAAAGCAGATGGTACACTATAGGAAGAATTGACTGAAGATTTGCGTCAGATTCGCGCGAATGAGGCGTTTGATGCATGTCATTTTATGTGGTGCATTTTGTGCATTGGCACGTCACAAGCGTTTTTTGCACCTGCCACTGAAGTTGAAAAATCTGAACTTCGGCATCAATTTGCGCCGCATCAACCAATCAGGAGCCTGGTGACGTGGTGTCACGTCATGCTGTGAGCAAGTTTACGGGGTCAGGTCCGACAAAATTCATTCATTCAAAATGGAGGAAATGCTGATAAGAGCCGTGGCTAATCACCCCGAGCTATACGACACCAGCTGCTTTCTCTACAGAGAAAGAAATAAAAAGGTCTTTGCTTGGAGGAATATAAGTGAGGAGATAAGGCAACCTGGTAAGTTCATTTGACTTTTGAAAGTTTTCATGTTACTGACCCTGCAAACCTGTGCAGGGTACTCTCCACATTAAATAGGGGAGTATACACACACACACACACACACACACACACACACACACACACACACACACATATATATACATATATATATATATATTAGGGCTGTCAAATTTTTTAAAATCTAATTAATCACAGGGTAGCTGTAAATTAATCACGATTAATTAACATTCCCAAATATGACCGAAAAAGTAAAATCTTTGATGTAAATAAAGGACGAAACTGGAAACTGTTGCTCTTTTTTTAAAGGAAATACAGGAGAGATGCCTGGAACTTTTGTTTTGAATTCCACAATCACATTTACACGTGGAGCTTTTTACCTATTAATCTTTTAGCCAGTTGCTAAGGCAAACTAACTGGTTAACATTTTGTATGAATGCAAAGCTGACAGTTTCTTATTCAATTTTTGACAACCCTGAGCATCCTCTTCATGGGACTATCCTACAACAACGGTGTCTTCGGTCAGAGGCTTCTTCAGTTTTGCTGCGACACAGACTGCTACAGGAGATCATTCCTGCTTTAAGCCATCACGATCTACAATAGCTCCTTGAAAAATTAAATAATATACAATAACACTTAATTTCTCTCTGGGAGGAATTAAGTATTTTTTAATTGAAATTTACTGACTAATCGAGGGATTATTTGCTTATCAACACCGAACCTTTACCTTACTCCCTGGTTCCCACTGTTATTATTTGCAGTTATCAAACAATTGTCATGCTGTTTAAGTGACAAGCAAGCACTGAAAGCAGCGCGGGTTTAATTGTGGGGTAAACAGGGCAGGTCATTCTGTGCATGCGTCAATTGCGTTAAAAAAATTTATGCCATTAATTCCACAAATTAATCGACCCGCATTAATGCATTAATTTTGACAGCCCTAATATATATATATACACACACACACACATATATATTAGTTTGCTATTGGTTGGTGTTTGCAAAGCAGCCAATCCAGAAGCGTCATTTATTTTCCTCTGGTACTGATTGGCTGCAACCCCCAAGAGCAGAAATAAGGAAGAGTGTAAACATTAGCTTCGGTGGTAGTGCTGAGATAGTGTTCACTAAAAGTATTAATGCATATTAAGGTGCATATGGCATATAGGCTAATAAAATGGTCTACCATAAGCGGATTTAGAGAAAGTCTAAATTATTCTTGCATTTTAACCTGTTGTGACACAGAGTGACCGATTTTAGTCTGGTTTACATAACAATGGTCAATATTTTAATATTAATATAATTATTGATGAAGTTCAACTTTTAATCTATTAATAACTGTTCGGGGCAGGGTTAGGGTTAGGTTAGGGGAAAGTCATGCGTTGGTATGTTAGGTAGAAGCCAAGGCATGCGCAGATGTGCATGCTAAAGGGGGTTAGCCACCGGGAGGTGGCTTAATCCCTCGCTCCAGGGGGGCTCAAACATAGATCAGAAAGATGAAAGAACAATGACATTATCTTTGGCTAACATTGGAGCTGAGCAACAGGGCATGTGCTGGCTCCTCCACGTGGCCACGGCTTTAACACAGAACAAAGTACAATGTAGTTAGCTTTGGGCTAACAGGCCCAGCCAGCGCGGGCAGGACAGACTCCGACATGCTGCACAAAATATAATCAGAGTGTGCATAAGAGAGAGACAGAGAGAAAGAATGGGATCCGCTTAGGATAAAAACTAGTTTAAAAACACACAGCAAATACAACAGCTCACAAACTTATGGGTGCGGCGACGCTAATGAGCCAACAGGTTCAGTGCTTAAAACAATTCAACCAACAATGAATGAGGTCTAACTAATTCCAACCTATATTTTCCCTATTTATCTGCCAAGACACAAAATTAGAATAAATGAACCGGTTCAGTCCTACTTCACGTTAAGGGAGGTCCAGTCCACAACGAGGGGAGCAAAATGTGTCCGTACTTAAGCAAAGGACAGAAACAGAACCTTTCGCAGGGTTCTTTGGAACCTCGGTCCCAGTTGCAGGCCGGACGGCTGCAAGTTGATGTAGTAGACGGCTGGGCCATCTTAAAGAACTGTCTTGGAGTGCAAATCATGGTGCTCATTGCTGCCCCTTTTTTTTTTTTAGAACTTACATTTTAATTAATTCTTGACAAAGCAGTTACATGCATCAGCAATAATTATCATAAATGTCACAATTGTACAGTCTTAAAAAGACAAAGGAATAAGTTTCAGCATCATATTTGAAATTTCCATGTGGTTTCACCATCACCATAAAACCCTAAGAAAGAAATTCACTTCGAGTGGCAGGGCTGGGACCCATTAACCAGAAACCCTAACCTGTTGGACCTTTACATGAATAAAACTTCTGCTGGACCCCATTTTAGACTAAAAACAGATTTCTGAAGTCGTAATGAGTATGTTATCTTTTCCATTTCATACAATTCTCGTACTTTTTGAACCCAAACATTGTAGGAGGGAGGCTCTACTTGCATCCACTTAATTGTGATGCATTTCAAGGCTGCTGTGAACAGAACATTTAAAAGATATGATTTAGCACGTCCTTGCACACCAGCTGGCATAATACCAAGTAAGGCAACTGTTGCATCCTTCGGAATGACCTCCTGAAAAATCTGGTTTATAGCCTTGTACACCTCATCCCAGTAGTTTTGTAATATAGCGCATGACCAAAAAATATGCGTATGATTAGGCACCGCTGGCCCACAGTTCCTCCAGCACAAACTTGGAACTTTGGGATCTATCTTAGCAACTACATCTGGGGTCCTGAAATATTCAATTCAATTCAATTCAATTCAGTTTATTTATATAGCGCCGATTTACAACAGAGGTCATCTCAAGGCACTTAACAAGAAGTCATTTCAATACATTTATACGAACATTCCAATCAGTTAAAAAGTTTCCTATTTAAGGAATCCCAGCAGATTGCGTCAGTCATTGGCGTGAGGTTGGGCCCCGTTGATGCAGACTTTCCAACCACAGCAATCCTTCAGCAATCCCTCATACTGAGCAAGCATGTAGCGACGGTGGAGAGGAAAAACTCCCCTTTAACAGGAAGAAACCTCCAACAGAACCAGGCTCAGTAGGAGCGGCCATCTGCCACGACCGTCTGGGGGTTTGAGAAGACAGAGCAGAGACACAGAAGGAACAGAAGATCTGATATAAGAGTACTCTCTATGTTACAGAAAGTAAAAAGTTGATAACAGGACACAGTGGATGTTCAGTTACTGGGAGGATCATCCCAGTCGATGCCCCCCGTCCAACAGGGCATTGCAACCAAGCAGGATACCAGACCAGGTATATCTTCTATGGAGAGAAAAACACTGAGAGAAAACAAAGTTAACAGTCGAAATAACAGAATGTACTGTAATACAACTGGAGAGTAGTAAGAGAAAAGGAAGTAGCAGAGTGAAGAAAATTGGTAAGTCTGTCCTCCAGCAGTCTAAGCCTATAGCAGCATAACTACAGAGCTAGCTCAGGATGACCTTAGCCACTCTAACTATAAGCTTTATCAAAAAGGAAAGTTTTAAGCCTGGCCTTAAAAGTAAACAGAGTGTCTGCCTCACGGACTAAAGCTGGGAGTTGGTTCCACAGGAGAGGAGCCTGATAACTAAAAGATCTGCCTCCCATTCTACTTTTAGAAATCCTAGGAACTACAAGTAAACCTGCAGTCTGAGAGCGAAGGGCTCTGTTGGGAACATATGAAACAATTAGATCTGATTATTAAGGGCTTTGTATGTAAGAAGAAGGATCTTAAACTCTATTCTGGATTTAACAGGGAGCCAATGAAGGGAGGCTAAAGCAGGAGAAATGTGATCTCTCTTTTTAATATTCATCAGAACTCTTGCTGCTGCATTTTGGATCAACTGAAGGCTTTTAATGGCAATATCTACTAATAATTTTCCATTTATATTCCCGCCACATGTTTGAACTTGTAACCCGATGTGCACCAGTCCACACTCCCTGCCACATTTCGTCAGAAATAATTTTGGCCGTCTCTGCTTCTCATCTTTGTTTTGTCCGAGTGGGCCCATTAAGATTCATAGACAAAAAAACTTTATATAACTTTGTTATCAGTTTCTTATCCCCTTCACCTTTTTGGAATTTAATCAGGATGTTCTCTATTGGTGTGGGGTTTAGTATTTTTCCCCAGTCCTTATGTGAAGTTAAAAAAGACCACAATTGTAAATATCTAAAGAAATCACTTTTCTTGAGATGAAAGTGCCTATGTAACTCTTCAAATGACATAAGGTTGTTCCTGTTGATTAGCTGATGTAAGAACGTAAGCCCCTGTTCAGCCCATTTTGAAAAACTTTTGTCTAAAGAATTGGGAGCAAAGGATTTAATATATCCAATGCTTGTTAAAATTGATAAACCTCTTGGCAACTTAAATGCAACTCGTACCTTGTTCCAAATGTTAAACGTGGCTCTAGTCCACAATGGCAACTTTTTTATTGGAATATCTAAAAATGGCAATACATTTAATGGTTCAGAGCACATTGTTTGTTCAATACTAAGCCATCTCGTCTGAGAATCTCCTCGGATCCAAGATATTAAAGGCTTTAACTGTGCTGCCTAGAAATAATATTTTAAAACTGGAAGATTAAGCCCCCCTTCCCCCTTGCTTCTCTGTAGTGTTTTATATGTTATGCGAGGGGGCTTGCTCTACCATATTAATTTTGATATTATTTTATCCAAATCAGTGAATGTGGACTTTGGTACTACAATTGGTAACATCTGGAACAAATACAATAATCTTGGTAGCAGATTCATGCGAATGATTTCGATGCGGCCGAGGAAGGAGAGGGGCAATGCTGACCACCGCTCCAGGTCTTTCTTAATTATATCCAGCGTTTTACCATAGTTAGCATGAAACAAATCGCTCAATGAGAGAGGGATACTGATGCCTAAATATTTAATGCCTTCTTTAGGCCACCTAAAACTGCTTTGTTGTTTAACCTCCAGTGGGATATTGCTATTGACATCCATTGCCTCCGTCTTATCAACATTTATTTTATAGCCAGAAAAATAGCCATAAACAGAAATAATTTCCTTCAAGTTTGGTATTGATGATACAGGATCGGTCAAATACAGTAAAACGTCATAATGATATTTTATGTTCTTTTGTGAAAGTCAGAATCCCCTTGATATCATCATTGTCCCTGATGAGTTGAGCTAATGGCTCAATGCTAATTGCAAACAGGAGAGGTGACATCCCTGCCTACAACCACGCTCCAGCTTAAACTTTGCTGATCTGAAGCCATTGACTCTTACAGCCGCTTGTGGAGATGAATATAGTGTCTGTATCCAATCTACAAATTTGGGCCCGAATTTGAACCTCTTTAATGTCTGAATAAGGTATTTCCACGACACGCGGTCAAATGCCTTTTGGGCGTCTAGAGATATTACAGCCGTCAAAGCTTTGTTTTCTTTTTGATGAAATATAATATTTAATAACCGACGCAAATTGTTTCCATAATGCCTCCCAGTAATAAACCCGGTTTGATCAGGATGTATGATTTGAGTTATAATGACATTTAATCGCCTGGCTAAGATACCTGTTAGAATACGTTAAGCATAGATAATGGTCTATATGACCCACAATCAGTAGGGTCTTTGCCTTCTTTATGTAGTACAACTATTGTTGCATCAGACCAGGATGGTACCATTGTTTTGGTTTCTAAACTGTAGCGATATGCTTCTAATAAGTGTGGAGTAAGGATATCTATGAAGCATTTATAAAATTCATTGATGAAACCATCCGGGTCAGGACATTTATTATTCTTAAGGGATGAAATAACATTTTTAATTTCTCCTTCTCGGATTGGCTCATTGGCCCAATTCTGGGTTCCCTACCCTTTTTATGTTCATGTTCGTGATCTCTGATTTTATCTTCTAAGTCTTTCAGTCTGGCTATCTTTTGTCTTTTTTTTGCCGTCGTGTAGGATATGATACTGCCTCTTAAATAGGCCTTTGCACAGTCCCACAACATGATAGGAGATGTTTCAGGAGTGTTGTTAATGTCCAAATAACTCTTAAACTCAGCTTTAACAAAAGTAATGAAATCCTTGTCATTAAGGAGAGAGGCATTAAGTCTCCATTGCTTGAAAAATGGTGTCAAGCCTATATCCCACTGGAGAGTAACAGGTGCATGATCAGAGATTGTGATGGGCAATATTGTGATATCTTCAATTCTATGTAGTTTGGCTTTAGCTGTAAAAAAGTGATCTATTCGTGAGTAGGATGCATGTCGGTTTGAATAAAAAGTAAAATTTCTCTCCTTTGGGAATTTGGATCGCTACACATCCACTAACCCAGCTTCTACAGATAGTTTTTTTAAGCATTTTACCCATCTTAGATATGGGGGATTGAGAAGCTGATTGTCTATCTAAATTTGACATTACGCAATTAAAATCTCCCCCCATAATCAGAAGGCCGGAGCTGTACTCTGCAATCAAATTGAAAACTGACTTAATAAACCCCGGTACATCTTCATTGGGAGCATATACATATATAAAGGATACTGCTGTTCCATCAATTATCCCATTTACCACTAAAAATCTACCCTTCCTGTCTTTATGCACTAATGTTTCAGTAACGTTAATTTGCCTATGTATTAAAATGGCAACGCCCCTTTTCCTACCAGAACAATGTGACGAGAAGTAAACTTTATCGGCCCAAGACTTGTTTAATTTCTGATGTTCTGTATCCGATAGGTGTGTTTCCTGTAAAAATGCTACGTGACACTTTAATTGTCTGAGTTGCAATAGTACTTTCTTTCTTTTAATTGGACTGTGCAGACCCTTCACATTGTAACTTGCTACAGTTAATGTATTCATGACTAATTTAAAAGATATATTGTAATATTAAATTGTGCTGGAGGAAGAGACGGCCAGCTGACAGAGCACCAATCATCTGAGCGAAGTGAATGCGGTCAACCATGATGATTAAATAAAATGGAAAAGCTAATGCTTTGTTGTACACTTTTTCTAAACTTAGCAAAACTGAAATACAAATGCTGTTGTTTTTTGATGTACAGAACAAGGATCAGAACGCAAAAAACAAAATAATCATTAAAGGCGTATGTTAGTAACATAGTGCAAAAAAGTGGGTTTAAGTCCCTAGCCACTATATTAGCGGCAACAAACACGATCGATGAAAGTTGGCTGTGTACAATGACAGCTAAAAGGAGAAAGATTAAAGAAAAAAAAGGTGTAGGAGCTCAGGCCCCTGCAGGTACAATTGAAAGTAGGTGATTAAACACATAAAATCTACCAATAGTATTAATACCAACGGTATAGTTGAGACAGTTCTAACTGGGAGTTTGTAATATAATGAAAAAATTAAAAATTAAATAAAAAAGTTAGCTAGAAGCAACAATGTTAGGCACATTTCCACTAATAAAACCAGTTTACAAAAGCAAAATAGCAGACCATACTCACAGTTAGTGGTTGAACAACTTAAAACAATATTTCAGTGATGAAATTTACTGGTCCAAATCGTACCAAGTCAGCGTTTGAGATTCAGATAAAGCCTACCTTTCAGTTTCAGTGGTTGTAGCGAGGATGCTCTTCTTGATGTGGTCCATGGCCTTAACGGCGTCACTGAACTCTTTACTGTCCTCCTTGTACGTGATCTTAAATCTTGCAGGGTAAAGTAGACCAAAAGGCACGCCCCTTCTTCCTCTTAGAGCTCTCCGTGCATCCGTGAAGGCGGTGCGTGCTTTGGCCACACGGGTGGTGTAATCTGGAAAAATTGCAATTCTTTTACCATTGTAGATCAGCGGGGATTGGTCTTTGGCTCTCCTCAGGATGTCAACGGCGTCTCCATCATAATGCAACTTGGCGATGATGACACGGGGTCTTTCTGTATCTCCCGGTCTTTTAGGTGCGAACGCTCGGTATGAGCGGTCGATTTTTACATCCCGGTCCATCCGCAGAGCCTCTTTGATGATTCTTGAGACCTCTTTAGGGCTGGCAGAGTCTGGCTGCTCCTCAACGCCGACTATTCGGATATTTCCGCGTCTCAGCCTTCCCTCCATGTCCTCACACTTGTCCCGTAGTTTGACCAGCTCACTCTGAAGTTCAGTCACAGTTGTCTGTAGTGTATTTACCTCATCAGACCATGATGGCAGACCACCTTTCACATCTTCAATGTCCGTCTCGATAGAGGCAATTTCTGCTCGAATAGCGGTAGCATTGCTAGCTATTTCGGCCCTCACAGTGTTAATGTCGGCCCTAAGTGTAGTGAACTCTTCAGACAGTGCACTCCTCATTTCCTCTCTTATAATTTTGTAAAGTTCTCCTCGTATAGAGGCTAGGATATCAGCTTTTATCTCCTCACGCATACCAGAGCTCGTAGGTTGTGGAACGTCGTCTTCTGGAGTGTTCTGCCTCGTAGTTCTGGTGTTAGCCGCTAGCTTTGATGCGCTACCATGATACTTGTATTTGCAAAGTTTATCCGCCATTTAACATGAAACGTCGGTAGGAACCGACTTCTTTAAAGTTCCAAACTATTATCGATCCAGTTTAAGTCACCTTTAGTTATAGGTTGTCATTTTTAAAACATAAATGTTCATAAACCTGCAGGAGCTCTGAGATATCCGTCTTCACTCCATCTTGGCTCACTAGCGCCCCCATTGCTGCCCCTTTTATAAACTTTGTGACGTCATTGTTGGCCACGGACCAATGGGATCACAGGTGGGGTCCCAATTAGGGGACTGTTCAGTTAGTTTGTGGAAAATGGATCCCAACAAACTATTTGAAGGCAGCTGTGGTCCTTTACCCCCATGAATACCGGGGGTCCACTGTATTTAGTTAGTTATTAGTTATGAAGCCTCTATTGGCAGTTCTGATGAATATTAAAAAGAGAGATCACATTTCTCCGGTTTTAGCTTCCCTTCATTGGCTCCCTGTTAAATCCAGAATAGAATTTAAGATCCTCCTTCTTACATACAAAGCCCTTAATAATCAAGCTCCATCATACATCAGAGATCTAATTGTTTCATATGTTCCCAACAGAGCACTTCGCTCTCAGACTGCAGGTTTACTTGTAGTTCCTAGGATTTCTAAAAGTAGAATGGGAGGCAGATCTTTTAGTTATCAGGCTCCTCTCCTGTGGAACCAGCTCCCAGCTTTAGTCCGTGAGGCAGACACTCTGTTTACTTTTAAGGCCAGGCTTAAAACTTTCCTTTTGATAAAACTTATAGTTAGAGTGGCTTAGGTCATCCTGAGCTAGCTCTGTAGTTATGCTGCTATAGGCTTAGACTGCTGGAGGACAGACTTACCAATTTCCTTACTCTGCTACTTCCTTTTCTCCTACGACTCTCCAGTTGCATTACAGTACATTCTGTTATTTCAACTGTTAACTTTGTTTTCTCTCAGTGTTTATTTCTTCATAGAAGATATACCTGGTCTGGTATCCTGCTTGGCTGCAATGCCCTGTTGGACGGGGGGCATCGACTGGGATGATGCTCCCAGTAACTGAACATCCACTGTGTCCTGTTATCAACTTTTTACTTTCTGTAACATAGAAAGTACTCCTATATCAGATCAGTTCCCCACGTGTAGTTGTGGGCTGTTTCCCTACTGTTCTCAAGATCATGTGTACAACACGAGGTGAGATCTTGCACGGAGCCCCAGGTCAAGGGAGAATGTCAGTGATCTTGTATTTATTCCATTTTCAAATAATTTTTCAAACAGTAAATATCTTCTCACTAAGCTGCTTGCCTATTGTAGATTGGCTCATCCCAGTCTTGTGCAGGTGTACAATCTTGTCCCTGGTGTCCTTAGACAACTCTTTGGTCTTGGCCATGGTCCAGGTTGGAGTCTAACTGAAGGTGTGGACAGGTGTCTTTTATACAGATAATGAGTTCAAACCATAAACAATCAAAGGTACCATTAATACAGGTAACAAGTGGAGGATAGAAAAGCTTATTAAAGAAGTAACAGGATGGTGAGGGCCAGAATTCTTGCTTGTTTGTACGTGCTAAATACTTCTTTTCTGCAGCATTATACAAATAGATACTTTAAAAATCATACAATGTGATTTCCTAGATTTTTTTCTTTTACATTCTATCTTTCACAGTTCTCTCACAGGCCTCTCATCTTTTTAATTGGGACAACTTGCACAATCAGTGGCTGTCAAATACATTTTTGTACCACTGTAAACAACTGATGCTGAATTCTAAATATGAGCATTTCTATTGAAGCTCCAGACAACAAGATGGTAAAATGAGGCCCAAGGTTTAATGTGCCTGGTCACTTGACTATAAACATGCATTTGAGTGTGTTAAATCCTTTTTAATCAATCCACTTGTCCTTTGAACACCATCTTTTGAACTGCCTCGTTCAGGTTGGCAGTAAATGCCCTGACCGAAAAAAAAGAAGAATGGAGTTATAAAAGTTATTTTCTGGTCAGGTTTGCCTTACGCCCTGAATCACTCATATGCTGTACCTCAAATTAAATGATAACTAATGATGTGTGTTGTGTTTGTCATGGGATTAATTTGGTTTAAAAAATTCAGATGTATATATGACATCATAGCTAACATTAGCTAGCACTTGAAATGCTAATGAAGACCTTGTAGAGCTTGTCCTGTATGCTGGCTCTTACTTGACTGACTTTCTCCCCCAGCATAGCTGCCACTTTCCAAAACCCATGTTCCTTTGAGAACATGGGTTTTGTCTACGAATGCACAATATATTGACATCAACATCTGTATTGGCCGATGTTAGTCATTTTTTACCATATCCGTATCGGTCCAAGAAGAAAAACTAGGCTTATATTAGAAAATTCAGTTTATTTCCATTTTTGTAAAATATTTATGTAATATTTATAACATTATAAATACTGGTTGTTTGCGGTAACAACAATAATAATATCAAATATTGGTACTGGCGCAAATTTTTTGATCAGTGCATCACTACTTTTGACTGTCCTCCATGATGTGGTCCCCCAGCCTTTCTGTCCACTTTCTCATGTGCTCACTAAGAAAAGGACCAAACACATATAAATTCAAAAATACCAAGAAAGTTAGCTCGGTGTGCTGGCACCCAAAAACTGAATGACAGCTACAACCAGCCTGAGCAGCACCTCCAACCCAAACCAGTCCTCTATCTCCAGCTGTTCCAGTTTAGCTTTCTGTCCTGCTACTAGTGGTTGATGCAAGCACACTGATGCAATGATCAGAGCTTTCCTCATGGTCAGAATGTTTCCGGTAAGAAGCCACTCTGGTGCTTATTTGCTCCAAATATATTAGCCTACCTGTGGTCGGTGAACATGTGATCCAGCCTGCAGAGAGTTTTTCTCCACTTGGGAGGTGACAACACAGCGAATCAATTAGGTTTGGGAGCACTTTACTGCCGAAAACCAACTCGGGATGAAGCTGGGTATCTGGTCGACCAAATATGAAAAGCAGCAGCTCCACAATCGACCAGCATTTTAGTTAACTGTCCCCCACAATGCTGTGTCCCACACCAGATAAACCCAGTCTGAACTGCTGCTGCTACAGCTAGCCTCAGGTTGTGTTATACAGCTAACAGGCCAACCTCCAAACAGGTTAACTGGTGGACTATGATCCACGATGTCTTCTTCCTCCTGATTTTCCTCTATATTTTACAAAGAGCATGTCAGTAGATGACAGACTTCTTAATAAACACGCTTCTTATCATCTTTCTCTCTTTCATTTACAGAAACTGCCTTTTTTTGCTCATTTTCGATTCTCTTACGACTACTGCCATTATCTGGTGACTGTCAGTGGAGCGTTACTTGCTGGGGTAGGCGTGGGGCATGTGACTACAATTGCACCTTAAGAAGGTAAAGAAAATAGTGTATATCTTATTAGTTATTTTCGCAAGCGCCAATCTCTGGCATATTCAAAATTTAAAGAAAATGTTTCTTCTTCCTTAAACTGCTCACATGGGCCCCCCAGTAGGCATGGGCCCCTGCCCACCATGCCCATTGAATAATCTGGCCTTGCTCCCTATGCAGAAGCTGGTCGTGTTCTCATAGAGGATGGTTCAAATGTATTTCACATAGGGTTGGTTTGGATAACTTTTTTCCTTAATAGATTATTCATCTGTAGAAATCTGCTTTTTGTATTACCAAGGTTGTCTTTGTGTAATATTTTTTTTTTTCTGAAACATAAGCAAAAACAGAAGAAATCTATAAAAGCGGGAATAGTTTCTAACGGCATTGTACCATTTCTTACCAGGTAAAATTAAAGTGTTTGCACTGTGTTATGATGATAAAAAATGTATTTGTAATTAAGTCTCATGGCAGATGCCTTGCAATTAAAGGTGTGAAGATGTGTTGCTGTAGTTCCCCAGTCCCTGAGCTACCCAACACTCATATGCTACATGCACACAATAACACACTCACATTACAGATTTTTAATCTGGGTCCCTCCTGTTTTAAAAAACAAAACAACTAAACCTTAAAGGCCTCCTGATGGTGTAAACAAGGACACAACTTATCCATTGAGCTTTAGTTGATGGAACACACAACACCCCTTTAATGTAGTCAAGAGAGTAGAGTGTTTAATTACAAAGAAAAATTCTTTAGTCTTTACATGATTATGTATTCTTTAAGGATTGCTTCCAGTTTCATTAGTATGTAATCTGTGTACGAAGTACACATTTCAAAAGTTTAATTTTAGGACAGCATCTATAGAAAATTAACTCAAAGTAGATTGTAAACAGTAAATTCTATCTAGTGTTTTATTTCTTTATTGTAAGCTTCCAGAAGGACAAATAAAAAAAACCTTATTAAATATTAGACTGCCTTGTGGCTGTATAAATCTAGACTGGACTGAAAGTAGTTTGATTGAGTTTTAAGTAGATTTAAACCTTAAAACTTGTTTTTTAAAGTATTGTGATGTTCAAATTGAACAAATGTGTAACTTTGTTTGTATTGCCTTCACAAAAGATAAACAGAGATCTACTCACTGACAATTTTGATCCTTTTTTATGTTTTAATCTTCATGTTCTTTATAGTCTAAAAGTCTAAAGGCATTCAGAGTTGTTTTATAACTGTGACTCACAAATCTAATGCAAATCATTAGAACAAAGTAAGGTTGTCTGACAGATGAACAAACTTGTTTATTTAGCTGCCCCACAAGGACAACGTGGCGGAATATCTTTTGCATAATTTTGCAAAACCAAACAGCCATTAGAAACATTTTGATATCCATGCTTGGTTATCCTTGCACCGTTGCAGTTGAGCTGCTGCCTAATTCCAGCAGTCATTAGGTGAGACACCGCGGACAGGTCACCAGTCATCACAGTGATTTAAATATTGTGAATATTTTACATTCTACACTGTGAATTCTAAATGTTCTCATTTGAGTGAAAATTCAGCTCAATAAAAATAACATACCTACATTATTGTTTTATTCTCAAAACAACATTATTAATTGATTCCTAAATTAGATACTATGTATTAACTTGTATTAAATCCATAATTTCACATTTCTTAATTAATAAAAAAAATTTCACTGGATTAATGTTCTGCTTTTCTGGTCACTCATTCATTCTATGATTATAAGATATTTATTTTCTTGCTTGCTTCCACTTGTTGTGTGATGAATTGGAGGTTTCTTCCTGTTAAAGGGGAGTTTTTCCTCTCCACCGTCGCTACATGCTTGCTCAGTATGAGGGATTGCTGAAGGATTGCTGTGGTTGGAAAGTCTGCATCAACGGGGCCCAACCTCACGCCAATGACTGAAGCAATCTGCTGGGATTCCTTAAAAAGGAAACTTTTTAACTGATTGGAATGTTTGTATAAATGTATTGAAATGACTTCTTGTTAAGTGCCTTGAGATGACATCTGTTGTGAATTGGCGCTATATAAATAAACTGAATTGAATTGAATTGAGTTAGAGGTGAAGGAGAATAAGGATGTGAGTATTTTCTTAGGGAAAAACCAGAATCCCAAGCAAACTGTGGAACATTCTTCTAAATAAACCAAATTATGGTGTATTGAAGAACTTCACATAAACATTTTCTTAAATGGGACATTTAACTATGCATTGCAAGTCAACATTTAAGCGAATGTTCCAAATTGTGTTGCATTTTGTATGGTGCAGGAAGCTACACCTTGTCTGATGGTGCTGTTATGCACCCATTTCTACCAGCTGGAGAAATACGATAAATGCAAATCGACAGAATACAGAATAAAATAAAAGCTTTAACACAAGAGAATCAGTCAACTCCCCCATACTGCCCTCCCTGCCACCACCCTTATCCCATACAAGGAAACCCTTTCCATCATAACACAGTGCTTGGAAGATATTTGTTCATTCAGTGGGATTCTGCTTCAGCTAGATATGAGGGCACTGTGAATACTTGTCTTTCCAGCTACAGAAAGCCTGATGATTCTCAACTACAACAGTGATACTAAGCAAAGGTAGGCTATTCCTATATTTGGTTGTTTTTTTTGTGATATATATATGTATATATTTAGGTGTGTGAGAGTTTATATGTATATATACACACACATTTATGATTTTAGTTATTTTTGGGGGTAACAGGACCTACTTCTTGCACGTATTAGAATTGGTGTTGTAGTTCATAAAACATGTCAAAGAAAAATAAAACAGCTGCTGTACACTTCCAAACAGAAACATCTAACTATGCTGCCGGTTGCTTAGTGTGTGTAGAGTAGTCATTTTGCAAAGCAGGTTGTAGTTATGATTCCAACTTCCTCAAGTCACATTGTCAATGTGCCCTTGGGCAAAGCACTTAACCTCAAGTTGCTTACCAATCTGCGTATCAGTGTTTAAATGTGTGCACGTTTGTGTGTGCAAATGAGTGAATGTGGCTCTAGCGTAAAGCACTTTTTTTAGGACTAGAAAAGCGCTGTATAAGTTAAGTTCATTAACTATTTAACTCTGACATATAAAGGCGAACAAAATAACTGATGTATAACTGACTAGCTCTATCATGAAAGGGTTTATATAAATACAGGAAGTCGTATTTTACTGTCCAGTTATCAAGTCTTACATCTGGTCTTTACATTAGATATGCTGTAAACAGGAAGCAGCTGATTAGGGTAGCAGTTTTTAAACCTGGCAATGCAACAATAGCCAATAACCTACATGGAATTAGAATTTAAAACATGTATACAGCAGAGGATAATAAGTACTGAACACATTAATATTTTTCTCAGTAAATATAATCCTAAAGGGCCAATTGGCTTGAAATTCACAACAGGTATCAGTAACAGCCCAAGTAATATAAACACACAAATAGATTCAAACAAATAAGTCAATTAATTTAGCTATGTGTAAGAACGTGGAACAGCACAAGGAATAAGTATTCAGTATGCTTTCAGAAATGTATTTAGTACTTAGTGCAGTGTCTCCGTCAGACTTTTTTAAACACATTGGACACTCAAATATTTGTGTGCTAGAAATGGGTACTTACTGTATTTCATAGTGGGTAATGTGGTGATGTCATAATGCTGGTAGATGCAAGACCAAAACACACACTTTGGAGGCAGGATAAGATGAGAATAAACTTTAATGATAAAAGGCAGAATTTACAACTAACACTCGGGGGGGGGGGGGGGGGGGGGGTTAGAACATGAGGAACAGGTCTGGAGAACAACAAGGTGCATGGGAGCTGTGGTAAAGACAGAAACCAACAGGAAGCAAAAGAGGAGAAAATATTGTGAAATTATGACAATTTAAAACAGCTGTTTTCTATGTGAATATACATGAAAGTCTAATTTATTCCTGTGATCAAAGCTGAATTTTCAGCATGATTACTCCAGTCTTCAGTATCACATGATCCTTCAGAAATCATTCTAATATGATTTGATACTCAAGAAACATTTATGATTATTATTGATGTTACAAACAGTTGTTTACAAAATATCTAAATTCTTTGATGAATAGAAAGTTCAAAAGAACAGCATTTATTTAAAATAGAAAATTTTCTAACATTATAAATGTCTTTACTGTTACTTTTGATCAGTTTAACTCATCCTTGATTAATTTGATATATTTTATTTCTTTCCCCCAAAAATAAAATTAAAATGCTTACTGACCCCAAACTTTTGAACGGTAGTGTTTAATATTACAAAAGCTTTATATTTCAGATAAATGCTGGTCTTTTGAACTTTCTAATCATCAAAGAATCCTAAAATAAAAATGAAAGCAACTGTTTTAAACACTGATAATATTCATAAAATGTTTATTGAGCATCAAATCATCAGATTAGAGTGATTTCTGAAAACTGGAGTAATTATGCTGGAAATTCATCTTTGATCACAGGAATAAATTACACATTATTATATATTCAGTATACATATTCGAGAGGTATACTTGGGCCTCTTTGCTGCTGCTATCCATGCCATTCGTCGCCTTTTTGTCACCTCAGAAACATGGCTTGTACTATTATTTTTCCAAGCTGGAAAACGATAAAAGGATATTCCATTCTTAAGCTTAATGCCACTTCTATCATGAGAACGACTATTGCAGTTTATAACACAGCAGGTAGACGGCATCTTGAACACTGCGTTCTTCCCTCCATGCAATGAAGTTTGGCGCATTGTTTTTGTGCCTCGGATTCCCAAGATGCTTTGCGAAAATGTAATGACGTCACATCAGCAAGCCTTATAAACTAAAGTTTTGTGTTTTCAAGAATCTGAATCTGCCATTACAATGTAGCAAAAAAATGTCCTAGACCATGATGTTTCAACCTCTAAGCTTCTCTGTTAGTTTGGGGTTTCTAGGGTGATCTCCAGCACCATTTCATGCTGAAAACATGCTTTGGGGAATGACACACAAACAGTTATATATATATTCTCTCAGTATTTCATGGGGAAGAAAAAGCTTTCTGCTCATTAGAGTTCTCTCTAAAGCTTTGCGCATTTATTCCTCGACTCCTAGATAGGCCTATAGTGAAATTATTTTCTGCTCCATCCACTGAAAATTCAATGTTTACAAATACCTCATGCCCTGTTAGAATCATATTTCCTGAGAATAATGTTATTTTGTCAGTATTTATTTATTCTCCACTGTAATTGCAGGACATGGTATGCTTGAGTTTGAGAGGCCTCTTCTACATGGTTATTCTATATTTGTTGCAGAGTCCTCTTGTGAAAGAAGAAAACAGAAAATCAACAACTTTTTTAGATCTCCTACCTGGATGCAAAGTAATGCAAATACGTTTTCTTAGGAAAACATAATTTCTAAACTTCACAAGTAATAAAGTGGTGATCGGGGACGACATATCTATGTTTTTGACCCCTTAACTGTCAGCAGGTTCCTGTCTAATCCTTAACATGACAAAAACCAATACATTCATACAATAGGATCATAAAAACATAAGTGGTGTTTAAATGCTCAGTCCGCAGAACATCTGACTGACCGTCAACCAAACCAGACAATCATTCAACAAAGCTGAATTATACAAAGACAGCATTACTTAAATCAAGCCAATAACTTTGCATACACAAAATTGTGCTATAAGAACGAAACACTTCCACCTTTAACCTTTTTTATTTGGAAGATGTATCTGAAAATATTATGAATATAGTTGGCATTTAAAGGGATGACTATATTTACAGTCAATAAAAAGAACATTCTCTTTCAATTCCACTGTACAACAAATAAAGACTTATTAAAATGAATTTGGTCGGTTCCAGGTGCTTAAATTACTGAAGTCTAACCTTGACAACAAAAACACAGAGAACTCAGGAACTTAGATTACTTGGATCAGGAAAAAAATCCTACGTTTAGATGATTTAGCATTTATATTATATATAAATAGATACAAAATACTTTTTCCCTAATGCCACTATGCTCTGGGTTTTATTTCATCAGATTGACAATGTGGGCTAAAGCGTTTGGGTTTCTGATCGGAGCTGTGTTTATGTCTCAGGTAGACTGTCATTTCCTTGATCTTTTATTCTTTTATAACTATGTTTTAAAATGTTGCAACTAAATGAGACCTTTCGAACAAATGTACAAAGTTTTTTTTACATGAAGACTAATTTGGGAATGTATTTTTCTTGCAGGTTATTTCAGAAGGTGAGACACTAATAGTTTACTTATTTGCATTAATTATTTAAAAAAAGTGTTTTAATATGTGTATTTACCCATATTGTGTGTCATACGTAATTATGGAAATATCCTGATGTCCTGGCTACATAGTGGAAACCACAATTAGTCAACGAAGCAGTGAACAACTATTCCAAATGTTTGACAGCAGCGTCAGCTATGTGATCATCTATAGGTGTAAAGAATACCAAGGTATGCTAACATTTTCATTTTTCTGTAGATGTCATTTCAACCACTATCCAGGTTTGTGTTCTAGGGGTTCCTGAGAGATAAATTATTCAAACATAGAAAAAGAGCAGATCTTTCCCCACTGCATCATTGTATTTATATGCTGTGTGTTTTGTGCCACTCTGTGACTGTTACTATTATTGTTCCTGCCCATCTTCATGGTCAGCACGGTCCCAAAAATTTGGGTTGCACATGAACATCCAAGAGAATCCAAGTAGATCATAGGGGGCAAGTACAGATGATGAAATTTACATCATACAAACTTCCCAATCAAGCAGACACTACAGAAGACTGAGGCGGTACAGTATGATTAAGGCCTTAGTGTCTGATGGTTTATTTATTGGAATGAAATAAACTATAACAGGTATAGGGGAAAAATGGTAGGCTGCAATGATATAGGCAAAAGGAGGGAGTTATGAAGGGCATGGTATAAATATGCAAACATTTTGTCAAAAGCAGGCTGTTGTATGACTATTTGAGTTGCCATATTGATACAACATCCTCTTGACTGTTGCTAAAGATTTTAATAGACCAAAACCCCTGTGTACTGCTTAGTAAAACTATTCAACCTACTATTTAATTATTGCTAGCAGGTTTTGCATTGCTTTGGTGTGGAAAGTTTTATATTGTAGCTGTAATTTTCTGCTGTGCCAAGATTCACCAACATTTAGACAAAAGGTTCAAAGTTTTCCAAATGAGCTTACTATGTTCCTCTGTCTTTAGATATTAATTGTACAGATCCACCATTTGGTAATGGATTAACATATTCCAGGGTGGAGGCACCCTGTAAAGAAGACATGTTGGGAAAACTGACAGCAGTTTGTATGGAAAATGGTAAATATGGAGATATAGAAGACAGCTGTGTCCTAGCACCTATTCATAACTTGGTCAATGCATCTAAGGTAATCAACTCATGTTCACATTGATGACACCAAAACACAGAAAAAAACTGATATAAGTAGGATGCAGCATTTCTTAGTGTATTTTAAACTTTAACAAAAACACCCTATTTTATTACATTATATTAGTTTTTGATAAGTATTTCTAAAACCTCTACATCTTCACAAAAACAATTACTTTTCTCAAAGATCTGCTGTTTTGAAAAGAGACAGTTAAAGGCAGATATTTTCACACTGCCAAACATTTATTCAGACAAACCTTTTCAATTCAATTGGAAAATACTTTATTGATCCCAGAGGGAAATTAAGTGTTGGTATAGCTCATACAATTAATTCTGTAAGGAGTTATTGTAGATGATGATGGCTGTGGGCAGGAAGGATTTCCTGTAGCGGTCTGTATTGCAGCGAAACTGAAGAAGCCTCCGACTGAAGACACTCTGTTGTTGCAGGATAGTGTCATGAAGAGAATGCTCAGGGTTGTCCACAATTTTTTTGATTTTATGAAGAATCCTTTTTTGCATCATCATCTCCAGATGTTCCACAGTTGTCCCAAGAACAGAACCAGCCTTCTTTATCAGGTTGTTTAGCCTTTTTAAATCCCTGGCTCTGATGCTGCTACCCCAACATATAATGGCTGAAGAGTTTACACTCTCCACAACAGACTTGTAGAAGATTTGCAGCATCTTGCTGAAAACCTTGAAGGACCTAAGCTTCCTCAAGAAGTACAGTCTGCTCTGTCCCTTCTTGTAGACGACTTCACTGTTGCGCCTCCAGTCCAGTCTGTTGTTCAGGTGAACACCGAGGTATTTATACTCCTCAACCACCTGCACTTCTTTACCCATGATGGAAACAGTGTTTGCTTTGTTAAGTCAGTTTAGATTACCAAAAGTATTTATGTTAGAAGAATGAGATTTCTTCCCCACTTTCCTTAAACTCAGATGTTAGCATGTACACTACTCGCAATGAGTTAGGGATATCGTGACTCAGTGGATGTCATACATATGGTGTTTGTTTCACTTCAGAGATTTTTGGGATAGGGAGGCAGTTGTATTGGGATGATAGACACACCTCATTTAGTGTTGTTGTAACTATTAATTTAAAAAAGTTGTCTGGTTTTCTGAGCATCAATAATTATAATCAATAATTTCATATTAATATAATTATTGATGACGTTCGAGTTTAACCTCTTTATTAAAGATCATCGGGGGCACCAATCTCATAAATGAGATACTTTTAATTGACTGTCAGTCTCTTCTGAAAGGGTGGAGTTCTTCCGCGGGGATTAACCAAACAATACAGCACACCCTGAAATAGCACAGGAAACTTCTCGTTAATTAAGGGAATTTATTAATAAAATAGGTCAACCTTACAGATTACATTTCATTTATAATTTCCATATATTCTAACGCATGCAAAATATAGAACAAAGTTAACGTCGAGGGAAGGGGGGCGTGTGTGTGCGGCTGTGGGGAAGACAGTGAGCGAATGAGGGGGGTTCAGCTTACACCCTCAATACGATCAATCACCCAAGCCTTATCAATTGGCGCGATCGGTTTACAAAAGGAGATAAAGGAAGACCGCGTGGTGATCCAACAAAGGCTAGTTTCAATTACCAATGGTGGCTTGGACAAAGGAAAGGGGGTGACAGAAAAAAGGGAATCGACGGACGGCCACGCGACCTGTCCAAACAGACATGCGCCGACCGCAGTGGACAATAAAACAAGCCGGGAAATAATACAATATAATATACTGCTTCTGGTTGCAACCAAAGTAAAATAATAAAACACAAAAAGCATGCAACATTCAGGGTCGGTGTGCAGCAACAGACGACAAAGAATAAACAGTGGTTAATAAGTTGACAGACTTATTTTAACCATAGAAAAATTTATGTATTAATCCTAGACCTAATTCTCCTCTACCCAGACCAAACAGAAATAAACCAGGTTTATCCTACTTGGTGATGACTCTCTCCACAGTCCACGACGAAGAACGTAGAACAACTTGAAAGTGTCCAGTTTAAAGGAGCAGTTTTGTGCAAAAACCCAGGTCAGAAAAACGGACGTCCGACTTTAGGCGCTGAGGGACTCAGGCCGGTTTTCAGTAGAGCTCAGAGACCAGCGGACTCACTGGTTACGCCGACAGGGAGTCAGTTTGCTTGGCCAGTTCACTTCGAAGTTTAAAAAGGGGAGTTCTTCCTGGTCCAGCAGGTTTGAACGGGAAAAAGAAAAAATGCTAGCAATGGATCAAAGCTTCTCCTTGCGGCACCGCTGGTAGGATCCAAAAGACGAGGATTTCAATATTCGCACTGCCTTTATCAACTTTGTGACGTCATCACTGGCCACAGACCAATGAGAATGGGTTGAGGGCAGCGCCACGGGTGCTGGGAGATGCAGTTCGTTCAGTGAAAGGCAATAGCCTCAACAGTGTTTTCCATGTAATGGTCTCACTGTGTACAGTTTGCCTTACATATTGGGGCCAACACCCAAAAATTATAAAGACAACCCTTTTCAATGTGGCATCAATTTCAACATTCTGTGGGTTTAAAAAGCTGGTATTATCAGTAAGTCATTCCAACTTCATCCTTCAAACAGCCATGAACACACGACGTCACTTAATGGACGAGCAGCGCCACCTGGCCAAAGCGCGCCTTCAGGACGGTGGCAGGCAGTCATATGTTGCACGTGAAATTTATGTGTCTCAATGTGTCATCAGCAGACTTGCATTAAGACACAGAACCACTGGCAGAGTTTGTGACAGGTACTGGTCATCGTTGCGGTCTGTCACTCGTGGGGCTCCACCCATGGGTCTAAGGACCTATGGCCTCAGACATCATCATACAACTGCCACACGGCTGCAGGCCCGTTTACGAGATGTGAGGGGTACTAGGGTTTTCAGACAAACCATTCGGAACCGACTCCACCGCTGCAACCGAAGACCATAGCAGGTGACTCCATTGACACCAAGATACCGCCATGAACGTTTGCAGTGGGCACAAGACCAATGTGACCTGGAAAATGCAGCAGTGCTCTACCATCCTGTTCACTGACGAGTGTCGGGTCATCTTGCACAGGAATGATGGTCGTCAGCATCGCTGGAGAAGGCGAGGTGAGCGATATGCCCAGGTCATCATTGTCCCCAGGGTTAGCTTTGGTGGAGAAGGTGTAACAGTCTGGCCAGGCATTACCAGTCAGTGCAAAACTGATTTGGTTATCATAGATGGCTCAGTCACTGCACGTTCTTACATCAGAGACATCATAGAACCCATCATCATCCCCCGATTCTGCCAGCACACCCCCAACTTTCTGTTCATGGATGATAATGCTCAACCACATTGTGCCATAATTGTCACAGCTCAACTTCAGGAAGTCCGAGTGCATCATATGGTATGGCCAGCAATGTTCCCTGACCTGAACCCCATAGAGCACGTTTGGGACTAGCTGAAGCAGAGACTGGATAATCGTGGCTCCATGTGAGTAGCATGAGACGTCGCTGTCAAGCTGTGATTGCGGCAAATGGTGGAAACACCTGCCACTGACATTGTCAATTTGTGTTATTTGGGGCTACCTTTGTTATTGTCTACATTCTTAGGGTAATAAATATTACACTAATGAAAATGATGTTTCTTCTAATTCATTATTAGTAATATCAAAGGATACTTTTATGTATTTTAATAAAATTCAAACCAAATAGGAATAGCTCTCATGTAAATAACAATATCCCTAACTTATTGTGAGTAGTGTATTTCTTGTATTTTTTTTAAGCCTGAGTGGCCTTTATTGACAGTGGACAGAGTTTTTGAAGGGGGAGAGAGGTGGGGGAAGACGTGCGGCAAAGGTCGCCTGGGACGGGACTCGAGCCAGGGACGACTGCGTCGAGGACTGAAGCCTCTGTACATGGGGCGCCCACTCTAACCACTGCGCCACGCGACGCCCCTATTTTGACCTTCTTATAGAGTTTTCACATAGTTCAAATGTTTTGGATATCCTTCCACAAGCTTCTCCCAGTAGTTTGCTAGAGTTTTTCTCCATTCATTCAAACAGATTTGGAGTGTCTGAGTCAGGTAATGTTGCTCTCAGACTTGCTCTGCCCAAAAACTTTTCTATAGTACTGAGATCAGGGCTTTGTGATAGCCACTATAAAACATTGACTATTGTATTCCTAAAATTACATGCTCTTCTCATTAATTAACAGTTTCTCTCTAGGTACTCAAGATTCCTCCCACAGTTCAAATTGGTTACTCTAAATTGCCCATAGTTTTGGTTATGTATTCTGTGTGTTACTGTATTGCCCTGTGATGGTCTTGCAACCTATTGCGGGTGTATCCTCACCTTTCACCCAATAACTAATGGAGATAGACACCTTCAAGATAAAATTGCAATGTAGTAAAACTGTATACAAACGTTTCCAATAAAAATCAAAACATTTATTGTACTGTATTTCTCTCTCCTGGGATTGACTTTTAATTTGGCTGTTTTTGGTGCCCCCAACTGGTCAACTTTAGAACTCTGTGACATTTTCATCACAGAGTAGTTTCAGCAAATAAGATATGTGGAAAAAGAAGCAAGACTTGCCCATCTCATCCAATTCTACTTTCACCCTTGAATCATCATTTAGCTTAATTTATCAAAGTTAGTTATTAGTGCACCAAAGCCAGTGAGGGAGGGGCAAATGCAAAGTGACTTCTTTGGTTCAAAGCCTTTTCTCTGATTTTTTTAAGACTCCAATAAAATATATAACAAAAAGCCATTTAGTTTGATAAAAAGAGAATATATAGATCTGCACTAAAATCCTTTAAATGGGGGGGGGGTCGAGTCAAACAGCAACTCTGCAATAATGTCTTTTTTATAGAAACTGCTAATATATATTTCAAACGTATGTAACTAAATATGCAGCGGTTTGAATAAGCAATATTTTGTGAAATAGGAAAATATCTTATTTGTTACTCTCTTTGTATGATAGAGTAATATGTTTTCTAGGGATGTAAGAAAATACAGATACGCATATATATTGTGATATTTTAAGTCACGATATTGTATTGATATTCAAAAGCAATGTATCAATTTTTATTTTTAGAATTTGAATGGAACCATTAATGATGATTTATGTTTGTAGTAAAATTAAAAGTATGACTGGTAGTTGGTACCTGTTTTTTTTTTATACCTTTTTCATTCCAGTGAATCAACTAGATCTAGAAATAAAACGGGATGTGTTAAGTATGAAACAGGTTGGAGTGTTTAGAATGCTGTGACAGTTTTTCTACAGTTAAATTCAGGTTTAAAAATCACAATATATAGTCTTACTCATAGTATCGCAGTATATCGTATAGTCCCCCATGTATTATGATACATATTGTATCACCAGATTGCTGCCAATACACATCCTTAATGTTTTCTAATGAGACCTATTAAAGTAAGATTAACACCAGATGTCGGCAACAGCCAAAATATTCCACACATACAAAGAAACCAAAATTGATAAATAAATTAAGTTATAGGTAAAAGTTTGGAATGACCCAGGGAACAAGTATTGAACAGATGAACAAAGAAATGTACAATTAGGCATAGAAATCCATGTCCCATTTAATCTAAGAAAAATGTTGATGTGTTCAATACAAAGTCTACCCAGCTGTTTCTACTCAAAATCGATATACAAATTTAAAGTTAATTGGGAAAAACTACTTTTTGGTTATAAAACTTACATCACCCCAAAAGCCTAATGTTACGGTTATGATACAAAAAAAAGATAGAAAAGCAGACAATGTTTCACGAAGCGGCTTTTGTTTTATTAAAGTTATTCAATAACAATTTTATTTTCTAAATTAGAACTTTCTGACAACTATCCGTTGTATCAAGCTTTAAAAATTTAACCAGTTTTAACCCGGACCGTTTCTGCTTGTATAACTATATACAGTTGTGTGCGAAAGTCAGAGCACCCCTTTAAAAACAGCATATTTTATATATTTAAAAATGTATATTCATATTTACTGTCTCTATGGTATATGGGAAAAAAAAGACAATATTGTCAGGAAACATTAATGCATAGTTACATTTTATTTTATAAATTGAAAAAAATTACAAAAATTAAAAACATAATTTTGGCATGTGCAAAAGTCGGGGCACTCTACAGCATCAGTACCTTCAGTACTTAGTAACACCCCCTCTGGCAGATATCACAGCTTGTAAACGCTTTTTATAGCCAACAACAAGTTTCTGGATTCTATTATTTGGGATTTTTCCCCATTCTTCCTTGCAAAAGGCTTCCAGTTCAGCAATATTCTTAGGACGTCTTGCATGCACAGCTCTTTTAAGATCTACCCACAGATTTTCGATGATGTTTAAGTCGGGAGACTGTGAAGGCCATTCCAAAACCTTCAGCTTGCGTTTCTTGAGGTAGTCCATGGTGGATTTGGAGGTATGTTTAGGATCATTATCCTGTTGTAGAAGCCATCCTCTTTTCAGCTTTAGCTTTTTTACAGATGCTGTGATATTTGCCTCCAGAATTTGCTGGTAGTTAATTGAATCCATTCTTCCCTCCACCCGAGCAATGTTTCCTGTCCCACTGGCTGCAACACAACCCCAAAGCATGATGGATCCACCCCCATATTTAACAGTTGGCAAGGTGTTCTTTTCATGAAATGCTGCTCCTTTTTTTCTCCAAACATACCTTTGCTTATTGTGGCCAAAGAGTTCTATTTTAACTTCATCAGTCCACAGCACTTGTTTCCAAAAGTCATCAGGCTTCTGTAGATGTTCTGTTGCATATTTTTGACGTTGTATTTTATGATGAGGTCGTAGATAAGGTTTTTTTCTGCAGACTCTTCCATGAAGGTCTTGCTTGTGCAAGTATCGGCGCACAGTGGAAGGGTGCACCACCACTCCTGAGTCTGCTAAATCTTCCTGGAGGTCTTTTGAAGTCAAATGTGGGTTTTGGTTTACCTTTCTGATCAGACTACGAGCTGTTCTCTCCGAGAGTGTCCTTGGTCTTCCAGATCTCTTCTTGACCTCCACAGTTCCCCTCACCTGCCATCTCTTAATTATGCCTCGCACTGTGGAAACTGCAAGCTGAAAACGCTTTGCTATCTTCTTGTAGCCCTCCCCGGCATTGTGGGCATCAATTACTTTCATTTTTTCTGTCTTACACAGCTTCTTAGAGAAACCCATGGTTGCTGAGTGTTTGTACAAGGTTTGTGGAGTCGCCGTATTTAAGAAACCCTCAAATTGGCACCAGCTGTCACTCCCTAATGACAATTGTTGACACATGCTTCAGGACCAATGAGCTGGTAGAGGTCTGAGCTTGTAAAAAGAATCTGAAACTTTGAAACTCTCAGGGTGCCCCAACTTTTGCACATGCCAAAATTATGTTTTTAATTTTTGTAATTTTGTTCAATTTATAAAATAAAATGTAACTATGCATTAATGTTTCCTGACAATATTTTCTTTTTTTTCCCATATACCAGAGAGACAGTAAATATGAATATACATTTTTAAATATATAAAATATGCTGTTTTTAAAGGGGTGCTCTGACTTTCGCACACAACTGTATAATGCAATGGAATTACAATACATTATAATGATAATAAAAAACATGAACAGTAAGCTAAATACAAACCATCAGATTGACTGTGAAACTAAACATTAATTTCTTTAAATACAACAGGAACTAAATGACTCAACGTTGCCAGATTTCTTGGAGGAACTCAAAAACGTGACCGTCAACTTCATGGAAACCATTACTCAATCTCCAGCCACAATCAGTTCTATTGTTACAATCCTTAACAATGTAGCTAATAGATCCCCTTTGAAATCTATGCCAATAAGTAAAAATTCGACAAAGGTAGGTTAATGTGTGTGTTAAATTATATTTAGATCATTTAAAATATACGTGTTTATATCTGCTATACACTGTTTTTTTTTTTCTAATACAGAACATCCTGGTAACGGCTGGCATTCTCACCTCTGACAAAGCAAAGGCATCCTGGGATACCCTGAATGAAAAAGATTACAGACAGAGCTCAAAACCGAAGAATGAGACAAAAATCGAGAGCACCAGCTCTTCCTTGTTGAACTTATTTGAGTCTATATCCACCCTTCTTGTCAATGAATCCTTTTCCATTGAGACACCTTTCATTCTGTTGATGAAAACTAATTTCACAAGCAGTTTTAAAGATGTTTTTAATTCCTCAGTGGAAATAGACATTCCAGAGGCCAGTGGAGGAAGTCAATTCATTACAGTAATCCTATTTGCTTCCATGGATAACGTGCTCCCTCCAAGAGACGAAACCAACTCCTCAAGCATGATTATCAATGGAAAGGTTGTACTTGTTCAAACAGAAGCCCAAATCAGAAATATATCAATAACATCAGAAATTCTAAATGGTACCTTGACAGATCAAAAATGTGTTTTTTGGGATTTTAAGTTCTTTGATGGTCTCGGAGGATGGAGCGACTGGGGTTGTTCATTACTATCCGATTACAATGAAACCGTTAGCTGCAGCTGCAACCACACCACCTCCTTCTCTATCCTCATGTCCTCTCATCATTTTAAAGATTCGAATGTGAATGACATAACATTCATTGGAGTTGGCATATCCATAGTTGCTTTAGTTATATGTCTTATTACTGAAGCTCTGACGTGGAAAAAAATAAGTACCAACACCACAGCATTCCTGCGCCATGTTTGTATCGTTAACATCGCTGTTTCTCTCCTGATTGCAAACATTTGGTTCATTATTGGAGCGTCCTTTACAGATGCAAAGGATATAAAGCCTCCAGCATGTGCCGCAGCTACATTCTTCATCCATTTTTTCTACCTGGCGATGTTCTTCTGGATGTTAGCCTCAGGTCTTCTGTTGCTCTATCGCACCGTCTTCGTTTTCGAGAGGGGATTGTCTCAAAGGTCTATGCTGGTTATTGGATTTGTTTTGGGATATGCTGCACCGCTGATGATTGCGGTAATAACCGTGGCAGTAACTGCCCCTTCAGATAAATACATCAGAGGAAATCATGTATGTTGGCTCAACTGGGAAGATTCGAAAGCCCTGCTGGCCTTTGTAGTTCCTGCACTTCTGATCGTGGCCGTAAACTTCATTATCCTGCTTGTAGTGATATACAAAATGTTGAGCAGAAGAGTTGCACAGAATGAAGCCCAAGCAAGAGAGCAGCATGTTCTGATGGTGATAGTCAGGAGTTTGGCTGTGCTCACACCATTTTTTGGACTGACCTGGAGTTTGGGAATTGGAACATTAATTGCACCAAAGAACAGGGAGATGCATTTTCTTTTTTCATTACTCAACTCACTGCAGGTAATAATCTCATGTTTGCTATTTATTTTGCTGTTTCACTACTTTTTAAAAATATTTCCCAAATTCTTGGTATTTGTAATGCAGGGCTGCTTCATTTGGGTGTGTGGAACACTGCTGGACAAAAAGGTGTGTATGTCTCTGCAGCTTCTCTACTAAATTGAATTAGTTTCCAATAATACTTTCTGAGAGTTTCTATAGCTTGATAATGGGTAGTTATTTTAAAATGTCTATATTATCACAGTCTGTTTATTTTAAATATGTTGTGTACAAATCAATGAATCAACATTTTCACTTGCTGAAAGTAAGCACCTACACTTTTTGAAGGACTGTACTGAACTTTGAGAACTGTTTTTCCAGGTGCGGTCAGAAACCATAAAATCCCTGACATCCAACAATAAGTCCATAAATGCTTGATGGCATTGCTCTGCCTGAGGAGTTCCTATGGTGAAGAGGAAAGATCTATGCAAAAAACATTTTTTTCTCCCTTTTTTTGTCCTAAACCCTTTTTATTTGTATTTCATTTGTTATCATTACCACAGAAATATACTACTACACCAAAACCCTGAATCCTAAATTTAAGATATAAAGCATTTTCAATCACTCCTCCAAATAAAGTTTGATTTTTTTATAGTGGTCACCAGCTAACTCATTAGTACCTTCTATGCTCTTTTATAATGTTTGTTTTTAAACAAAGACTTGGGTTAGAAACCTAGAACAATCTGACGAGAACCCAAATGATGATTTATGAGCAAAATTGGAAAAATGACATAAATTCAGTTTTGATCCAAACTGCCTCTATCGACTCAACTGTTGTCCCTGGATTATAGAACGGAACAACACAATTATAAGGAATCCTCTCCAGAGGTTCCACATTAGTTCCCAGAACAGAACTACCCTTCTTTAGCAGGTTGTTCAACCTTTTTAAGTCCCTGGCTATGATACTGCCAACCCAACAAATGATGGCTGAAGAGATTACACCCTCCACAATAGACTTGTAGAAGATATGCACCATCTTACTGCAAACATTGAAGGAACTAAGCTTCCTCAAGAAGGACAGTCTGGTCTGTACCTCCTTATAAACAGCTTCACTGAATCTCCAGTCCAGTCTTTTGTCCTGGTGAACGATGAGGTATTTACAGTAGTAGTCAACTTGAAGTTCCCGTGATTCCTTGGTAGGACCTCTGCAGGACCGTGATTGGTCCGTGACAGGTCCGTGACGGGCTGCCGCTTGGTCCGTGGGGAAATTTAATCCCCCGAGATGACGTAGTGAATGCAGCCACACCTATTGACTCCCTTCTACAGCCTGTGTGAAAATCAGCTGCAGTGCCTCATTTGTCCACAGGGAGGAGCAGTGATTGGGCTATGTCCTGAAGTACTCGTCAATCACTTTTCCTCCTCGTTTCTTTTTTCCCTCAGACGAATTGCCTCCAAAACAGGCGATCTATAGTACAGTAAGTAGCTTCAAAGATACATAAACACAGCACAAATTAAAATTTATATCACTCGCATTTTACTTGTCTACAGACTTTGCATTGTAATAAATGTTTGCCTTGGTTTTAGTGTTAACACTGAAGCATACTTTGCGCGAATAAAGACCAACGAATACATAAACAACATGCCAACTTGTCCGTGAATATACACTGAAAACAGTGAATGATCTTTGTGACTGCAGGCATGTTTGACTTGGCTGAGTCCGTCTTATGGCTGACTTGGTGGTCAGACGAGAGCTTCATATCTCATGGGCGGATACAGTGAGCAGTGTAGCCAAGCTGGACGAGTTCGTCACCGTGATGACTGCAAGGATGGAAAATAGTGCGGCATTTAATATACAAAACTTTAAGGTTTAATGTTTTGCCTTTTCAGCTGCCTGACAATAACAAGCAGGGTGAAGAAATTCAAAACAAAAGAAATAGAAACATTTATTTGGATGGGGTAGAGATAAATCAACCTACCAGGATTTAATTAATTCAAATCTGTGCTGGAGGTTCCCTCTTAATATTTTTTCTTCATTTCTATTTATTCCTTGTGTATTTATGTGTTGGGGGTCTGAAAGGGACTTATAAATGCAATGTATTATTTTATTATTATTATTTTTATTATTATTATTATTAAAGTTCTGTGTGGCCGTGAATAACACGAAGGGGGGAGCGCAAAGCTGGCATAAGGAAAGATAGGATACACACCAATAAATCCTTGTATTGTGGGTCTTTGAATGAAACAAATCAATTATATGCTGAGGATTTGTGAAATTAGTCCCCATGTGTTACGTTGACATAACTTCCAGTTATGCTTCATGTTAAGTACTTGGAATAACTTGGAGGCTGCAGAGCATTTAGTGTTGCTTTGCTGAAGCAGCCAACATGAGCCTGTCCAGGTTTAGTAAAGATTAGTCTCATTGCAATATAAAATACCAAGGCTGTTTGAAATCATTTTGTAGCCTACTAATAACCAATCAGGTCCAAGCTCAGGGGAGGCAGATCATTAACAGGCAGATCCACAAGCTGCAGTTTTTTTTTTTTCAAACTTTATTAACAGACAAAGCAGTACAATACAATTTGTCCGCCGGGGATTATAATATCTCAGAAGCAGCATTTTAAAATATATATCACATGACACAAATACAAAAAAAAAAAACATAAGTCAAGGCTTAATGGTTTCCATGTTCGTGGAATGTTTAATGGTTTTAATATGTTGCTTGACTTCATTATCAATGAAGTAATGTTTACATTAGGAAGCAACACAACACATCTACAGTCATACGACCCAGATGTGTCCCAGATCTGTCTGTGGACCAGTGGCAGCGTATCCACAGCAGAATCAACGAGAGGTTGAGGAGCCCCCAAAAAGTGGACCCAGTGCATAAGGGAGGCTGAATCCGCTCCGCTCGCACACCTCAAACTGGAATAACAAGCGCCACTTGTTTCTCAACGGGGACTTTTCTTATTGCCTCAGCAGGAGGAAATAGTTGCATTGAGTACGGTGTCCAGGTCTGAGATGATGATGATCAGATGCTCTCATTAGAATCTTTTGTGATTGATTCAGTTTCCTAAACTCTGTGTGTAAAGTTAAAAATGACTGTGCGTCTGCATCAATTGGTCAGTGGCTCATCACACAAACACTCTTTGTGAATGCACTCACCACCTGATGGAGTAGTGGAGTGGTTGAGCCGCCTGTCAGAAAGTGAACTTTTGTGTGATGTCCTGCTTCATTTTCTCACTCCTCATTCATTTCCTGCCGCACCGTAAGGAGCCCTGCTAACTACGGCCTTTACATTTTTCCATTACAGTTTTAAAAAACCGATCAAAGACGGAAAATAACACAATCCCCAATTGATTGTAAATTATATTACAATGAATCATGTGCCTTTTAATTCTTTGAAACATTGTACAACTGATATTAATTTGATGCAGAGATCGCTGTGCAGAAACAAAATATTGTCCACAGTCCCTGGCTTTATCTGTGCTCTCCATTCCTGAATCACAAATTCAGTTGCAGAAAAATCTCTCTCTGGCAGCGCAGGATGCCTGGATAGCGGGAACATTCTGTTGCCAGTGCAAAATTGGGGGATATTTTGGCATGCTCTCTCCACAAACACTATTTATTAACACCATTCTCCTTGGGAGTCTTAAACAAACAAAAGTATTAAAATAATATTTTTTAACCTGAAGTAAAGAAACTTCAGCTAGACCCATGAAATTTAATTGATGTATTTTTCCATCTTGAAACGGGTACCAGCGGCACTGCAA
Source organism: Valencia hispanica (assembly GCA_963556495.2). Classification (NCBI taxonomy): domain Eukaryota; kingdom Metazoa; phylum Chordata; class Actinopteri; order Cyprinodontiformes; family Valenciidae; genus Valencia; species Valencia hispanica. Next base: position 11,708,442 of record OY747719.1, read on the forward strand.
GACTCTGACCTGAACGTGTTTGCACACGCACTAGTCTTTTAGAACCTTGACGTATCCACTGCTAAGAACGCTCCAGCATCTGCGCAAAAAGAAACTATGACTGTATAAAAAAGTGCAATGGAGTAATTTATATAATAGTCCGTTCAGATACTGTGGAAATGTGGATGTTAGGGTTTGTAAGGCTTTTGCACATTGCATGACTTAATTGCCTTTGTGTCATTGCACCTTATATATAGTTATGAAATGGTTTTTGCCAAGCCATTTTACACGGTTCTCACAAGCATTATTTTTCGCTTAAGTTAATGTTACCTGTCATTAACTTACAGGGCATACGCTCTCAGCCCGTTGAGAGGTCGCCTGGGTCGCCTCCCCATGTTCTCCATTTCAGCTAAATAAATAAAAAGGAAGATAGTTGGCCTAGATTTAAAAAGGATTAATTAGTTAGAGATTAGTTAAGGAATATCTGCGGTTGCTAGGCAATATGGAACGGAAGTATTTTGGATGGACTATTATGGGAAATTATTAAACACCACTTCAAAGTCCACTTCAAAGTTTCACTCTGGCCCAATGACAGGAATACAATAGCCAAATTGTTCAGTCTCAGTTTATGTTTATGTTTACCTGCCTGATAAGGCTGAGGTAATTAAACAATATATGAAGGAATAAGTTCTTGACGTTCCTGAACAGCAAGTTACTACACATGTAGGTGAAATAACAACAACGGCTTTCCAAAATACAAGAGTTTATTACAAAAAGAATTCAACTACAATAAAACTAACATCCAAAAGTAAACAGTAAAAATGATAAATATGCACAGAAATAGAAACAATAAACAATAAATTGATAATGATGTCACAGTTTAGAATGAATATGTTTGCTTAAAGAGTAACTAAACCCCAAAACAACTTTTTTTTGCTTTTAAACTGTATAAATGGGTATTTACCAATGCAATCTTTCAGTTTCTGGGGATTTTTTTACATTTTGGTGTAAACTTGTTTAATTCTACACTTTTTGGTCTAAAAACGTCTTAGTGCTGCCCCCTTAGGGTTGAACGGTGGCTACTGCATTTGAATTTTGTGATTGGTGGAGTGGAGAGCGGTACATCTTTATGTCACAGGCATTCACTGTGTAACAGCAGCCATGGTCTCACAGACACGCCCCGTGGGTTTGGGTATAAAACTATCAGACATACCGGTTCCGTGGCGAGTTTGGAGTTGGATTGCGTTTTTCAGGTTACCATTATTATCACATTAGCACTTAGTTAGCATAGCTAACATACTGTTTTGAACGTTACCCTATGTTAGCATTACTACTCAGAGACCGGACCCATCCTGTCTCTCTCTCCCTCAGCAGCGCTGACTCAGCGCCCTGAGCCAGCGGCTTGAAGTGATACGGCTCACGGTCGCTGGGCTCCATAGAGCCTCCCTCTACTCCTCTACCTCCGGTGACGGCGGAGGAGATCAGCTGGCTCAGGGCACCGAGCCAGCGCCGCCGAGGCAGAGGGAGACAGGAGGAGTCCAGTCTCAGAGTGGTAATGCTAACATAGGCTAACGTTCAAAACAGATGAATGTTGATCAGATCGATCTGTCGCAAAACTGCCAATGTCGCTTTGGTCACTGTCCATGTTTCAGTGTCAGATTAAGCGAGCTGTCACTGTCCTCCTGAACACACCCCCACGTTCCCCCCTCCGCTTTTCCTCCACACTTGGCCATACCCCTCCATGCTTCCTGGCACCGCCCACTATGTAGAATTTTTCAAATGTTGTCTGGGGGCAGGGTTATGCTTTTTCATTGGGTTCAGTTACACTTTAAAGACCAAGGCTTGTATTGAAGAGTTTTGGGAATGAAGCTAAGTTAGTTTAAAACTAATTGCGATTAGCTTAAGACTAATCAGCACTTTCTGGTTTGTTTTCAAACCACCAATTCACAATGCAAAGCAGAAGCGAAGAAAAACATTCTTTGGAAGAAGTAATGTTTCATTAAACCATTTGCTGAATTAGAAAACAACAACCTTTAGACAATTGATTCTATTTAATGGATCGTTCACCGCAGTGATTGATCTAATTTAATATTTAGACTTTATGTTGATGTTAACGGCCGTACCAATTATGTCGATCTAATTTTGTATTTTGACTTACCAAGAACACGGTCTCAAAAATGACTTAAAAGATTAGTTTTAGTGTTTAAACTATCTGTTTTAAAGTTGATCTTTATTTTGAATAGCATTAATGGCAGTCTTTATTGTTCATGAATAAAAGGCCGTCAATGGCGGGCCCACGTGGTTTGCTAGAGCATGTAGCTTACAGCTAACTCACGTGGAGCTGCTTAAATCCGCTCTGGTTCATTTATTAAACATCAAACAAAGAAAAACTGTTGGATTCAGTAACTTAGGTTGCAGGATATAAAACGACTTTCCATCGGAAACCTCAAAAATCCCTGTTTAAACCTCCAGGCCGACCGGCCTGTTTGTACCCAAACAATAAATGAAATCTTACACAAAGTAACAAATCACAGTGAAAATAAACAACCCTTAAATCTTGTTTAAACTAACCTAATCTCGCCTCTGCCCAGACAGACCTTATTGAACGGAAAAAGTTATCCAGGTTGCTCCGTGGATGATGGGCAAAGCCAAAACAACGTTAGCCCGCAGGTTAGCCACAGCTGGGGTCCGTTAGCAGTGGGAGGATTATAGCTGTCGAATCGCGGGTAGCATTAGCTTGGACGGCGTGTGTTGTCCCCTCCGGCTTGCTAAACAGCGATCAGCTGCACCTCATTTCACTGACACAGTACCTTCTCTGCAGGTTCAAGAAAGCATTGTCCCAGGCTTTGTCGCGTTGGGGTAACGCTCCAGTCTCGACGCGGTTCTGCGGCATTCAGTAGCTTGTTAGCGGTTCGCTCCATACGGCAGCATCTGTTCAGAAAGTAAGGCTCAGGGCGGAACAGTGGGGTTTATCTCAAAACAACTGCGTGCGATTCACCTGATTGATCAGCAGTATTGTCGTCCTTGGAGTGGGTTTCTCCCAGAAGCTCGTGTCTTTTCCCTCACCAGCAAAGGAAACATGGAGTCCCTCCTAGCACTGTTTGGCTGCAAGAGCCCAACTGAAGAGAGCGAGAAAGCCTGCCGCGGTGCCTTATATAACCCCTGGTCCTCTTCTTCTCCTGTCGGAGCTAGAATGTGGGTTAGTGCCACCCAATGGCTGTGTGTCCGCAACATGGCATTACCCCATCTTAGGGCACAGTCACACGTACGTTCTACCCGGGACAGAGCAGCAGTTTCCCGATCCCCCCCCCACACACACACACACACACACTTTTTCCGTGCCGAAGCGCGGATCCTCAGCCCACCTCCGGAGGTGGGCCAGGGCGCAATTAAGTTTCAGCGTGATTCCTGTCATTGTCATGCAAATTGGGTCTTTAGACGTTGCGGCAGAGTGGCGCGTTATCGACATGGCTGGTGTGACCCAGGCCATCTTTTTTAACGCGGTTGTGCTTAAACGGTTCACCCAGGTGTGACCGCAGCCTTACTTGCAATGTTTGGTGTGTGTACCAGTAGTGTAGAATACATATTAAATAAGAAGGAACCCCTCGCTCTTGTAGCTTTCTAAACAACTTCCCATGATTAATCCGGTCGAAGGCTTTAGAGGAATCCAGGAAGAACATAGGCATGGTGCAATTATGTTTTCTATAGCTACTGACAGTCTCTTTCAGAGCATAGACACACATGTCAGTGCCATGTTTACTTTTGAAGCCAAACAGAGACAGTGTGGACATTGAGTCTCAACCAAAAAAAACACACACTGTTCTCCATGACTGGTATATATTATATGTATCTTGGTCCCAATTACATTCTTTCCGGTCCAGCTCTCACAGAAGATGTACTTTCCCTCCTTACACAATTGGAATACTTATAGACACACATGTCAGTGCCATGTTTACTTTTGAAGCCAAACTGAGACAGTGTGGACATTGAGTCTCAACCAAAAAAAACACACACTGTTCTCCATGACTGGTATATATTATATGTATCTTGGTCCCAATAACATTCTCTCCGGTCCAGCTCTCACAGAAGATGTACTTTCCCTCCTTACACAATTGGAATACTTCTGCAAGTTTGTGTCTGAACATATGATTTAAACTCGAATGACATCGAAGACATTCAGTTACTGGGAGCATCATCCCAGTCGATTACCCTCCCCAACAACGCATCACGGCTGAGCAGGATATCAGACCAGGTGTGCCTTCTATGGAGAGAAAAACACTGAAAGAAAACAAAGTTAACAGTCTAAATAATAGCATATAATGCTACTGGAGAGTAGTAGAAAAGAAAGTAAAAGAGTGAAGAAAAGTGGTCAGTTTGTCCTCCAGCAGTTTAAGCCTATAGCAGCATAACTACAAAGATAACTTAGGATAACCTAAGCCACTCTAACTATAACTTTATCAAAAAAGAAAGAGTGTCTGCCTCAAGACTGTCTGTAGCATTTTGAATCAACTGAAGGCTTTTAATTGCATTTTGTGGACTTCCTGATAGTAAAGAATTACAGTGGTCCAGCCTTGAGGTAACAAATGCATGGACTAGTTTTTCAGCATCACTCCTGGACAGGATGTTTCTAATTTCAGCAATATTCCTGAGGTGAAAGAAGGAAATCCTACAAACCTGTTTAATAGGGAATTTGAATGTCACGTCACGGTCAAAAATAACACAGTGTTTTTTCTACATTAACACTGAAGGCCAATTTAATACTATCCAGATGAAGTGATTGACTAAGCAGTTTCTTTTTTGGAGATTCAGGTCCAAAGATTGAAAGTTCTGTCTGGTCAGAATTTAAGAGCAAATGTCATCCATGTTTTCATGTCTTCCAGACATGCCTGTAATCTATCTAACTGACTGGATTCATCAGGATTCATGGATAAATATAGTTGTGCATCATCGGCATAGCTGTGGAAATTTATCCCATGCTGTCTATTGATTCTACCAACTGGAAGCATATACATAGTGAAAATAATTGGTCCAAGCACAGAACCCTGTGGAACTCCACACGTAAATCTTGAGTGGGAAGACAATTTATCATTTAGATGAAAAAAACGGAAATGTGTTGGACAAACATGATTTAAACCAGCCTAGTGCTGTTCCTTTGATCCCTGCAACATGTTCAAGCCTTTCTATGAGAATATTATGATCGACTGTGTCAAAATCATCACTGAGATTTAAAAAGACCAGAACAGATACAAGTCCGAGTCTGAGTCTATTAGAATATCATTAGCAACCTTCACCAGTGCTGTTTTAGTGCTATGATGAGCTCTAAAACCTGACTGAAATTCTTCAAACAGGTTGTTACTATTTAGATGCTCACATTCTTGATTAGCAACAATTTTTTCAATGATTTTGAATAAGAAAGGAAGGTTAGATATAGCTCTGTAATTAACTAAGTCATCTTGATCAAATGGTTGGTTTCTTAAGTTAAGGTTTAATTACAGCAATTTTAAATTCCTGTGGTAGGTAACCATTTACTAAGGATATATTTATCATATCTAAAATGGGACCAGGAACCAAATGGAACACTTCCCTAAATAATTTGGTTGGGATTGGGTCCAACATACAAGTTGAAGGTTTAGATGAGGCTGATATTTTTGATAAATCCGAAACTTTGATTGAATCAAAACAGTCCAAACACAAATGAGGTTCTACAGTTCTCTCCGATGCTGCCTCACTTACTGAGAAAGAAGTAATCATGTTTGGGAGGATGCAAATTATTTTATTTTTTTGTTTTGGTTTTGTGGCCACAGTTGCCTTTATTTGACAGTGGATAGGATACAGAAAGGGGAGAGAGACACTCGGCAAATGTTCTCAGGCCGGAGTTGAGCCCGGGACGACCGCATCGAGGGCTAAGGCCTCTGAACATGGAGCGCCCTCCTTAGACCACACTGCACCACGCAACGCCCCAAATGATTTTATTTTTAATAGAATGAATTTTATTCACGAAGAATCCCATAAAGTCATCACTACTAAGAGCTGGGGAATAGTTGGGCTCAACAGAGCTATGACTCTGTGTAAGTGTGGCGACTATATATATATATATATATATATATATATATATATATATATATATATATATATATATATATATATATATAAGTGCTCTCCATGCAAAAAAATGCAGTTCAAAGTGCTTTACAGAATAAAAATTACCCCACATGTCACACCCCCCCCCCCAAGTTTAAGAATGAACACAATAATTCCCACCCTCCCCCAATCCTATCCCCATGTGCGGACAGACTCAGGAGCAGCATTAAAAGGACATTGAAATAGACAATAAAATGGACACTGGGCCGAGTATAGATGAGGCAGGTTAGGTAAGAAAACGCCATCAAGGGAGCCATATACACCAGCAGCAGCGGATCCACAGCAGCAGCCAAGGCACTGACCCAGGGTGTCCAGAGGAGGTGAGGCCAGCACCCTGACCTCCACCCAAGCACCACATGGAGAGCACCCAGGTAGCCAAAGTTCACCACAGCTCCCGAGGCAGAGGGCTCTCACAGAGGAAACACTGGAATGATGTGTCTTTTATTTTTCATCTGTGTAAGACAACAGGATAAAATGTTAAAATACACAAATAAATAAATAAACAAATAAATAGATTGATAGATAAAGTAATGAATTAATAAATAAATAAAATAAAATTAACAGGACAAATACAAGACCAAGTAGTAAAACATTGATCAATAAAAGCCAGCAAACCTGAAAAGCAAATAGACAGGCAATAAATAATAATCAATTAATTAAAAGCTAGGCTAAAAGGTGAGTCTTGACTTTCGGGATGACAAGGAGACGGCTGCCAGAGGAGCGCAGATACCACGAGATGGTTCATATGGTAGAAGCAGTTCTGAAAGATAAGAAGGCCTAAGACCATTAAGACACTTATAAACCATTAAAAGAACCTTAAAATCGATCCCTAAACATACGGGGAGCCAATGCAATGCGTTTAAAACAGGTGTGAAGTGCTCCTGCCTCCTGGTCTTTGTTAGGAAACGTGCTGCTGAATTCTGTAGGAGTTGTAAACTGGATATACGCTTTTTGGGAAGACCAGAAAGCAGAGCATTACAGTAATCAATTCTACTTGTGATAAAGCATGCATTAATGTCTCCGCATTGGCCCTGGAGAGAATTGGGTGGACTCTGGCAATGTTCTTTAGTTGATAAAGACCTATTTTATTAATGTTTTTAATGTCAGGGATAAAAGTCAGCTCAGAGTCAAAAATCACGCCCAGGTTCTTCACTTCTAAAGAAGGATTAAAAAAAAGTGATTGTAGTTTTGGTAACAGTTTCTCTCTCTGAGCCTCAGGACCGATGACTAAAACTTCAGTTTTGTCCTGGTTGAGCTGGAGAAAGTTTTCTGCCACCCAAGATTTGATGTCTAAAATGCAGTTAAAAAGTGCATCCATTGGCTGTGTGTCATCAGGAGACATGTAGATGTACAACTGTGTATCATCAGAAGGACCTAATGCCCCTTTTCCACTAGGGTCGCTTCAGCACAGACCGGGTAGGGTCCGCCCCTATATAGCGCGTTTTCACTACCTTTTTCTGGGCATAGCCGACCCCTCTGTTCAGGCTACCCCTGACTCAGTCCGAAGCGGGCCGAGGTGACCCGACACGCCCACCTATGGACTGATTGGTCCGGTAAAGTGATGTAGGTTGCAAGCACTAGAAGTGGTTTGCAGAAATGGGTGGGATTTATGGTGAAAGGCCAGTGAGCAATGGAAGAGAGAGTGGGCTAGATACCGGCTCCAGCATAGGCATCTGTAACATCGGAAAACAGTGAGTGAAGACTGATTTTCACTGGAATTATTTATACGGTATGCCCGTCCTTGTCCTTGCCTACTGCCACGTTTCTGAGATGGCAATAAAAATGCAACCAGGCCGTGCCCGGCCGGGCTGATGCTACATGGCCTGGGCCGAGCTGACCCTAGCGGAAAAGGGGCATATTAGCCAGATATGACCTAAACCAGTCAAGTGCTATGCCACTAGTCCTGACGAGGTGACTTAAGTGAGATATCAAAATCTTGTGGTCCACCATGTCAAAGGCAGCAGATAGCTCAAGCAGAACCAACACAACATGGTCACCAGAATCACATGCCAACAAAACATTAGAAACCCTTAATAATGCTCACTTGGTGCTATAAAAGCCTGATTCAAAAATCTCAAGTATGCCATTATCCTTCAATAAAGATTGCAGTTGGTTGAATACAATCTTGTCTAAACTTTTGAGAGTAACGGCAGCTTAGAAATTAGCCTATACTGTAGTTTGCCTGCACAGAGTGATCAAAACCTCCTCATGTATAGTATATTTAAGCTTTCCGGTTCATCTTGTTTTCCACTTGCTCCTTCCATATCTTCTCCCAGACTCCCATGTATATTCTTTGATCACATTTTTTGCTGTATGTTAAAACCCATCCTTATTAAATTCATTCTCTCATAGTTCTCTGCATTTGGGTCATCCATAAACAACAGGACATTTTCTTAAGAAGATGTTGTACTGTAGCAAGTTTAAATTTAGCGGAGACTTGTTACAAGAATATTTCAGTGCAATTAGGATATTAATAATTATTTCCTGTCTTAATAAATCAATTTCGGATATTATGTTAGAGAAAAACAGAGCCTTATGTATGTAATTTTGATAGCAATGTGTCATGTGGCAATCAGCCGGGAGATATCTAGACAACATTCTGATTTTATGAGATTGCTGCAGGCCTTCCTGTCACGCTATTTGAGGTGACGTGCTCCCGTCTTCCAGGAAGAAGACACTAGGGCGACGTGCAGACTGTCACTAATCAGAATGAGTACCGACTGGCTTCCCCAGGAGCAGACATGGAGACTGTGCTTATCTCGGTTAGAGATAAACATTGATTACTAAATACTATATAAGGGTTTGCATTAGAAGGGCTGGGGGGGGGGGTGCTTGAGTGATGGGACTGATTTGGGTGACTTTGTCTTCTATACTGTATTAAATTTCAAAAACACCTGAAGGCCTCTCAGCAGACCCGGTGCCAGGGCAATTTGACTGGGGGGGGGCCGTGGTTCTTTTAGGGGGGCAGTTTTTAATTTAACCCATTTGCGTTTTTATGCCCCCTTGGCTGTGTTACATACTTCCAGGTCAAATCTGCCCTGTTTTGACACCCTCTCTATGTACATATTCATAATATACATCATTTAAAAGCTGAGATTCTTTGAGGGGTGGGCTGGCCAGAGGGAGGGTCAGGAGTTTTCCTGAACGGTCGGCCTTTTCTAGATCGGTGGTCAGAACATTTGCTTTTGTACTCCAAAAGCAGCCGCGGCTGAGCCACTGTCATGTACTGCTGTGTGTCTGCTTGTGTTCGTGAGTGACGCATCTTGCTTTATAGAAGATCTTTGCAAGCGCTACTGGTGGTGCTCCAGCTGCGAGTGATCAGTACTTCCAAATATAGGTCACCTCAGCGCCAGAAAGTTTGAGATAATTTCTTATCCACTACCCACCCGAGGTAAGACACTTCCAAGGTCCAGCAACAGCCTATCTCTGCTTGTGATTCAAATGATGTATGGCAATCAATGATACAATCATAAGTGTAGAAACAGTACACCCTTTTTTCCCCCACATTACTTAAAAAGCAAAAAAACGACAACTTACTGATTGAAGCCACATTTCAAACCCCAGAACAGAGCCATCTCGAACAAAAAAGCAGCAGAGGAGGGGTAAAAAAAAACCTCCAACACCAAACAAAAGGGCAGCGTTTAATTGGGGTTCCTTTGAGATGGACATCAAATCAAACACACATATGATTTGGGTCCAGAGTCACAGATTTCCATGTTAAACAGAGGGGTGATTGAGATCCCCATGTTGTATGATTAACTTGATGATGTTAAAATGCATTTGTCCTTCTAGTTTGAAAACAGCTAATACTGTGCCAAACTTAAAGAATTATCAGGTACCTTTTTCTGGAAAAAATAGCAGACCCATAAGTATTTTACGCATTCTTAGTAAGATTGTAAAAAGAATAGTCTATGAACTTTAGCACTAATTAACTAAATTCTGTTTATCAACATGCATATAAGAAAGCTATAGCCTTAGGTCAGATAACTGATAAAACGGATAAAACTGGATAAAAGACTGCTGAAGCAACGTTGTTAGATCTCAGTGCAGCACTTGACGTACTGGATAATTCTAAAAAATTGTGAAAAAACTTGTAGAATCCTTAGTTATGTCTCATTTAGATTATTTTTCAATAGTTTGGTCAAACACAATTGAAACAAATGTGTAGAAGTTGCAAATAGCTTAAAAATAAAGCAGCTCATTTAGTTCTAAACTGCCCCTTTAGTACAACCATAAAAATAAAAAAACGAACACAATATACTTAGTGAAGTGTTAATGGCAGGATTAAACATTCCGTAATTGATTTTATTAGATGAAAACGTTATAACAAAGGCACCAAAAGTTCTTTTTAGTGGACTGTTATTTTTTAGTGATGTGCATCAATATTCCATGTGCCAGAAGAAGTTTTTTATTTCCTAATTGTCAAACCAAGCTAATGCAGAAGACAGTGCAGTATAGAGCAATGGTGGCATGGAATTCACGTTCATAATTTTTTTAATATTAGCAATTAACACCACGACTTTTTGTTAACAATCTAATGAGCAATAATGTCTAGATAAATTATATTGTTTTTTTTTAAACAATTAACGTAAGTTTATTGTAGAGCTGTCATTTCTATAGTCTTGTCTGTTGTTTGTGTTTTTTCCATGCCTTGTATGAAGTGTATTTTTTAGTATGAATGTTTTTCATCAAAATTTGGCAGACCCCAGGAAAAGTAGCTACTGCTATAGCAGGAGCTAAGGGGGATCCCAATAAACTAAATTAAACCAATTGTAGTGTTTGTCCAAGCTGGTGAGTAGGACCAGGTACAAACTGTAACAGGCCAAAAGTTAATGAGTCAATGAGGAACAAAAAGTAATTTATTATATCATTGCAACAAACATGAATGTTAACATCTTCAACAATAAGAACATGATCACAGTTTGACATAATATCTGCAAGAAAGTCATAGAAATAAGTTAGGAAGTTCTTATTGTATGAAGGGGGGTACACAGTAGCACAGAAAACCTGATTTGTAGAATTTACCACAAATGAAGTCAGTTCAAAGCCCGAGAAATTAAGCTGTTTAGGGCACTGTCTACATTTCTGACCCATTTTTATCAACAAGTGCAGTTCCTCCTCTTCCACCCGAAATCTGTGGTGAGTTTAGGTAGAATCAATTTGTTGGTAAAAGTTCACATGGAATATTGGACACGCCAGCAATAACTTTGAGGAAGTTGTTGAGCACAGTTAAAGCCCAGTTGTTTGTAGCACATTCTTTTGGAAATTCTGTCATTTACCATTTCCAACATTGACTTCACTCCAATATTTTTATTACTGATTGTATAATGTGATTAAAACACATGAGATGATTTTAGATTTCAAAAGAAACATGATTAAGTCAAACACCATTTGCATCATGGGAGAAGACGTGGAGGTGGATAGTCACAAGACTATCCTACAACAATTGTGTCTTCAGTCAGAGGCTTCTTCAGTTTCGCTCCTACATAGACAACTACAGGAAATCCTTCCTGCCCACAGCCATCATAATCTACAACTCCTTAAAGAAATAATTAGTATGTGCTACAACAACACTTAATTTACACCTGGGATTAATAAAGTATTTTTGAATTGAATTGAACTGAATAAACCACTCAGAGCTGTGTATTGTCTAATGATTTGATTATGCGATTATAACCAAGGTTGAGACTGTAGTTGTACTATGGGCTTATCTACATGCTGATGTAAATTGACTAAAAATATTATCGGACAACATTTCTTCTACTTTTAATGTATAAAAGGCTTAAATGTTTCAACCAGCCCTGAAAAAATATAGGGCAGTAATATAAAAATGTGGAGTTTACCTTTTAATAACCGAGATATCAAAGCTGAGTTATTTGAATTTGGAATGATTCCCTAGGCAAGAACAAGTTCAAATGTACCAATTAAAGTCAGTTTTGTATAATTACAAACAGCCTAAATAATTTTCTGCCTTTTTACACTTATTAAGACTAAGCTATTTTTTCTGCAAACAATATATGTGTTATGCCATATTTTATGCTGAACATTGTTGCATAGAACATGCTCAGATGTGCCTCTATCTTGATATGAAGGGTGTCCCAATTTTAGTCCAACAGACCACTTATAGGAGGTGAAAATGTTCAAGTGTCTGAGATCCTACTTGTGCTTTCATGAAAATAAACTATGTTGTAAACATAGTAATAAAAAATACACAATTCAATTTGTTTCTTTTATGTGCCGCTCTTGATTATTTATTCACTTAGCCTATGCATATATTTGTTTGCCTGTCCGTGATGTGGGAAGGTAGTGATGTTAAAGTAGGAAATAAAATAACTTCCCCAGGCTTATGTAAAACCCAGTTTGCCCACAAACAGAGGTACAGTGTCATCTCCACTTCCTGGGAACACCAAATGATGATGCAGTTCTTCACATTAGTCATAGGATCTTTCATTACATAGAAAATATACTTTTTTAATGTTTCAGTATGTGAGTTCATGTTGCAAAAATGAGTTAATTTTGTAAGACATGTCATGGTTATATTCAGTTTTATGGCTTGACCCTGTAGTTTTGCTACCGTCTCACATTGCAAATCTGGTATTTTTAATGAATGATTTAAATTTTACATGAAAATATTTATTGAAATGTGAGAGGCTCTACTTTGGGGTGTTGTTTTTAGTAATTGATAGTTTTTGTTTTTGTTATTTTTATGTCTGCTGAATAGGAATCCGGGAGAGGCTATACAATGAGATCCTTGTATAACTTTTGATCCCTCCCTGACACACCCAGCTTAGCATAACCCAGTGTTTCAAATGATCACGGACATTTACTGTAATTCTACTGCTAATGACCAGCTAGCAACTGCGGGGCACCACCAGTTTATTTTCCTATTGCAGCCAGATAAATGATATAAACTAATCTTGTTTGTGTTGGAATAGAAAACCTAAGCAAAGGTAGGAAGTTTGTAAAACATTTTCTCTGTGTTTTCCAGTGGTAACCTATTAGACTTATAAAGTTAAACAGAAAGACCAAAGCATCAGGTACTTTCGTTTAGAATTAGTTACTGTTTTTCTTTGTTGACAATGTACAAAACATGACCAGCTGTAGTTCAGAGAATTGTTTTATTGTACATCAGACATTAAAATGTCAGAAAAAGCCTTTCATGTAATTTAGTCTGCACATGTGTTCACCTGTGTTAATGTCCCCCTTCAAAGCAGAAATGAGGTTTATCTCTAAATTTCTCTACGAATATCTACTGTATACCTCTGCTTTGAGTATGTTTGTCTTTGTCTGTGTGTGCGCGTGCACGAGTGTATTTACTGGTGTATGCTCTAAATAAGCAAAACAACAACAAAAAAGGGTGAAATCCTCCAACATTTGCATCTCAATAAATATGATTCAAACCACGATCTATTTCAGTAATTCGATTCATTAAGTAAAACATTATATACACCAATTATACACTGAGTGATGTTTTTTAAGCCCCAGTTTCTGTTTAATTACGATTGTTCGCCTGCAACTAATAAAAACACAAGATTTAACATTAGACTATTATATCAGAACAAAAAATAATGTAAACAAATTTTAATACATGAATAAGGGCATATTAAAAAGTTTGTTTGATCCCTGCTTAAATGGATTCTAGAATTCAAAACAGTATTTATCTTGTTGTGTAATATAGGTGTCTCCGACCTGCTTTCCTATGCAAATTCGTAATTCTGTAATGGCCTCGGAAAAACAGTTCGGCCTGAGCAAAGCTGCGATAACACACCATATAGTAGAAGCTGTAGCCCACTAAGACACACTCTCTTAAATTTTTCCATGTTAGGGCTTTAATATGGGGTTATGTTTTGGGGCACTGGTAAAGCCGGCTGCTACAGCGGTCTTCCAAATCCTGTATTGTGTTAATGTTTGTAATTGTTTTTATGATTTTGGATTGGTTGTACCGAAACTTAATTTCCCCACGGGGATTATTAAAGTATCTCTTATCTTATCTTATCTTATCTTATCTTATCTTATCTTATCTTAGAGTATTAATAATTGAATATCAACATATACTTTTTGGAATACTTTATTGTAAATTTAATTAATTACATATCATTATTATTATCAGGACTAAAAGCTTTATATAATGAAAAGCACCTGCTAACTGTGACCTGCTGGTAACTAAAGTTTACACATTTAAATCTGTTTACAATCACATACAAAAAGATACTTTATTTGCATTTATCATCTTATAAATATCTAAACTCACCTACTTCAGCTGTTGGTCTACAAGCCAACATCCGCAGTTTCTTTTTTAGCAGGTGTGTCAAGTCATTACATGGTTTGTTTGCAACGAAGCTGAAATTGGCCTCTTGATTCTAGCCACTGATTCGAGAAATGGCTAAAGGGCGATTCCACCTAATTTCTTACTACTCCGAGCATCTTTAATCTGCTCTAGCTTAAAAAATACAAAATACAGTCACTATGCAATAATTGCAGAATACTTAAAACCTAGTTTGTTATTCTTTTTCATGCATCTGGACAACACTAGAACAGCTCACAGGTAGATATGATGATCCACTACATTACCCATAAATCCTGGAAGCCAACTTTCATCCATATATTTAAGGTTCTTTCAATATATATATATATATATATATATATATATATATATATATATATATATATATATAGTGAGGAACTAAACTATTTTAACACCCTACGATTTTGCAAGCTCTCCCACTTATAAACTATGGAGGGATCAGAAATGTATACTGCAGGTGCTTTTCTACTCTGGGACACAGCTTTTCTTTTTAAATTCAAGAAATCACAATGTCTGATTTTTAAAGAATTTATTTGTCCACCTCTGCTCCACTTATTAATTTAAATTAGTAGCACCTGTCTTAGCTCGTTAAAGACACCTGTCCACCCCACAGTCAATCAGACTCCAACTAATACCATGGGCAAGACCAAAGAGCGGCCAAAAGACGCCAGAGACCAAATTGTAGACCTCCACAAGGTTGGAAAGGGATATATATATATATATATATATATATATATATATATATATATATATATATATATATATATATATATATATATATATATATATATACATATATATATACACACACACACACACACACTGACTTTTTCTCTTCCTGATATTCTGGCTGAGTAATTTAGATTTTTTTCCAAGATGAATAACAAGGAAGCATAATCTGTGCTTTGCCAATTTGTTTAAAGAGCAACTCACCCCCTACCAGAGTCTTACTCCACCTATATTTCAGGTTTGAAAACTGTGGCAAAAGGAGGCGTTGCCTGGCGGACCGAGGCATGCGTGGTTGGTGAGGGCTGGGCGGCGTCAACACTTTCTCGGTATTCCGACTCGCTACCGAGGTTGATCAGCTTGTTCACACAATGGCAGCATGTCGTCAGCCGTCACTGCAGAGCAAACAGCAATGCCTCAAATTCAAGTGCAGTGTAGAGTTTTAACCTGACGACGGTGTCACACTGACGGTTTTTGTTAGAAAATTTATATTTTTGCTAAAATGTACTAAAATACCAAAAATATTAACCAGATATGTAGACAGCACTATTAGACGCTCATTTATACAGTACATCAGCAAAAAGGTTGATTTAGAGGTGAGTTGCTCTTTAGTAATCTTAGAATAGGTAGACTGTATATGAAGAAATCTGATTAATTTATTCTAAAAAATCTTTCATTATATGGGCATTTTGCAAATAACACAAAAGCAGGAAAAGTTTAGTCTGCTTTAACGTCAGACACTGAGGAAAATAATTGTCTTGTTATACAGCGGATATAAACAATATAGTTTCAACTGTACTTTAACAATCTTATTGTATAAACCAGGACAGCATGTGAAATAACTGATTCTGCACAAACATTAAATTTCATGAAATTAGCATAGGCCATATCTGGAACCTGACAATAGAAGGTGATTGTCACTGTACCTTTGGGGTTGTCAAAATAATTGATATTTAGATACTATAATCTATATACAAATGATTTATTCAAAGATATTCATTTGCGTCCAAATCTAAATAAAGTTACCAATTTTCTGTCTACCCAAGTTGTTGCCTTTCTTTAGACATCTATCATCAGTTGTTCTGTTGTTTTTGTGTATCTACTCTGTCTTCTCAAACCCCCAGTTGGTCGCGGCAGATGGCCGCTTGTAATGAGCCAGGTTCTGGTTCTGCCTGAAGTTTCTTTCCGTTAAAGGGGAGTTTTCCCTCTCTCCACTGTAGCAACAAGCTAGCTCAGTATGAAAGATTGCTGTGAAGTCAACAACACAAGACAGACAACTGTCTACCGTTCCTACAAGTTCGTCCAGGAGGAGTGAATGTCTCAAGTCAATGAAGAAATGCAATCTTTTGTGTTTTCTTAGATAGAAATCTTTTAAACTGATTTGAATGTATGTATGACTGAATTGAAGTTACTTGTTAAGTGTCTTGAGATGACATGTGTTGTGAATTGCCACTATATAAATAAATTGAATTGAATAGAACTATGTTGCCTATGAGGTAGACAAACTTAAATACCCAAAAACAAAGTATGATTTAATTTGAGGCTCTGGGTTCAGAGACTGTCAGACAGAGACAGGAACAATATTTCCAAGAAGTGACACGTTTTTACAAGTAGATAAAGATGATACAATATTGCACAGAGGTAATGTGTGTGCTACCGTACACTGTAGGTTTGATCTTGTTTTTCTATATGCCAATGTGCTGTCGTATGCTATCACTTTAAGAGTTTAGAATCGGGTGATCCACAGAGGCAGAAGAGTGCCATATACTGATAAGAGAGAACAGAAACCTTTTCATCTCAACAATGTTTAAGTCACTTTTCTTAGTTACCATCTCTTTGAATGTACATTTGACCTTATCTAGAAATCTGATTAGAACCTTTTGACAGTATGTTTGAGAACCCTTCCTTTAGACCGTATGCAGAACAAATGTATTGCCAAACAGAGTGTCCAAATATACATCCAACCATTATATATACCTGGGTCGTGAGGACAATTGTGGCTATCTCCAGCAATCATTGTGTATGAGGCAGGGTACACCCTGGACAGGTCGCCACACACAGGACAAACAACAATACAGACTCTCACCTAAGGACACACCAGAACCTTCTGCAGTTGGCAGCACTGTTGCCGTGCAGCAAGAAGGTCCTGGGTTCGAAGCCCAACCTTTCTACAAAAAGGCTGGGAGTTTGCATGTTCTCCCTGTGCATAGGTTCTCTCTGGGTACTCCGGCTTGCGATGGACCATGACTGCTGGAGATAGGCACCAGCCCCTCCCCCCCCCCCCCCCTTCCTGTATGTATCTGCAATACAATGCAGATAATGGTTGGATACCATCACTCTAGTTGTTATTCCAATAACATACAATATTTCACTGGCTTAGAGTCTACTTATAATGGTAATAGCTGAATCCAGATGGATTAGTCATGAGATTTTGGTCAAATCTGAATTCTATTTCTCTGCCTATTAGAATAATCAGGGATGAGAGAAATTGAACTATATTTTACACATAGGTGATTTTTTTTTGTGTGGCTACAGTTCTGGACCTCTAATGAAAAGTGGAGCAAAAATGGACTGAAAGAGTTTAGATGTTGCTGGATTTTTTCCCACAGACTCAGCAGGATGACTGTCACAAATACAAAGCCAGAAACTGACTTATGGGCATGGCCAGCCACTCCGTCCACCATGATTCCTCGCATGCTGCTCTATCTCGGCTGTACATAATCCGACTAGTCAAGCAAACCGTTTTTTTTCTAAACATGATTGCTGAATTTATTAAATATGCTTGTTTAATACTCTGCACCCCAGACCTAAATTAGCCACAAACAAGCAAAGATCATACATTTAGTTGTGGAACATTTTTACTTGAAAGTGGTCTAACTCAGTAACTCATCTTTGACTGCAGGAACCGAGAAAACATCTACAAACTTTGGGGATCCAGAACAGGGGTCATTGGTAAATAGCCTTTTTTACTCAGTTACACAAATGATTAAACTGAGTTGTTTTCCCCATTTAGTGCTAATTTTGAATGTTTCTTTTCATCTACAGTAACAATGCAGGCTGTGGTGTCTTTCTTCCTGATTGGAGCAATGTGCATATTTCAGGTAGCATTGTTTCTCTAAAGTGTGATTACAAACTTTTTATACTACAACTAAAAGAGACAAAATGGCGTCATATTTAAACACACTGTCTGTAACACTTTTAAAAACAATATTAATTCTGGTATTTGCTTGTTTTTACTCTTGTAGGATTTTAATGCTGGTAAGATGATGTAATTTAAAACTAATTACACATATAAGTCAAGGCCAATAACAGTTTTCTTACCTTACTTCCTTATTGTTTGTTTTAAAGAAACATTGTCTTTCTTTGCTTACCAGCTCTTAAATCTTTTTCTTCTATATTTCTGGGAATTTTCAAGGTCTTGGCCAAATTGTGGAAATCAGTGCCACACATGAAGCCAACAAAAACTTCCAAATAATCAATAACACCGGGCATTCCCACAACATCACAGTCTACTCATGTGAAGGTATATTTTATTAAGAAGTTGTCTCTCTGGCATTTACTGTATTTACTTATCAATTAATCAGAGTGTGTCCTTTTTTATTTCTGGGAACTATCCAACATGCTGTGTTGACGATGACTATACAAAAAGCCAAGAATTACAAAATCTTCCAACTGTTCAATGGCACCGGATTTTCCCAATATGTGATGACCTATACATGTGGAAATTTCACAGGTAAATTTATTTAACAAGCACTTCTCCCAAGTCAAAACAGACACAGATTCAGGGAGATGGGTCCTTTGGTTTTTTTCAAGCAGGGGAGCCCAAATTCGGTCCTCAAGAGCCGGTTTCCTGCATGTTTTAGTTCTTTCCCTGGTTCAGCACACCTGAATCAAATAATGGCTCATTAGCTGACCTCTGCAGAACTTTGACGTGCTGAGGAAGTAGTTTGACCATTTGAATCCGCTGTGTTGGAGCAGAGACACATCTAAAACTGGCTGGAGACCAGCCCTTGAGGCCTGGAATTGGACCCCCATGGTTTATTGTATACTACCATGATGCCATGCATATTAAAATGAGATAGGTTGATAACAAATGGAAATCAACATTGGAAGATGGATGGGGATTGAGAATTTCTACTTGGGAACAATTCTTTGACACAAGTTAAAGGAAAGATAATTATTTAAAAAAATAATTTTCTTCTTTTTTAAACTAACTGGTGTAAACTTCTTGCAGTTGCCAGTTGTTGATGGGTTTCCATTACAATCCGTGTTCATTATATTTTCTGATTTGAAGTAGATAAGCCAACAATATATTTAAAAACTCTGCTTACTTTGTTTGTGATACATACTGCTAATTTGAAGCAGAGGAATAAGAAAAACAGCTTTTTCCCTACAGATGAAAATATCGACATCAACCTGACAATAGTTCAATCTATGAAGACAAAAGGTTAATTAACAATTTCTTGATCCATCTCTACAGATCTGTAAGAATGTGCTACTCATGACACTCAAACACATCTGGTTACCTTATATATCAAAACAAAAGGTTTAACAAAATAAAGTTTCTACAACTTTCAGAGTTCAACAAAATTTTCAAGCTTTGAAAATTTCCTGTCAAACTTTTTCAGGGTCTCTCTTTTGGGCTTGTCACAACACAATGCTGTAGTCACGTCTCTGCTCAACAGCAGTGTGCTTAGTTTTTTATTTTTAAACCAAAACTCTTCACTTGAACTTCAGCCTCGTTTACTAAAAAGAGCTTGTCGTCCAGGGGCAGATTTAGGATTAAAGATGATCAGGGGCTTAGCCTAGAAGACTGATGTACAAACAAGTGTTTCTTTAAATGATACAGCATCTCAACTTTTTAATTCTGATCACCTTAAAGCAGACGAAAAGCACTGTATTACACTTACTATTCTTTAATAAAGCAAAACCACACAATCAATTAACAATAGTAACTATCAACAATATCACAAACAGTACCGTGCTGACTGAAGTCACTTCAGATCACTGGTCCAGGGAATATAGCTTACACCCAATAAGAGCAGACAATACAAAACAAGAGGGCTACTAAGTTTGGCTACATAGTTAATTTATTGACCAAAAAAACTAATGCATCTTAGTTTCATGACTAATTTCCAATTCTCTCATTCAAAGCTTCAATTAATTGCGTGAAGGATAAATATATTGTATGTATATATATATATATACACACACACATGAGGAACATAAGTATTTGAACCCACTGTGACTTTCCAAGTTCTCCCGCTTAGAAATTATGGAGTGGTCTGAAATATACATTGCAGGTGCATTTCCACTGTGAGAGACAGAATTTAAAAGAAAATTCCAGAAATCACATTGTCTAATTTTTAAAGAAGTTATTAGTATTTTAATGCTGCACATAAGTATTTGAACACCTGGAAAAACCAGTGTTAATATTTGATACAGACACCTTTGATGCACACACTGCAACAAGGATTCTGGCCCACTCCTCCACATAGATCTTCCCTAGATCTGTCAGGTTTCGGGGCTGTCACTGAGCAACACAGAGTTTCAGTCCCCTCCAAAGATTTTCTATTAGATTTAGGTCTGGAGACAGACTAGTCTACTCCAGAAACTTGATATAGACCCTGCCACGACCCATCTTCAATGCTCTGACTGGGGGAAGGAGTTTGTTGCTCAAAATCTCACAATACATGTCCCCATTCATCCTCTCCTTAATACAGTGCAGTCGCCCTGTCCCCTTTGCAGAAAAGCACCCCCAAAGCATGATTTTTTTTACCCCCATGCTTCACAGTAGGGATGGTGGTCTTGGGATGCAACTCTTCCTTCTTTTTCCTCCAAACACAGTGACTGAAGTTTAGACCAACTTTCTCCCATGCCTCCTCTGGATCTTCCAGATGGTCATTGGCAAACTTCAGATGGTCCTGGACATGTGATGACTTGAGCAGGGGAACCTTCCGTGCAATGCATGATTTTAAACCATGACGGCGTAGTGTTCTACCGACAGTAACCTTTGAAACTGTGGTGCCAGCTTTTTTCATGTCATTGACCAGCTCCTCCTGTGTAGTTCTGGGCTGACTCCTCACCTTTCTTATCATCAGTGATACCACACGAGGTGAGATCTTGCATGGAGCCCCAGTCTGAGGGAGACTGACAGTCATCTTTAGGCTTATCTATTTTCTAACAATTGCTCCAACAGTTGATTTATGTGAAATGACTTCACCTGATGAAGTCAGACAAAGAGGGGGTCCTTTGAGCACAGGTGTGATCACACAAGATGAAACTCGCTCTACAGTGTTTTCTCTCTTTTTGTAGTTGAGACGACGACACAGGATACTTCTGAAGCTACACCAGGGGACAGTATCCTACCATCTATTAAGAAGCTGCTTGATGAATCTGAGGTAAAGTACCTTAACCTTTTGGATGTTTCTGATCTAACAGTATTAAAGTCAGTCCACAATTCTGTTATTTTACATGTTAACCTAAATGTTGAGTCCATTTAAAAATTATTCCATTGCAGATGGAACTTTAATTCTAAGTACTTACTGAATAAGTATAAAAAGACAGCTACAAATGACCGTTATAGAGAAAAAGATGAATATTTGAGCTTAAAGGTAGATTTTGACAATAGACATTTCATGTGCTAGTATGAATTTGATTGACAAATACAAATATATATTTTTAGGAATAACCTCAAAGCTGCTCTCAGAGTGGAGAACAGAATCATACAGCCTCTTTAAAATTAATAATTGCATTTTACTGTGATTTACTTATGACAATAATTGCTGTGGAGACAGATAGCGGAGATGTGATTTCACCAAGAGAGATTTCTCATTTATTATAGTATAGCATTGTACTGATTCAACCGAGACAAACTTAGCCCTGACAAAATACATTTTTTTGCCGGACGTTAAATTGTCCAAGAAATCATTGCGATAAACAATAGTATTGTCTTTTTGACACCTTTTTCACCTAATGTTATAAAAATGCATGTAACACCCTCTGTACAATCAATAAACTTTAATTGCTAAAAAAAACATTTACCACTGCAACTGGAAGACATCCAGTATAAATTAACAAAACAATTGAAACAATAAAAAAAATGGATGAACTCTATAAACAAAATTGCCCTTGAAAAAAATATTAACCTTTTGGCTCAGACATGAAAAATTGGCAAAGCTACCAGGAGTTTTGTAAACAAAAAGTGAAAACTAAGAACCAAAACACTCAGTTTGAATAAAATAAGACATGCCAATTTGCTCTGGGTGATATGAACCATATATGCCTTTTTTCATCCATTCTCTTTGGTATAAAGAGAAGAAAACTCTCAAGGGTTACTTGTGGAGTTCCACAGGGTTCTGTCCTTGGACCAATTCTTTTCACCATATATATGCTTCCAATTGGTAGAATCATTAGACAGCATGGGATAAATTTCCACAGCTATGCCGATGATACACAACTACATTTATCCATAAATCCTGATGAACCCAGTCAGTTAGGTAGATTACAGGCATGTCTGGAAGACATAAAAGCATGGATGACCCTAAACTTTTTGCTTTTAAATTCTGACAAGACAGAAGTTGCTGTCTTTGGACCAGAAGTTCTTAAACAGAAACTGATTAGTCAATCACTTCATCTGGATGGCATTAAATTGTCCCCCAGTAATAACGTAAAGAACCTCGGCGTTATTTTTGACCAAGACTTGACATTTAAATCCCATATTAAACAGGTTTCTAGGATTTCTTTCTTTCACCTCCGGAATATTGCTAAAATTAGAAACATCCTGTCCAGGAGTGATGCTGAGAAACTAGTCCATGCATTTGTTACCTCAAGGCTGGACTACTGTAATTCTTTACTATCAGGTTGTCCACAAAATGCCATTAAAAGCCTTCAGTTGATCCAAAATGCGGCAGCAAGAGTTCTGATGAATATTAAAAAGAGAGATCACATTTCTCCTGTTTTAGCTTCCCTTCATTGGCTCCCTGTTAAATCCAGAATAGAATTTAAGATCCTTCTTCTTACATACAAAGCCCTTAATAATCAAGCTCCATCATACATCAGAGATCTAATTGTTCCATATGTTCCTAAAAGAGCACTTCGCTCTCAGACTGCAGGTTTACTTGTAGTTCCTAGGATCTCTAAAAGTAGAATGGGAGGCAGATCTTTTAGTTATCAGGCTCCTCTCCTGTGGAACCAGCTCCCAGCTTTAGTCCGTGAGGCAGACACTCTGTTTACTTTTAAGGCCAGGCTTAAAACTTTCCTTTTTGATAAAGCTTATAGTTAGAGTGGCTAAGGTCATCCTGAGCTATCTCTGTAGTTATGCTGCTATAGGCTTAGACTGCTGGAGGACAGACTTACCAATTTTCTTCACTCTGCTACTTCCTTTTCTCCTACGACTCTCCAGTTGTATTACAGTACATTCTGTTATTTCGACTGTTAACTTTGTTTTCTCTCAGTGTTTTTCTCCCCATCGAAGATACACCTGGTCTGGTATCCTGCTTGGCTGCAATGCCCTGTTGGACGGGGGTCATCGACTGGGATGATCCTCTCAGTAATTGAACATCCACTGTGTCCTGTTATCAACTTTTTACTTTCTGTAACATAGAAAGTTCTCTTATATCGGATCTTCTGTTCCTTCTGTGTTCTGCTCTGTCTTCTCAAACCCCCAGACGGTCGTGGCAGATGGCCGCTCCTACTGAGCCTGGTTCTGTTGGAGGTTTCTTCCTGTTAAAGGGGAGTTTTTCCTCTCCACTGTCGCTACATGCTTGCTCAGTATGAGGGATTGCTGAAGGATTGCTGTGGTTGGAAATCTGCCCAACCTCACGCCAATGACTGACGCAATCTGCTGGGATTCCTTAAATAGGAAACTTTTTAACTGATTGGAATGTTTGTATAAATGTATTGAAATGACTTCTTGTTAAGTGCCTTGAGATGACATCTGTTGTGAATTGGCGCTATATAAATAAACTGAATTGAATTGAATTGAATTGAAAACACATGAAGAAAACAAACAAGCATGCAAATGGAAAATATCATGGTGTCATGATAGCAGGGATGAGACCCAAATGCAGCAAAGTAAAAATTGAGGATTTAATGAAACAAAAGAACAAGAAACAGGGAACTCGGCAGAGAAACTTGAGGACTAATTAGTGGGAAGCAGTTGCAGGTGAGAGGGAGAGAACAGGTGGAGGCAATCAGCAGCTGGGGCAGAGAGGAACAATGGCAAGGAGGAAACAGAGAGGGAGACAAAGAACAAAACATAAGAAATGACTAGACAGATTAACCTAAGAAGACATAAGGAAAGACTAAACATAAAGGGGTAACTAGGAAATAAGACTAAGAGAAACTTGAAGCACAATGAACATAAGAGAGGAGGAAGACATAACAGAAACACAATAAACTTTAACTCAAAGACTACACAAACAACTAAGAACTATGACACATGGCTGGAAAAATTGAGCGCTTTTGAATTTGTCATGCGATTAATTGATTAATTACCTCCACCAAGGAGGTTATGTTTTGTTTATTGTGAGGCCTACGCACACCTTTACCCTGGCCACTCTTTAAAAAGTTGCAACATCATAAAATCAAATACTTATCAGAAAATATTCAAGTGTCTTTGCAGAATATAGGGTACTATCACTGTGTGAATTGTTCCACAGTCCTTTGCACAGAGGTGCAGTGTTTGTGAAATTTGCAGCAATTCCAAACAGTTTTTTCCAGACATTTCCAGAACACAAGCAGTTCCTGCTCATACAAGCAAACTCAGCAATGATTGTGCGCCACTTTCTAACTTAAATACTGACAACAATACGACCACAAGCTAATGGATCACAAAATAAGTGTAGAAAAGTTTCATATCATGCTCAAGAAATGTCAGATATTAAGATCTCCCAAGTTAGACACTGAATCCCCCCAAAGAATGTCATTATGTACTGGAGTACTTGGGATAGGATATCAGGGCTGAATCACAAAATAAACGTTTAAATTTTAGGTTAATGATAGACAATTACCAGTTATCACACACAAAGATAAGCAATAGACACACAGAGATAAAACCCCTAGCTTGTTCTCTCTCAAAGCTTTATACCATTAAAGACAGATGTAACAAATCTAACCAGAATCCCTTCAGTTTTTCATAAGAAATACAATGTAGAGAGACAAAAAATCTTTAGTATACTAAACAGAATCTTAGAGAGGGCATCTGTCACTAAATCTTTCTTTCTTCAATTCTGACAGAAACTGAATGAAGAGACGTTGCCGGAATTCTTGGAGGCACTTAAACAAATCAGTATTAACAGCACTAAAACCATTACCAAATCTCCAAATTCAGTCAGTGCCATTGTGAAATCCCTCAGAAATACAGCAAGTACATCATCTTCGTTGTCTATGCCAATGACTAAAGAGTCAACAAAGGTAGGAGGAATAGGATGTTATGTAATATCTCCTTTTTTAAGACATACTGTACATGTTTTAAATCAAACATAATGTGTTTCTTACTACAGAACATTCTAGAGATTGTAAGTCTTCTCATCTCTGATGAAGCAAAGGAATCATGGGATACCCTAAATCAGAATGAACAAACACAGAGCTCAGGCACACAGAATGACACAATGAAGAGCTCCAGCTCGTCCTTGCTGTCTCTTTTTGAGTCTGTATCCACCCTTCTTGTCAATGAAACCTTTTACATTGATACACCTTTTATTCAGCTGAATAAAACTACATTCACAAACAGTTTTAATGCAGACTTTAACACCACAGTAGAATTAGACATACCAGAGGCCAGTGGAGGACGTAAATTCATTACTGTAATCGTATTTGCTTCCTTGGATAATGTGCTCCCTCCAAGAAACAAAGCCAACTCTTCATCCACAGTTATCAATGGAAAGGTTGCACTTGTTCAGACAAAAGCCCAAATTAAAAATGTGTCAATAAAGTTTGAGATGATAAGATCCAATGATTTCCTGGGAAATCTAGAGTGTGTTTTCTGGGATTTCACTCTTTTTGATGGTTTTGGAGGATGGAACAACTGGGGCTGCTCGGTATTATCCAGAAATAATATATCCATCAATTGCAGCTGCAACCACACCACCTCCTTCTCTATCCTTATGTCCCCTGATAGTTTTAAAGACTCTAAAATGGAGGACATAACATTCATTGGAGTTGGGATATCCATAGGTTCTTTGGTTATATGTCTTATTACGGAAGCTCTCGTATGGAGAAAAATAAGTACCAACACCACAGCATTCCTGCGCCATGTTTGTATCGTTAACATCGCTTTTTCTCTCCTGATTGCAAACATTTGGTTCATAATTGGAGCGTCCTTTATCGATGCAAAGGATGAAACCCCTCCAGCATGTGCAGCAGCTACCTTCTTTATCCATTTTTTCTACTGGCGATGTTCTTCTGGATGTTAGCCTCAGGTCTTCTGTTGCTCTATCGCACCGTCTTCGTTTTCGAGAGGGGATTGTCTCAAAGGTCTATGCTGGTTATTGGATTTGTTTTGGGATATGCTGCACCGCTGATGATTGCGGTAATAACCGTGGCAGTAACTGCCCCTTCAGATAAATACATCAGAGGAAATCATGTATGTTGGCTCAACTGGGAAGATTCGAAAGCCCTGCTGGCATTTTTGGTTCCTGCACTTCTGATCGTGGCCTTAAACTTTATTATCCTGCTTGTGGTGATATACAAAATGTTGCGAAGAAGAGCAGAGAAGAATGCAGGCCAAGCAGGAGAGCAGCATGTTCTGGTGGTGATTCTCAGGAGTTTGGCTGTGCTCACACCATTTTTTGGACTGACATGGAGTTTGGGAATCGGAACATTAATTGCACCAAAGAACAGGGAGATGCATTTTGCATTTGCACTTTGCAATTCATTGCAGGTAACAATTCCCTTTTAATTCATTGTAATTGTTTTGCCATTCTATACTTTAGGATTTAGAGGCAGAGTTCATTAAAAAAAATAAAATTATCTTTGTTTTTACTGCATGCCCCTCCTCCAGGGTTGCTTCATTTGGGTGTTTGGAACACTGTTGGACAAAAAGGTTAGTATGTCTCAATTTTCTTACACCTAAATCATAACTGGTTTAAAACAATACACTGCTATCAGAACTCATGGAAAAATTCCATGTTATTCACTTTTAATCTTATAAACTAAACCAACATTGCTTCTTTGCTGTAATGAGTGCATGATTTTTTTAAGAAGTGGACAAATTTTTTATCATTATCCTTTCAGGTGCGCTCAGAAACTATAAATTCTCTGAGCTCTCAGGATAAGTTGATAACTGGTTGATGACGTCATACTGCTGCAAGACAATGTTCCCCTGTGAGAAGATCGTTTTACCCATTTTCATTTGACGTCACCCAACATTTTGTGACATTTATTTGGACATTTTGAATTTTAAGACTGTAAATTGACTGCACCTTCACTCCAGACATCCAGAGTTGGCCAGTCTTAAGTCTGTTGGCCTGTCAGCTTCCTGGTAGATCTGAGGAGGGTTTTCTAACTTTTTATTTTCATGTTCTCTATCAAACTATGTTGGGAGCCTTTAACTTAGTCAATAAATACTAAACATTGTTTCATCAGATCGAAGGTTACGAACCCCTCAACAACTCACTAGCTGTAGAAGTGGCTGGCATTCATCCTACCAACATAATATTGGTTGGACCACCTGCAACAAAGATCTGGAACTTTCCAACAAGAATTCAGTTCAGGACTTTTGAACAAAACTGGAGCAACAGCAATTCAGGGTTATAATCCATCTAAATCCAATCTCTGGATTATAATTCAGGATAAAGAGAACCTTAATTGAACCAAGTTCAGGAAACCAAGCAAGTCCACTGCATTGCACTTTAGCACTGCTACTTTTAATGTCATACCAACGTAATTTGCAACGGAAATGGGTGTTCAAAGAGGACGAATCCAACCCACCTTCCAATATTCATACAAAAATAGGAGTAAATTCACAACTTCACATCCCTCATATCCAGACCCCAAGCTCATGAACTCTCACAAATGTGGATTTAACTGAGGAATAGAAGACTAAGTACACTGAGAATTGCTCCTTGGTGCCAGTGTTTCATGTCTTTCAGTAGTCCTGTTGTTCTTTTTATCACAAAGACCACAATGATACTCTGCCATTGTTTTTTGTTTTTGCTCTAGATATGTGTTATTCACATTAACACGCAGATTATTAAAATAAATGTGAATTTCCATGTAGATTCTTGGATAATGGTTAGAGGATATTGAGCTGGTTAAATTTTACCCAAAGTGTTAAGGTGTTGAAGACCTTATTACAACTTACTAAATTATACTGAATATGCTTTGGTTTAATAATATCTGTTTTATGTGGAAGATGTAAAACCCTTTTCCTGAGAAGTGTTTTCGGTTCGTGGTTATTCTTAAAATGAGAACCAAAATTCTTTCTGCTGTTGGAAAATCAAAGCTTCACTTTTTGTAATAAATGTACAAATCAACTCTAAACCACTAAATTACCACAATGACTACTTCCCTTAAAGAATACCTTTGTAAATGTAAATTTAATGTTTTAACTAATATTCAAAGACAGAGATTGCTAAAAATGTATGGCTTTCTGGATCAGGTAATGCTGATCAGCTTAAATCTTTTTGAAAATGCTTATAAAAATAAATCCATCATTCAAAATGTGGTGAGCGCATAAAAAGATAAAACGAACTGTGCTGAGTTTAGTGTCTTGCTCTTCTTATTGTCAGTCACTCTTTCATCTGAATATGTTATTACCTTTCGAGTAAGCTATTTAAATAAATGCAGGTATGTTTCTCTTCCAATACCGAAGACTGAGAACAGGAATATTTGGATTTCTCAAATGTATGAATTTCTATGTTGCTATCTGTTATGTGATGCTGAAACACCTATCTAAATGTGTTATGGTAATATAAAGTCAGCAAACCATGACAATCTTACAATGATACAAATGGAAAAAAATAAATGGTGTGTATTGAACATAAAATCTCTCTGTTCAAACATTTTGTTAATTAATTATGTGATTTTTAATAATCCTGTTAGTTTATTCTTTCCAACAGCAACCTTAGTGCAGCAGGAGGATTATATTAGTGTCAATGAGTCAATTCCTAATCATCTAAAATTACAAATTTTCCCCCCTTTATTTAAATGTATATATTGTACAAATAATCAAGAGCAAAGGATAAAATAAATACCCGATCCCAACCTCCCACAAATGTAGAGATAACATTCTCTTCTCAATTCATACAGGTTTGTTGGTCATTCCTTTCTTTTCTCCAACTTCATTATTCACCAAACAGAAAAGGAAACACATCCACAAAACAGTAATGAAGTGAGAAAAACAAGCAATAGCTTGATTAAGTCAAACGCACACAAAGGAAAATATAGGAAAACAAGCACCATCATATTGAGAAACATACTGGAATTCTTATCTAATTCAGATAAGCAAATATTCCATTTCCTATTGTGTTCAGTTAATTTATTATTATTGATAGCAATAATTTTCTAAACTATATTGATAATGAACCCTATTCTTGAAATGATTTAAACTTAAACTTGATATTGTTGGAGCTTTAAAGATAAAGATATTACCCAGCAATATCATAGTATTAACAAGTGGTATACAACTCTTATCAAAAATACCTAAAACAATATTCATCGGTGAAATTTCAAATTAATACCCATTGTTTTCAGCCAAATCTGAACAGCTGTCCAAAATTTCACAACATAAGGACAATAGTAAAACAAATGCATCAAGTTTTCTTCTTCTTCCTCACAAAACCTGCAGTTGGGATCATTTCCAATTTTCCATTTAAATAAAGATTTTTTAGTTGCTATAATTTTATAGAACATTTTGAGTTGAAATACTCTTGAATATGAATCTACTGTGGTATTATATAATGTTTTAAAATAATATTCCACATAATTGGCTCATTAAATTTATCCTCCCAAATCAAACAGGGTCTATGAGGAAAAAGCTATACTCCTGTAGTAAAAGAATTCTATCTATATATTGTTTTATTCATCTTAAAACCTGATAGCCATTTGCAACATTTCATATGTGGGAGACAAACCCATTGTTTATTCTTTTTCCCACTTTAACTTTCCATAGGTTAGGAATTGCTGAAATTGACTGATTAAATTGTAGTAAATCCAAAGCTATATTATATTGCTTTATAAAGCTATTGTAAGATTTAAAGTCTCCAGATTCATTCAAAATATCATTAACAAAAACTATCCCCTTTTTAATACAATCATTCCATATCAAAGGTTTGTTTTCGATCGTAATGTTTAAATTCATCCATAATATCTGTGTCTGCATGTCATAAATCGAATGTGGGGGGTGGCACTGGAAATTCAACCATGCTTTGAGTACATCCTTGAAAAAGGGTTATAGATCTGTAAGAAAAATTTCAAATATGATATCAATATGTACATCTTTTAACTGATAAAAGGGAAATAAATCATTTGAAAAAAAAAATATCTTGAATGTAATCTTTGGCTGATGAGCCATTGTTTATTTTGATACAATTTCATGATCCAAGCTGCCTTTAAAAAAGAATCCATCATATGGAGATTTTTTAAATTCAAACCCCCATTTTCATAAGAATTGTATAAGTAGTGCCTCTTAATTTGATCTGGTTTATTATTCCATATAAATTTAAAAACCTTTTGTTCAAAGTATTTAAACATTTTTGCATTTGGTGAAGGAAGAATCATCATTAAATAGACAAACTGGGGAATGAGTAACGTATTTATAAGTGTAACTTTTCCTTGTATTGTTAGAGAATTCCCTCTCCATGGTTGTAAAATTCTGTCCATCTTTTCCATCTTCCTCTCGTAATTACATTCAGTAATTTGATTAAGATTTATGGGGAAATGAATACCCAATATATCCACAGATCCATTACACCATTTAACTGCAACTGAACAATTCAGCTTAAAATTGGTCCTATTCGTAAAATATTACATTTCTCAAAGTTGGGCTTTAGTCCAGCTTTGAAGAAAAACTAATTCCATAAGTAATGTTTCCAAAGAAGTTTGTTTTGGTTGTATAAAAAGGTTGCATCATCCGCATACATTGTTAACTTAATTTCCTGCCCGTATGGATTCGAACCCATGATATCGGCATTCTTCCTTATTCTAATACCCAAAATTTCAATACACATAATAAAAAGATATGCAACCTTGGCGTACTCCTTGTGTTACTGAAAAGGCATCCGAAATACACTCAACAAAAATATAAACGCAACACCTTTGTTTCTGCTCCCATTTTTCATGAGATGGACTTAAAGATCAAAAAATTTTCCAGATACACAATATTACCATTTCTCTCAAACATTGTTCACAAATCAGTCTAAATGTGTGATAGTGAGCACTTCTGCTTTGCTGAGATAATCCATACCACCTCACAGGTCTGCCACATCAAGATGCTGATCTGACATCATGATTAGTGCACAGGTGTACCTTATACTGCCCACAAAAAAAGGCCACCCTGGAATGTGCAGTTTTGTCTCACAGCAAAATGCCACAGATGCCACAAGCATTGAGGGAGCGTGCAATTGGCATGCTGACAGCAGGAATGTCAACCAGATCTGTTGCTCGTGCATTGAATGTTCATTTCTCCACCATAAGCCGTCTCCAAAGGCGTTTCAGAGAACATGGCAGTACATCCAACCGGCCTCACAACCGCAGACCACGTGTAACCACATCAGCCCAGGACCTCCACATCCAGCAGGTTCACCTCCAAGATCGTCTGAGACCAGCCACTCAGACAGCTGCTGAAACAATTGGTTTGCATGACCAAACAATTTCTGCACAAACTGTCAGAAACCGTCTCAGGGAAGCTCAACTGCATGCTCGTCGTCCTCATCGGGGTCTTGACCTGACTCCAGCTCGTCGCCGTAACAGACTTGAGTGGGCAAATGCTCACATTCGATGGCGTCTGGCACGTTGGAGAGGTGTTCTCTTCACGGATGAATCTTGGTTTACATTGTTCAGGGCAGATGGGAGACAGCGTGTGTGGCGTCGTGTGGGTGAGCGCTTTGCTGATGTCAATGTTGTAGATCGAGTGGCCCATGGTGGTGGTGGGGTTATGGTATGGGCAGGCATCTGTTATGGACGAAGAACACAGGTGCATTTTAGTGATGGCATTTTGAATGCACAGAGATACCGTGATGAGATCCTGAGGCCCATTGTTGTGCCATACATCCATGAACATCACCTCATGTTTCAGCAAGATAATGCACGGCCCCATGTTGCAAGGATCTGTACACAATTCTTGGAAGCTGAAAATGTTCCAGTTCTTGCATGGCCAGCATACTCACCGGACATGTCACCCATTGAGCATGTTTGGGATGTGCTTGACCGGCGTATACGACACCGTGTACCAGTTCCCACTAATATCCAACAACTTCGCACAGCCATTGAAGAGGAGTGGACCAACATTCCACAGGCCACAATTGACAATCTGATAAACTCTATGCGAAGAAGATGTGTTGCACTGCATGAGGCAAATGGTGGTCACACCAGATACTGACCGGTTCTGAGTCCCCAGACCCCCAATAAAGCAAAAAACTGCACATTCCAGGGTGGCCTTTTATTTTGGGCAGTATAAGGTACACCTGTGCACTAATCATGATGTCAGATCAGCATCTTGATGTGGCACACCTGTGAGGTGGGATGGATTATCTCACCAAAGCAGAAGTGCTCACTATCACACATTTAGACTGATTTGTGAACAATGTTTGAGAGAAATGGTAATATTGTGTATCTGGAAAAATTTTTGATCTTTAAGTCCATCTCATGAAAAATGGGAGCAGAAACAAAGTTGTTGCGTTTATATTTTTGTTGAGTGTATATCCATTGTTGATTATCCGGCTAACTGGATGATTGTAAATAGTTTCAAACCAGTGTATAAGATTCCTCCCAAAATTAAAATAAACTAAGCGTTGTTTAATAAATCTCCACTGGACTTTATCAAAGGCCTTTTTTTAAATCCGCTATAAACAATAAGCCTGGTGTCTGATGGCTTTCATAAAAATGTATAGTATCCAGTATTTGCCTTAAATTGTCTCCAATAAATCCACCCCTAATAAATAATAATAATAATGGCTTGCATTTATATAGCGCTTTTCGAGACCCTCAAAGCGCTTTACAACTCCATTATTCATACACTCTCACATTCATACACTGGTGAAAGCAAGCTATGATTATAGCCACAGCTGCCCTGGGGTAGACTGACAGAAGCAAGTCTGCCATATCACGCCATCGGCCCCTCTGGCCAACACCAGTAGGCAGGTAGGTGAAGTGTCTTGCCCAAGGACACAACGACATGTAGCAGGTGGAAGCTAGAATCGAACCCATGATTTCTGGGTCGCAGGCCGACAACTCTACCACTGAACTACAGATACCCTAAATCCACTTTGATCCATATTTATAATCTTTCCAATATATTTTTTGATTCTTTCAGCAAAACATTTTGCAAGAATACAGCACAAAAGAGTTAGAGGTCGCCAATTTTTTAATGAAGTTGGGTCTTTATACTTCCCATCTGCATCTTGTTTCAATAATAACGATACAACTCCTTCTCTTTGTGAGTTTGATAGTATACCTTGTTGAAATTAAAAATTGAATGATGCCAAAAAAGGATTTTTAATTTCATCAAAGAAAATCTGGTATACCTCAATAGGAATACCATCAATCCATCCATCCATCCATCCATTTTCCAAAGGCAAATTAATTAATTGCCTCTAATAACACTTGTTCTGTCATAGCGCCCACACAGCTTCCTTGTTGTATATCATCAATCTTATAAATATTAGGTTGGGGGAAATATTGTTGAGTCACAGTGTTGGAGAAATCCACATTTTCATCATTGAAATATAGTGCTTTAAAGTATTCAACTTCTTCCAACAAAATTTCTTGTGGATCAGTAATTAACATATTGTTGTATAAATTAAATATATTCTTTTTAGTGCAGTTCTTTTGATTTAATCTTAAAAAATGAGATGTACATTTCTCTCATTTCTCCATCCATGTAGCATGAGATTCAACTATAAATTTGCGAATACGTTATGATAATAAAGATTCTCCAAATTATCTTGTTTCCTTTTAATTGAAATTTAGGTTTCAACTTTATAGTTTTTATCAAATCTTTCCAGCTAGTATTTTATTTCTTCCATTAAATCTTTCTCCTTTTTAAGGTCTGTTCTTTTTTTAATTGAGTCCATCTTAATGGCATGACATCTTAATGGCATGACCTCTAAAGGAACATTTAAAGGCCTCCCAAACATTATGCGGACTAGAAGAATATAAATTGAACTCAAAGAATTCCCTAATGAATCTCTTGGTACTGTTGAGGAAGGATTCTTCATTCAACAAAGATCTGTTAAATGTCCAATAACCACGCCCTTTAGTATTTTGAAAATTATCTATTAGGAATGTAACTAAACAATGATCCGATTTCAGTGTCTCACCAATAAGGTAGTTGAGTATTCTTGGTACAAGAGAAAAGGAGGTTAAAAGTAATCAATTCTACTGGCTTGTCCTCCTCTACGCCATGTATACCTTATTTTATCCTTATTTAACCATCTCCAAATATCAACCAGATCTAATGATGCAACCATCTCCTGAATTTCCTTTAATGCTTGTGGATGATTATTAAATTTATGAGAACCACTGCGATCTGTAATAATATCTAAAATTGTATTAAAGTCTTCTGTTACTATTATCTGGTCAAATTTCATAGAATTCAAGCATTTAGAAATTTCTGTGAAGAAGTCTGGCTTATCGTCATTGGGGGCATAAATATTCATTAATATAATATGTGTATTATTTATTGTTATCTCCAGTACGATCCATCTTCCATCACAATCTGTAGCCGTTAAGTGTACAGTAAAGTCTATATTCTTTTTAAACCAAATAATGAGACCTTTACTATTGCTAAGTCCATGACTAAAATATATCTCTCCTCCCCATTCAGATTTCCATCTCAATTCATCATCAGATCTAGAATGTGTTTCATGCAAACAAGTTATTTGAATATCTCTCTTATCATACAGCCAAGTGAATATTGCTTTCCTTTTTGAAGTATTTGCTAGACCATTACAATTAAATGTTGAAATTCCAATAATTTGTCTTTCCATTAGCTAGTCAGTTTTTTAAAAATTATATTATGTAATAAAGTGGAGCCTTTATCATATAAACAAAAACAGGCATATTCCCTGACATTAGCCTATCTAATGAAGAGAACTTAACTATCTCCACATAGCCCAAAGAATAATTGCACACCATTAGCCACCCCCACCCACATATCCCACCCTCATCATACCCACCTCCCACCAACAACAACCCCCCCCCCATAGCAACTGTTGCCATGCTAATCTCCCAAATAAACAATCTAAATATCAAACTCAACATGATTAATTTAGTTCCAGCCAAACCTACATACATATATATGTATATATGTGTTGTGTGTATACACATACATATTAACTAATAAATTTAAAAAAAGAAAGAATACCCATAATAAAACTAATCAGTATAAAACTAATTTACAAGGAAATATAAAATTGCTTACTCTATTTCCAAGTTATATCCGCAGTATGTTGTGACGTCATCACCACGCGTCCATGTTTAGATTAAATCCACTCAGGTACTTATCTCCCCATTAAACCAATAGGTAATTCCTGTTTTTTTTTTATTTATAAACGTGTCCTGTCTGGCAGTGTGGAGCTCAGAATTAGTGTCAGAGTACCAAGTAGAAGTCCAACAGATTTACTTTGACAAGCTCCATGTTGTGATTCCGTTTCTAATAAGATGAACTGAACTGTTGGATGGCTGGGAGCCATTTCAAAGATGGACTGAGCAGACCACATTTCCCAGCAATCCTAGCAGTGACCCCCAACACACTCCTATTGGTCCGTGACCACCCATGGTGACATCGACGATGACATCACGACCAAAGGGGCTATATTAGTGGGAGTCGAGGCCATTTTGAATTGTTCTCAAGGTTCTTAGCAGAAACTCAGGCTAAACAGAGGACATCTCACCGGTGAAGATTCTCTTTTGTTCTGACACGCTGGACGGGGAAGAACTCATTTCAAAGCTTCAAAGTGCTCATCCTGTTCGTGTAACATGGGTGTGTCGACCTGCAGGCCCAGTCGGTCCTTAAAATCCTGCGCAGGTCTTAACTCTTTTTCTCACTTAACTGCATTATCTGGTCTTAGCTGAAAAGTTTAACTCCATTGTCTTTAGTCTGTTGGTAAACCACAGGCCTTCCACATGGACGCTCCACCCCATGTGCTCCTTTAGCCAAAGCTAGTTTTATGACCCCTTTCTTACAATCCATGTGCTGTTCTCCATCTTGGCACAGAGCTGAGATTTATGACTATTTATGTGTCCCACAGGCTACCTTAGCTGAGCCCCTGGAGTGAGGCCCCCCCTCCTTCTCTGACCCAAACCTCAGTTGTTCTCCCTGATTTATTTCATGTTAATTGTGTTGAATGTTCACCTATTATTGTTTTCTAAGATCTGTGGTAGTAGTTGAATATTTAGAATAGATGCGATTTATGGACGAAATGTTTGGCTGTAAGGTTAATCTATTTTCCAAATAAAGTCCCCTTATCTTAAAGAGAAGTTGTCTGGGATTACTTGGAGTAATACGTACAATTAATGTCCACAGCGTTAGAACTTATTCCTTCATCTATTGTCTAATTATCTCAGCCTTATCAGGCAGGTAATCATAAACATAAACTGAGACTGAAAAAATATATATATTCCTGGAATCCTCCAGGTGGTGCCCCCAAACATGGTAATTTTTACAAACAATTATTAAGCTTATTAATAATTGCCCTATGCAATTATTCATATTTATTCATAGCCAAATCCTACCTATCTGTGGCACAACATTGTTGCATCAGATCCAGTCCAGATTTAAATGCTTATTATGTATGATAGAAACATGTCATGTTGCAATACTGGAGGACTGCATCAGTTTTGCTAGCAAAAAATAAAAATAAATGAACATGAGGATGGGTCTTATGTCCTCCTAGGGGCCACAGCCCTGACACTATGACAATCACTGTGGTAACTACTACAGAAATAAAAACAGAACACATGGGCCCTGATTTATCAAAGGTTTGCGCTTGTTAAAACGATCATAAACCTCACAGCGGATGCAAAACTATGCAGCCGGTGATTTACTAAGGGAGGACTGCGGCTGTTAAAGCACAGTAAGGTAAGACGTGCGCAATCCCTTTAACGCTTTTGTCTTTGCTGAATATGCAAGGTGAATGTTTCTGTCAGAAGGTGCAAATATTGGAAGGAGAACATCCAAATAAGGAGGCGTTGCACGCACAGTGTGATTTATCAAACATGAAACTGTTTGTGCCGGCTGTTTTTGCGCCTATTTTTACCGACTCTGAAAGGCATTTCTTAACTTTGCGCCACCACGATTCGACATTACTGACAAACGAAAAATATCATTCACACACATTCTAACCTAAAAGTAATTAACAGTATAATGGGCATAAACCTGACAGTTATGTTGATTTTTTTCCTTTTTTCCCAAAGATGCATCATAACTCACTGCGCCCTCAACTCGTCTGCACCTGTTGTCTCTGGAATACGGCGCCTGCATGGAGCAGAGAGCGGTACATGTACAACGCACACATTAACTTTATTAATGACAAACAAAACAGAACACTCACAGACATTCTAGCTTTCTTCTTGTCTTTTGGCTTTTTCCTTCAGGGGTCACCATAGCGACTCATCTAATGTTTGTAATGTAGCTTAGCTTTTACGTCGGATATCCTTCCTGACACAACCCTCTGCATTTTTCCGGACTTGGGACCGGCACAAGAAATCACTGGCTTGTGACCTCCTATGGTTGCATTGAAACAGACATTCTAGTCTAATAGTAATTAACTCTCTAACAGCCATAGATGTCACAGGTATGTTGTTTTTTCCTCTCATTGTTTTTTGCCAAAGATGAATGATGAATCCACTGCGCCCATTCCTCCTCTCTCTGGCTGTGGCGCAGTGCATAGAGCATAAAGGCTGGCTCACACAGCAGCAGACAAAAAGTCCTCATTTGAATACTGCTCTTTGTGCCTGTTATGATTTACACACACAATCTTAGTAGATCACCTGCAGATCAGGAACACGTCTCTCGCATTTTTTTTTTTGCGGTGCATAAAATTTTGCGGTCTTTATTTGAAATATTGATAAATCAGGCCCTTCGGTTGTTTATAAAATATTATCATAACTAAAAGTACTAGTATAGAAAACCACACAAAAGATGCTTGCTTTTTTTTTTTTTTTTTTTTTCTCCTTTTATTTTAGAACATTTTTGATATTGTTTTTTTCTGTAATTTTCTTCATAGCTTTTTTTCTGTATATTTGAGGGGTCTTGTGGACAAATAACCATGCACATACACACTAAGGACAATTTGGAGAGACCAGCTAACCTAACAGTCATGTTTTTGGAATGTGGGAGGAAGCCGGAGTACCCGGAGGGAACCCACGCATGCACAGGGAGAACATGCAAACTCCATGCAGAAAGAACCCAGGACCTTACTGCAAAGCAACAGTTCTACTAACTGTGCCACTGTGCAGCCCTCTGTATGTCCATGTTTTTTAGAACTTTTTTTTATTTTAAGGTTTTTCCTAGATACCTCAGTTTGTATATAGGGTTCAGTTTGAATGGACGCTTCTTTATTTAGATTTTTGTCTTTTCTTTAATTTTTTGTCTGACAGAATTGTTTTCTTTTTTAAAACCTTTTCCCCGCTTTATGTCCTTTTGTTGTCTTTTAGCATGCAGGCCTATATTTGGTGGTGTTTGTTTGGGCACCTCCGTTTGAATGGAGTCCCTTTCTTTCATTCCTATTTTACTTTTTTTTGGTTGTATTTTTTCTTTATTTTTTCCATTCTTTATTTTTGTACCTTTTTTGTACGTTTTTTCTTTTTTTTGTCTTTTTTGTTTTTGAGAAAAAAAATCCTATTCTTTTACTTACATATATTCAGAAAAGTTTTACACATTTACATATTTATATGAGAACACACTTGATGTTAGGGATTAGATCAAATGCTTCTGATAGCCTGGAGGCCTCTGTTTATCTACTGGCCTCTGTAAGTTTGATGACTTCTTTTTGCATGCAAGCCAATGTTTTGATGGTGGCCTAGATGTACGTAGAGGCCTGGGTTTGGGTGGTAGCCTGCATTTGGATAGTGGCCTAAATGTGTGTAGAGGCCTGGGATTGGATAATGGCCTGCGTGTGTATAGACGCCTGGGTTTCCATTGGGACCTCTGTTGGAATTTTGTCTTCTATAATCATGCTGGGGGCCTCTAACTGCATGGACACCTCTGTTTCTGTGGTGGTCTCTTTGTCTGGGTGCCTCTCTTTGATTGAAAACCTCATTTTGTGCGGACGTCTCTGTTTGATTGGAGACCTCAGTTTGCGCGGATGCCTCTGTTTGTGAGGAACCTTTATGATGTTCACTTTTCAAAGCAAGATTCAACTCTACTGTCAGTTCTGCAACCTGACTCTTTAGAGATTTGATTGTTTCCTCTTGTTCTTTGTAAGTGGAGGTTTGTTCAAGGTCACTCTTCAGCTGATTCTCATATTTAACTCTCAGCTGCTGTTCTTCTACTAAAGCGTTTGCCAGCTTCTTACTGTTCAAGGCATTTTTTTCAGCCTGCTGCTTAAGGAACTGAAGCTCTTTCAAAACGCTCACATTGACTGTAACTTTAGGAATGCGTGGAAATTTGGACGCACCTGTAGTCTGTGGTGCAGGCAATGTTTCCTGCTGCAACTCTTTCTCTTCACATTTGACTCTCATGTGACGTTCATGTTCTAAACTTTGTTCCAGTTCTTGGATCTGTTCCAGCTGTGCTTTGCATTCAACCTGAAATTCGATTCTCTGTTTCCTCTCCTCATGAAGATCAAAAGTCTTACCTTGTAACTCTTTTTTAAGATCGTCCAGCTGCTGCGTGAGATCATTGATATGTTTGATAGCCTGTTCAATGTACATCGAGGGTGGAATCACAGTAACAGCTGAGGCATGGTGGGGCATCTTGTCACTCTTATAGTACTTGGGGTGACGAGGCTTAGAGTTTCCTGTGGCCTGGGAATGCCTTGACTTTCTCTTGGGGTCTTGTGAGTTGGAAGCCACATAGTAAACTGGGGGCTGTAACTGAGCCAACTCTGCTTTTTGGCATTGACCCTGGAAATACTGTTTCTTTGGGTTTTCTGACCTTGGAGATGGCTGACATGCTTGCTGGATTT
This sequence comes from Valencia hispanica, assembly GCA_963556495.2. Classification (NCBI taxonomy): domain Eukaryota; kingdom Metazoa; phylum Chordata; class Actinopteri; order Cyprinodontiformes; family Valenciidae; genus Valencia; species Valencia hispanica. Next base: position 11,748,885 of record OY747719.1, read on the forward strand.
CATTTGAGTTGGGAGGCCTGGAGTCAGCAGAGGGAGATGATTCCTGCTGGACTTCCACTGAGGGGAGAAGCTCAAACTCACCTGAAGGAACTGATTTTCCTTGGATTTCTGTACCATCTTCTGGCTTGATGACATGCAGCTCAGTAGTACCATTGCTATCATCTTCCACAGGGAAAATGTTGACTTCATAGTCGACTTGGATGTTTAGGTCGACCATGTCCAACCATGAAAGATTAGCTGGAGAGGTTACATCTCCACAAACGACCTGTGTTTGCTCCATGTCTATCTTTCTGTAAGTTCAATGTTCTCGTGTCTCTAAGAGGCGTCTGATATCTATGTTGGTTGTCTCACAAAGATTCGAACTTGCTCTCTCAAAAGTGGACTGTCGCGATGAAGGTCGGGAACAAAGAACAAACTAGGTTGGGTTGATGTAGAATTTAAGTTGATATTCCTTTGATGTATCACAGAGTGATGTCATCAGCTCTGATGTCATAGTGCGCTTTGATGCGGACCATTCTAAGTCAACATTCTGCCAAATGTTCAAAAGGACACAAAGTAGAACAGAAAATAATTTTATTATTGTTTAAACAATACATTTCTGCCTTCCAGTTTGGTTGTCTTTTCTTTTTGCTTTTCTTTTTTTACTGATTGGGAGGAACTTGTTGGAAGAGGTTGAGAACTTTCAGTATCTCAACAGTCTTATAGTATTTCCAAAGATGTCTCACTTTTTTAATGTTTCAGTTATATAATGAAATCCCAAAGTATTCTGATCAAATTAAAAATTATGGCACCATTTATTTCATGTACTTAATTCCCCACAATTCTAAATGCAATATCTATACCCAGTGTGTATATAGAAGTCTTTCTCTAGGTACATGGAAACCACTAGGTGGCAGAAGACACAAAGTTCTGATGCAGAGATTCATATGAGTTTAGGGTTTCTCTCTTCAAATCTTGATTTTTGCTGACTGTGCTGTCAAGTTTCTTGTGAATCTTAAAGGATATTGTTAATGTACACTAACTGATCAGTATCTGTCACATCTTCTGTTGCTGAAGCAGCACCCCTCTGCTTCAAGTGTCGAGTTTGGTTTTAGCTCAGAGATGCTCCAGAAATCCATGTTTCACAGTCAAACAATAAAAAAAAATGAACACACTTGTAGGTGTAAACAATCTGTCTTTTTTATCCTCAGAATGAACATGAAGCAGGAAAAGACAAAGGAGCAAGTTGACATGGAGCCACATTGGCTGGAAAAAGCAGTGCTGAGCTCCTAACTGTCTAACAGTCATATTATCCAATAAATTTGTTTACAATTGCTTTATTATGTCTTATGATAAACGATAAAAGGCAATTTCCCCTCAGCCCATTCTTGTATGTCATATAAAATGACACCATTTAGGACCATGCTTACGGACCTCCACTGCTCTGAGAGACCATGCTGTTTGTTTAGATTAGGAGGTGCTTATAAAACAATATCATATATCATAGAAAATATCAGATAAAACAAGTGAACAGTTTCATCAGAATTTCATCTCATACAATAACCCTTCCACTGTTACTTGTTATTTAGATCTTCATAAACCTCCCTTATGTATGCGTACTTTAAACAAAAAAGAAGAAAACTTTAATAAGAACTATAAAATGACTGACACAACTGCTGGGATTCCTTAAATAGGAAACTTTTTAACTAACTGGAATGTTTGTATAAATGTATTGAAATGACTTCTTGTTAAGTTCCTTGAGATGACATCTGTTGTGAATCGGCACTATATAAATAAACTGAATTGAATTGAAATAAAAACATTCAGAGAGCGCAGACCACTCACCCCCACACCCACCCCCCAACCGTCAGGAGTTTTTCAATCAAATGTCTGTTATAGAGACGTGTTATGGAAAGAAATATATTTTCTTCCCTTCATAGGAATGAGGCTGGAGTCTACATCTACATTTTTCAGATGGCCCATCTGGCCCAAAACTCGAACTCTCTCGCACCAACCTCATGTCTGTCCTCTCTGCCAGCAGCTTCTGCCTTCAGTCCCCTGATGTTATGTCTTCATTGCAAGGTTAACCAAAACACTCCTCATTGTCGAGGAGTCAACAGTTAAATAAAAGTAGATAAAAGGCCTCTTCCTTGACTCTAATAATTACTGTGATAAAATTATTAGATCAATATCAGACTTTAGATCCAGAAATGATTTTTTTCCACATCAGTATCCCTCCTCTTATTACTCTTTCAGGAATAATACAAATAAAAGGTAACTAGGAGCTGTTCCTTGGGGTGTGCTGGCAGTGAAGATAATCAATAAAACACAGTTTCAACTCATTATTCATCAATACATCATCATTTTATTGTCCATTATGAAATTATCATGAATTTAGTTCTTGAACCACAAAATGAGAATAATTAGACCTAAACATTCATCCAGATGACATTATTGGAGACCTTATAGTGCACAGAGACCCTAATTATTTACTAATAATTACTTAATCAATTAATTGACATAACATTGAAATTTCCTGCAACATTTTCTCTCTTTTTCTTTCAAAATAGTAATGCCCAAAACATACAGAAATGTTTAAAGTTCACACAATTTCTAATGGGTGCGAGGAGAGCCGACAAAAAAAGACAATGATCAAACATTCAATTTATATTCAGACATGAATCATGATGGCCATGGAATTAGCTCAAAGTAACCAGGGATCGTCCATTCAGATGATCTTGTTGAGACATAACTTGTTGGTCAGAATGAAAAACCCAGCGGAGATCTATATTTACGCTAGTTGTGGTTTTCTTTTGTTCACCACTTCATATTCATATTGGTGGGAAAAGATTCTGACGACCTCCTGCCCCCAAGGACGGCCGCACTTTGTCTAATCATCTGTCAGGACTCTAGAAAATCCACCAGAGAGAGATGTTATGTAGCCTCTTTTTGCCCGTCTCAATGAGATAATAAATCTGGACTCTGTGTTAAACTGTGCACGCTCCCCTTGTAGCTGCTCCATGTCATGACCTCCAAGGTCCACCTGTAGTCCTCCTCAGCTTCTGCGTCGCCTCGGAAGGGAAGGATCACCAGTCAGGAGGCTCCTGATGTGATCTCCAGCTGAGTTATTAACTAATTAACTATAATTAAAGGATTAGTTAGTTGATTATAAGTAAGGGATTAGGACAGTGATTAGGTTAGATAGAGTCAGCAGACGTAGGAGTTTGGTTTAGATTACCTTGATGTGGCTGTTGCATCAAGCAATCCTAAATGAACTCCACAACTTAAGTTAATGAGCCACGCTTCAATAACTCTTTATGAGAGAGGAAATCAATCAAGAATCCATGTTTAGATAATCATCATTGAAGAAGGTCTTTAGTTTTTATGCCCAAAAACCCAAAGATCCTCCTACCTGTAGAGCCCTTTAATCTTGCTGCCTGTTTTAAGATGAATTTGAACTCTTATTCAAATTTAATTGAAAAAACATTTGACCAAAATTTCAATTGAATCAAAAAATTATGTCCCAGTTATCTTCCAATAGGATATTAGCAATCCAATCCTCTCTTTTTCATGAAAATATTGATCCCCTGTCTCAGGATTGCTATTAGCCAGTGTGAAAAGTTTTTCTAAGGTGATCGCTGTTTGAGTAAGGCAAGGCAAGGCAAGTTTATTTGTATAGCACAATTCATGTTACAAGACAATTCAAAGTGCTTTACATAAAACATCAAAAGCATTACAGCAGGGTGCAGAAAAAGCAAAAGTACAGGAATAAAAACCATGATTTAAAATGAATGAAAAAAAATAATATGAAAAAATATGAAAAAATCTTAAAAGAAGCCATCCAGATTTAAAACTTAGAATAAAAATCTAATCAAAAGCAGCTGAGAACAGGTGGGTCTTTAACCTGGATTTAAATTAACTGAGTGTTTCAGCTGATCTGAGGCTTTCTGGGAGTTTCTTCCAGACATGTGGAGCATAGAAGCTGAACGCAGCTTCTCCATGTCTGGTTCTGACTCTAGGAACTGATAAAAGAACGGATCCAGATGACCTGAGGGGTCGAGTAGGTCCATACTGGGTCAGGAGATCACCGATGTATTTTGGTCCTAAACCATTCTGAGCTTTATAGACCAGTAGCAGAACTTTGAAGTCTATCCTCTGACAGACAGGCAGCCAGTGTAAACACCTCAGAGCTGGACTGATGTGGTCCACTTTTTTGGTTTTAGTGAGAACTCGAGCAGCAGAGTTCTGGATGAGCTGCAGTTTCCTAATTGATTTTTTAGGTAGACCTGTAAAGACGCTGTTACAATAATCTAGCCGACTAAAGATGAATGCATGGACTAGTTTTTCCAGGTCCTGCTGAGACATCAGATCTTTTATCCTTGAGATATTCTTAAGGTGATAGTAGGCAGATTTTGTGATTGCCTTAATGTGTTTTTCAGAGTTTAGGTCTGAGTCCATCGCTATACCCAGATTTCTGACGTGGTTGGTGGTTTTCAGGTGTATGGACTGAAGCCCTGTGGTGATCTTCAATCTTTTCTCTTTAGCTCCAAAGACAATTACCTCCGTTTTGTTTTTGTTCAACTGCAGAAAATTGTGGCACATCCAGTCATTAATTTCCTCAATGCATTTGCCAAGAGCCTATACAGGCCCTTGGTCTTCTGGTGACATTCTAATATATATCTGTGTGTCATCTGCGTAGCTATGGTAACTTATATTGTTGTTATTTATTACCTGTGCCAGTGGGAGCATATAGATGTTAAACAGAAGAGGTCCCAGGATGGAACCCTGGGGAACCCCACATGTAATTCCCGTCTGCTCAGATGTAAAGTTACTTATTGACACAAAGTACTTCCTGTTCTCTAAGTATGTTTTGAACCAGTTTAGTACAGTGCCAGAGAGACCCATCCAGTTCTCCAGTCGTTTGAGTAAAATAATGTGGTCAACTGTATCAAATGCAGCACTGAGATCCAGTAAAACTAACACTGACATTTTTCCACTGTCAGTATTCAAACAGATGTCATTGATGACTTTGGTCAGAGCAGTCTCAGTGCTGTGGTGCTGTCTAAAACCTGACTGAAAGACGTCATAGCAGTTGCATTGTCTTAAGAAGTCATTTAGCTGATGTAAAACTGCCTTTTCAATGATCTTACTTAAAAATGGAAGATTGGATATGGGCCTGTAGTTGTTCATTTGTCTTGTCCAGATTGTCTCTTTTCAATTCAATTTTCAATTCAATTCAATTCAGTTTATTTATATAGCGCCAATTCACAACAGATGTCATCTCAAGGCACTTAACAAGAAGTCATTTCAATACATTTATACAAACATTCCAATCAGTTAAAAAGTTTCCTATTTAAGGAATCCCAGCAGATTGCGTCAGTCATTGGCGTGAGGTTGGGCCCCGTTGATGCAGACTTTCCTACCGCAGCAATCCTTCAGCAATCCCTCATACTGAGCAAGCATGTAGCGAAGGCGGAGAGAAAAAACTCCCCTTTAACAGGAAGAAACCTCCAACAGAACAAGGCTCAGTAGGAGTGGCCATCTGCCACGACCGTCTGGGGGTTTGAGAAGACAGAGCAGAGACACAGAAGGAACAGAAGATCTGATATAAGAGAACTTTCTATGTTACAGAAAGTAAAAAGTTGATAACAGGACACAGTGGATGTTCAGTTACTGGGAGCATCATCCCAGTCGATGCCCCCCGTCCAACAGGGCATTGCAGCCAAGCAGGATACCAGACCAGGTATATCTTCTATGGAGAGAAAAACACTGAGAGAACACAAAGTTAACAGTCAAAATAACAGAATGTACTGTAATACAACTGGAGAGTCGTAGGAGAAAAGGAAGTAGCAGAGTGAAGAAAATTGGTAAGTCTGTCCTCCAGCAGTCTAAGCCTATAGCAGCATAACTACAGATAGCTCAGGATGACCTTAGCCACTCTAACTATAAGCTTTATCAAAAAGGAAAGTTTTAGGCCTGGCCTTAAAAGTAAACAGAGTGTTTGCCTCACGGACTAAAGCTGGGAGCTGGATCCACAGGAGAGGAGCCTGATAACTAAAAGATCTGCCTCCCATTTTACTTTTAGAAATCCTAGGAACTACAAGTAAACCTGCAGTCTGAGAGCGAAGTGCTCTGTTAGGAACATATGGAACAATTAGATCTCTGATGTATGATGGAGCTTGATTATTAAGGGCTTTCTATGTAAGAAGAAGGATCTTAAATTCTATTCTGGATTTAACAGGGAGCCAATGAAGGGAAGCTAAAACAGGAGAAATGTGATCTCTCTTTTTAATATTCATCAGAACTCTTGCTGCCGCATTTTGGATCAACTGAAGGCTTTTAATGGCATTTTGTTGACTTCCTGATAGTAAAGAATTACAGTAGTCCAGCCTTGAGGTAACAAATGCATGGACTAGTTTCTCAGCATCACTCCTGGACAGGATGTTTCTAATTTTAGCAATATTCCGGAGGTGAAAGAAAGAAATCCTAGAAACCTGTTTAATATGGGATTTAAATGTCAAGTCTTGGTCAAAAATAACGCCGAGGTTCTTTACGTTATTACTGGGGGCCAATTTAATGCCATCCAGATGAAGTGATTGACTAATCAGTTTCTGTTAAAGAACTTCTGGTCCAAAGACAGCAACTTCTGTCTTGTCAGAATTTAAAAGCAAAAAGTTTAGGGTCATCCATGCTTTTATCTCTTCCAGACATGCCTGTAATCTACCTAACTGACTGGGTTCATCAGGATTTATGGATAAATATAGTTGTGTATCATCGGCATAGCTGTGGAAATTTATCCCATGCTGTCTAATGATTCTACCAATTGGAAGCATATATATGGTGAAAAGAATAGGTCCAAGGACAGAACTCTGTGGAACTCCACAAGTAACCCTTGAGAGTGAAGATGATTTATCATTTAGATGAACAAACTGGAATCTATCTGACAAATATGATTTAAACCAGCCTAGTGCTGTTCCTTTGATCCCTGCAACATGTTCAAGCCTTTCTAAGAGAATATTATGATCGACTGTGTCAAAAGCAGCACTGAGATCTAACAAAACCAGAACAGACACCAGTCCATTATCTGAGGCCATGAGAATATCATTAGTAACCTTCACCAGTGCTGTTTCAGTGCTATGATGAGCTCTAAAACCTGACTGAAACTCTTCAAACAGCTCGTTACTGTTTAGATGTTCACAGACTTGATTAGCAACTATTTTCTCAAGGACTTTGGATAAGAAAGGAAGGTTAGATATAGGTCTGTAATTCACTAAGTCATCTTGATCAAGGGAAGGTTTCTTGAGTAAAGGTTTAATTACAGCTATTTTAAATTCCTGTGGTACGTATCCATTTACTAAGGATAGATTCATCATATCCAAAATGGGGCCAGGAACCAAATGGAACACTTCTTTAAATAATTTGGTTGGGATTGGGTCCAACATACAAGTTGAAGGTTTAGATGAGGCTAAAATTTTTGATAATTCTGAAAGCTCGACTGAATCAAAACAGCCTAAGCACAACTGAGGTTCTACAGTTCTTTCCGATACTGACTCATTTACTGAGGAAGAAGTAATCATGTTTGGGAGGGTGCCAATGATTTTATTTTTTATAAAATTTATTTTATTTATGAAGAATCTCATAAAATCATCACTGCTAAGAGCTGGGGGAATAGTTTGTTCAACAGAGCTATGACTCTGTGTAAGTTTGGCAACTGTATTAAAAAGAAACCTAGGATTGTTTTTATTCGCCTCTATTAATGATGAAAAATATGCTGTTCTAGCTTGTCGAAGGGTCTTTTTATACAGCAGTAGACTGTTATTCCAGGTTAAATAGGAATCCTCTAGATGTGTAGAGCGCCATTTTCTCTCCAACTTCCTAGTATTCTGATTTTCAGCAGGGGTTTAATTACAGCTGTTTTCAGGGGCTCCGGGAAAACACCCGATATTAAAGATGAGTTCACAATCTGTAACAGATCTGACTCCAAGATCTTTGAGACCTTTTTGAAAAAGCCTGTGGGCAGGATGTCTAAGCAGCAAGAGGAGGAGTTCAGTTGACGTAAGATGTCCTCCAGATCTTTGCTGTTTATGAGATAAAACTGTTTCATGGTGTTTAAACGGATTTTCCGTGGACACTGTACATAACCTGAACCTGGCGTTAATGAACCAACCGCTTGTCTAATATTTTAGATTTTGTCTGTGAAGAATTTGGCAAAGTCATTGCAGGCCTTGGTGGAATAGATTTCAGGTGCTACTGACACAGGAGAGTTTGTTAGCCTGTCGACAACAGCAAATAATGTGCGAGCACTATGACTATTTCTGGTGATGATGTCAGAAAAATATGACTTCCTTGCATTCCTCAGTTGTAAGTTATAAGAGTGAAGTTTCTCTTTATAGATGTCATATTGAACCTGAAGTTTTGTTTTTCTCCATCTGCGCTCGGCTTTCCGACACTCCCTTTTTTCATTTCTCACCAGTGTGGAATTTCTCTATGGAGACTTTTTCCTTCCAGAGATAACCTTCACCTTTGTGGGAGCAATAGTATCCATAACATTTAATATTTTAGCATTAAAGCTGTTGACAAGTTCATTGACTGAACCCCCTGACAGGGCAGGTGTTAGAGAGAAGACCTGGTTAAAGATGTCACTAGTGTTTTTAGTTATACATGGTTTTGTGATAACCTCCGTTAAAACATTTATGTGAACCGAAATTATACTCTCAAAGAAAACACAACAATGGTCAGACAAGCCCACATCACGCACATTAATCTTGGAAATGCCCAGACCCTTCGAGATCAGTAAGTCCAAAACATGACCCTTATTATGTGTGGGCTCTGTTATATGCTGAGTCAGCCCAAAGTTGTCCAGAGTGTTACTCAGGTCTTTAGACCCTTTGTTCTGGGGATTGTCAACATGGATGTTAAAATCACCAACAATAATTATACAGTCAAAATCAACACAGATTATAAACAGCAGTTCACTAAAATCATCATTAAAGTCAGCACAGAATTTGGAGGCCAATAAATGTTAACAAACATGGCTCTAGATGAGGCCTTCAGCTGTACAGCAACATATTCTAAAGAAGGAAAACTTCCAAGAGATAACTGCTTACACTGAAATGATTTATTAAATAAAACAGCAACTCCTCCACCTCGCCTGTTCTGTCTGGCCTGGTTGACAAAACTAAAGTTGGGAGGGGTTGATTCGATAAGAGAAACACTGCTATTCTTATCTAACCAAGTCTCAGTTAAAAACATAAAATCAAGGCCATGCTCAGTGATAAGATCATTGATTAAAAATGTCTTCCCGACTATAGACCTGACATTTAATAAGGCCATCTTAACAGGATTAAGAGTATTATTCTGCCCCTTGTGTATTGGGCCGGGCTGTGTACAGTGTATGTTTACTTTACTTAAAAACCTTTTAGAGTGCAGTGCTCTGTGTTTTGACATAACTGCATTCCTTCTGTTACTTATAAGTACAGAAATGATCGAACCTTCTAATGAACAGGGTCCCAGCTTGTCCTGGGAAAAGTTCTGACTGCTGATATCCACGGAGCCTGGACCCTTAACACATCATACATCAGACTGTGGAGATTGTACATGCTTACGTGGTGGGGTAGGAGGGGGCCGGGCTTGTTGCCCTACCTTTGATCGTCCTGGTGTGGGGTTTATGAGTAAAGAAAACAGATTGGTCTGGGGGGTAGAGTTGTGGACATAAAATAGCCTATAATAGATGAAATTTCAATGATTAAATGTGCTGTTCAATGATTAAATGTGCTTCATCTGCTTCTCCTGTACCTGGGGAAAAAATTGATCAGTGTCAAAGGATATGAACGTAACTTGAAAAGTTCCCATTAATTATTGTGGAATCCCAGTTCTGCTGCTGGAACCCCTGAGACATCGTTCCCATATTAAAACTATTCCTGTACCTCTTTCTTAAAAAAAAACACACTTTTTTCTTAAAATCATGTATTTTCTGAAATCCCCAGTTTATTCAGAATCTGCTTTTCAAACTTGTTTTCAGAACCAGCTTTTAGTCCATGCGACAATCCTTGCAAACACTTTCAGGGCGTATTTTCTTTGTCAGCATAATTTTTTTTCCAAAACCAATTGTTCTTCATTTTGTCAGGTTGTTGCTGAATAAAATCTTCTCTAAAAAACGGCAACAGTTTCCCAAGCAATGGGCCGCGGGTTCGAAGCGGACGCCTGTTATCTAATTGATAAACTGGGTAACACAGAGCTGCCAAGGCCTCTGACCCTGGTAACTAATTCTGAAAGTTTATTGTTAATTTCTGCTTTCATTGCCATATGCCTCTAAATGTAGTTGTCAATTTAATTTAGTTCCATAAATGAGTTGGTTAAGATCTGCTCTGAAGAAGTGCTAGGCCTCCTTGAGTAATGCCTATCAAAAAGAGAAACAAACCTCTTAATGATCGTAATAAAGCAGACCAATTCTCTCCGTAGCTGATTTCCTGTTTTGTTATAAATTTCTCTTTGAAATATTACAGCTTTAGACCTGAGTATGTCATTATTATTTAAATATTGTGGAGGTGTCAATTATCCTACTTTTCCTAAGAATATACAGATTTGTTCTTGCACTCAGGCCCATGCTTTTGTCTCATCTTTTGCCAGCATATCGGACTGTCAGGTGGTGAAGGCCTACTGTAATCAGACCCAATGGTCTGGCTGAGCGCTCAGCTATCCAGAGAGGAGAGTTACCCAAAGAGGAGAGCTACCAAAAGAGAAGACAAAACCCCTTTTCCCAAATGAAAAAGTGAAGAACCTGTTGTTCCACCAACACAGAGCCTCTCACTCACTCTACCAGAAGCCTTAATATTAATTTAATCCAAACCAGAAAGGCAAATACCAAAAGCTCTCACTCTAACCAAAGCCTTTATTTTCAAACCAGAAAGGCATATACCAAAAGCTGTCACTCTAACCAAAGCCTTTATTTTCAAACCAGAAAGGCTAAAAGGAAAAAGATCTCACTTCAACAGAAGCCTTAATTTTCCAAACCAAAAAGGCTAACCCAAAAATACTACAGATCTGTAGTATTTTTGGCTAGTAGTAAGCCGTTTTGCGTCATTTCCTGTTGTCGCTGTTGCACTCCCTGTAGCTGTTTGGTGCAGACTCTCTTGAATTGATTTTATTTTCTCTGTGCTGAGGCCTTTCTAAGTTATTTTAACACACAAGCACACTAAAACACACGTTTTGTGTTGGTGTACTTTACATTTTGGGAACTCCTTGTGTTTCACACAGTTTTTCTTGGGGTGGTAAGGTCTCACTAGCTTAGTTAGCTTAGCTTCATTGCGGCTATGGCTACTCTTCTTTCTCCTGTCTCTAAAGCCCCTTTCAAACAGGCCATGAAAAACGGTAATTTTCCGGACTTCGTCTGTTTTGCTTTTGTGTCTGAAAGCAATCTTCCGGACTTTATCCGGATACCCTTTTCCCGGTAATTTTACGGATGAAGATTTAGTAACAAGAGTGGACTTTTCACGGTATGGTGTTTGCATTCAGACAGTCAGGTAATGTTCCGTGAAACCTGGAGGGGTGTGGGGCGGTGGGGAAAACGGGAGAGGGGCAGGGAACGCTGTGAGCGCACACGTTGATGACGTATAAATGTCACTATTTTCCTTTCAGCTTTTTCATCGATGTCTCTTAATCGTTTCCATGTGCGCAAAATTGCACACATCACAAAGATGAGCCCTGCGAGTAGATCTGCTGTTTCGTCTACCATCTTTGCAATAATGCATTTATTTGGGGAAATGACATGTACGCCTGCCACACTAAGTTTACGTAATATCCACATAGAATCCCCCACACCCCTGCACCCCCCACCCGACAGACATTCATTAGGATCCTCTGGTACATTTCTTGCTGTGTGAAAGGAGCCGAAAGGCAATGTTCTGGAAAAAAGTGCCGTGTTTGAAAACACAACTCCGGTTAAAGATCGGATGAAATTGTCCGCAAATATTCCAGAACTTCAGTCTGAAAACGGCTTAACTCTTCTCTTCTCTCTTGCTCTCTCTGTCAGATGTTTAGTTACTTCCCTGCCTCCTTTAGTGATAATGGTAACTGTAATAAATGTAATATTTTTGGGGCTTTGGAGGCGAGGGTATCGAACTTAGAGACCCGGCTCTGCGCTGTTGAAAAACCAGCAGATAGCCAAGGCCCATTAGCCAGCGCGGAGCCAACAAGTATAGAACCCCTAAGCCTCCGGTAGAGCCCGGGACCTCAGGCCGGCTGGGTGACGGTACGTAGGAAGCATAGTTCTAGGACCCAGCCCACGGGCCACCACCAATCCGTCCACGTTTCTAACAGATTTTCCCCGCTCAGCGACACACCCGCTGAAAAGCAGACCCTGGTAATTGGCAGCTCCATAGTCAGAAACGTGGCATTAAAAACACCATTGACCATAGTCAAATGCTTGCCAGGAGCCAGAACGGGCGACATCAAATCCTACCTGAAACTGCTGGCTAAAGATAAGCGTAAATACAGCAAGATCGTTATTCACGCTGGCGGTAATGACACCTGGTTACGCCAATCGGAGGTCACTAAAATTAGTGTTGCTTCGGTGTGTAAGTTTGCCAAAACAATGTCAAACTCTGTAATCTTTTCTGGTCCCCTGCCTGATTGGACCAGTGACGACATGTTTAGCGGCATGCTGTCATTCCATCAATGGTTGTCTAGGTGGTGTCCTGCAAACGATGTGGGCTACATTGATAACTGGAGAACATTTTGGGGAAAACCTGGTCTGATCCGGAGAGACGGCATCCATCCCACTTTGGATGGAGCAGCTCTTCTTTCTAGGAATATGGCTGAATTTATTAGTCCTCCAAAACACTGACAACCCAGGGTCCAGACCAGGAAGCAGAGTCGTAGCTTAACCCACCTCTCTGCTGCTTCTGTACTGTTACCCACCCATTACCCTGTAGAAACAGTGTTTTGCCCATGGTCAAAATTAAATGGATTAAAAGTTAAGCCAACAAAAGCAAATCATGGAAATCTCATAAAGATAAATACAACTTTGACTGAACAGAAAAATAAATCTATTAAATGTGGTTTATTAAACATAAGATCTCTCGCCTCAAAGACTTTGTTAGTAAATGAATTGATTTGTGATAATCACATGGATTTGCTTTGTCTCACAGAAACCTGGTTGCAGCAGGAGGATTATGTCAGTATAAATGAGTCAACTCCTTCCAATCATTTAAATTTTCACATTCCTAGAAGTACTGGGCGATGAGGAGTTGCAACCATTTTTCGTTCTGATTTACTAATTAGTCCCAGACCAATAGATAGCTACAGTTCTTTTGAACATCTAACCCTTAATTTTCCTCATCCAAGTTGCAAAACATTAAGACCATTTTTGTTTGTGGTTTTGTATCGTCCAACAGGCCCTTACTCTCAACTCTTGGATCAGATCTAACATTTTTTATCTGGTTTAGTAGTAAATACTGATAGGGTCATTATAATGGGGGACTTCAATATTCATGTGGACACTGAAAGTGATAGCCTAAATGCAGCCTTTAATGCTATTTTAGACTCAATTGGCTTTACTCAAAAAGTACAGGGATCAACCCACTCGGGTAATCACACTTTGGACCTTGTACTGACATACGGTATTGAGTGTGAGGAAATAACAGTCCACCCACATAACCCGGTCCTTTCTGACCACTTCTTGATAACTTTTGAATTTACTTTAACTGACCATCTTAAATCTGAAAGAAAATTTCAGTATAGTAGAGCTTTATCAGACAATGCTGTAACAATTTTTAAAGAATCTGTTCTATTCTTACTTTCCTCAGTGTCTCAGGGTAGCACAGTGGATGGCAGCAATTTTATCTCTAGAACCGTAGAACCTCATTTGTGCTTAGGCTCTTTTGATTCAGTTGAGCTTTAGGAATAATCAGAAATATTAGCTTCATCTAAACCTTCAACTTGTATGTTGGACCCAATCCCAACCAAATTATTTAAAGAAGTGTTCCATTTGGTTCCTGGCCCCATTTTGGATATGATTAATCTATCCTTAGTAAACAGATACGTACCACAGGAATTTAAAATAGCTGTAATTAAACCTTTACTCAAGAAACCTTCCCTTGATCAAGATAACTTGACTTAATTACAGACCTATATCTAACCTTCCTTTCTGGTCCAAAGTCCTTGAGAAAATAGTTGCTAATCACGTATGTGAGCATGTAAACAGTAACGAGCTGTTTGAAGAGATTCAGTCAGGTTTTAGAGCTCATCATAGCACTGAAACAGCACTGGTGAAGGTTACTAATGATATTCTCTTGGCCTCAGATAATGGACTGGTGTCTGTTCTGGTTTTGTTAAATCTCAGTGCTGCTTTTGACATAGTCAATCATAATATTCTCTTAGAAAGGCTTGAATATGTTGCAGGGATCAAAGGAACAGCACTAGGCTGGTTTAAATCATATTTGTCTGATAGATTCCAGTTTGTTCATCTAAATGATAAATCTTCTTCACTCTCAAGGGTTACTTGTGGAGTTCCACAGGCTTCTGTGCTTGGACCAATTCTTTTCCCCATATATATGCTCCCAATTGGTAGAATCGTTAGACAGCATGGGATAAATTTCCACAGCTATGCCGATGATACACAACTATATTTATCCATAAATCCTGATGAACCCAGTCAGTTAGGTAGATTACAGGCATGTCTGGAAGACATAAAAACATGGATGAATCTAAACTTTTTGCTTTTAAATTATGACAAGACAGAAGTTGTTGTCTTTGGACCAGAAGCTTGAAAAAAGAAACTGATTAGTCAATCCCTTCATCTGGATGGCATTAAATTGACCCCCAGTAATAACGTAAAGAACCTCAGCGTTATTTTTTACCAAGACTTGACATTTAAATCCCATATTAAACAGGTTTCTAGGATTTCTTTCTTTCACCTCCGGAATATTGCTAAAATTAGAAACATCCTGTCCAGGAGTGATGCTGAGAAACTAGTCAATGCATTTGTTACCTCAAGGCTGGACTACTGTAATTCTTTACTATCAGGTAGTCCACAAAATGCCATTAAAAGCCTTCAGTTGATCCAAAATGCGGCAGCAAGAGTTCTGATGAATATTAAAAAGAGAGATCACATTTCTCCTGTTTTAGCTTTTCTTCATTGGCTCCCTGTTAAATCCAGAATAGAATTTAAGATCCTTCTTCTTACATACAAAGCCGTTAATAATCAAGCTCCATCATACATCAGAGATCTGTTTGTTTCATATGTTCCCAACAGAGCACTTCGCTCTCAGACTGCAGGTTTACTTGCAGTTCCTAGGAATTCTAAAAGTAGAATGGGAGGCAGATCTTTTAGTTATCAGGCTCCTCTCCTGTGGAACCAGCTCTCAGCTTTAGTCGGTGAGGCAGAGGAGACTGCCTCACGGACTGGAGACTGAACAGTGAAGCCGTCTACAAGAAGGGACAGAGCAGGCGTTACTTCTTGAGGAAGCTTAGGTCCTTCAAGATTTGCAGCAAGATGCTGCAGATCTTCTACAAGTCTGTTGTGGAGAGTGTAATCTCTTCAGCCATCATCTGTTGGGGTAGCAGCATCAGAGCCAGGGATTTAAAAAGGCTAAACAACCTGATAAGAAGGCCGGTTCTGTTCTTGACACTACTGTGGAACCACTGGAGAGGATCATGCAAAGAAGAATTCTTCATAATATCAAAACAATTCTGAAAAACCTTGAGGAGCTTCTTCATGAGGTTATCATACAACAACAGTGTCTTCAGTCGGAGGCTTCTTCAGGTTTTCTGCAACACAGACCGCTATAAGAAATCCTTCCTACCCACAGCCATCATGATCTACAACAACTCCTTGAAGAATTAGTATTAGTATGAGCTACAACAACACTTAATTTCCCTCTGGGATCAATAAAGTATTTTTGAATTAAATTGAATTGAATTGAAAGAAGGATGGATGGATTTTATTTTCAGGTAAGCAGGAGATGTAGAGAAGATCCATGTTGGTGAGTGCAAGCATTCTATTTGTATTTTTAATATGTTTTTGTAATTTTTTTCCCGTTAGTAATCAATAAATTGAGACAAAATAAAATGGCATAAATGCTACAAATTAAAAAATGTAAATAACGTGGTGCGGGCCGCTTCGCCAACATGTTCAATTGTTTTGCTGTTGCATTTTCTCCAAAACAAATGCAAATACTGTCTTCGCTTTAGTTCTTTTTATTTTCATTGAATTGCTGTTTTTTATTATTCAAATCAAGTCAAATCAAACTTTATTTATAAAGCGCTTTTCAGACGTTATTGCTTCGTTGGTGTTTTCTATTAAATGGCCACAATGTGCACTTCATTGGACAAACTTGTCTAAGCTCACATATCTTTGGTGGCGTTATTAAAACTTTGTTGACTAATGTTTTAAAATCAGCATTTATATTTTAGATTTGACAGTATCCGTGATCTTAGTTTCCTACCCTTAATTGTGAATGCAAGTTTATTAATTTTAAATAATCTGGAAATTAATTGTCGCCTGACCAGTCTATATTAAGGATGATATAATGTGTACGTGTGATTCAGTATGGATTCCCGAGCCGTGGTGTCGTACTGATGGAATTATGAGGTGTATTAATTTAGCTTAGACTAAGTAGGATATCACTGAACACCTAGGGGTGAAATGTACGGGCTGTCACTGGTTTTATCTGAATACAAACAATTATATCCTACTGACTATATACAATCATGGCCAAAAGTTTTGAGAATTACATAAATAGTGGAAATTGGAAAAGTTGCTGCTTAAGTATTTATAATAGCAATTTGCATATACTCCAGAATGTTATGAACAGTGATCAGATGAATTGCATAGTCCTTAGAATGGCAGACTTGACATGTTAAAAGGAGGGTGATGCTTGAAATCATTGTTCTTCCATTGTTAACCATGGTGACCTGCAAGAAAACGCGTGCAGCCATCATTGCGTTGCATAAAAATGGTTTCACAGGCAAGGATATTGTTGCTACTAAAATTGCACCGAAATCAACAATTTATAGGATTATCAAGAACTTCAAGGAAAGAGGTTAAGTTCTTGTTAAGAAGGCTTCAGGGCGTCCAAGAAAGTCCAGCAAACGCCAGGATCGTCTCCTAAAGAGGATTCAGCTGCGGGATCAGAATGCCACCAGAGCAGAGCTTGCTCAGGAATGGCAGCAGGCAGGTGTGAGCGCATCTGCACGCACAGTGAGGCGAAGACTTTTGGAAGATGGCCTGGTGTCAAGAAGGGCAGCAAAGAAGCCACTTCTCTCCAAAAAAACATCAGGGACATATTGATCTTCTGCAGAAACTATGGTGAATGGACTGCTGAGGACTGAGAATTGTGTAATAGCTACGTTTGTCCACAGGGCAAAACGTAGCTATTTCACAAAAAGGGCTCTGAAATTGTAGCATGGCTACGTTTTATTTTTCTAGTCATTTCTATGGGCATACTTAAGGTCACGTGATTGCCGAGTTTCTCCCCGGCGTATTTAAAAACATGCCGGACATCCCTTTTATTTTCGGTGGAAATTGCTATATTTTAAGGTAGATTGTGGCTTCAGCTTGGTTTTGACAACTTTTCTAGCGACAAAACTAGACTTTGTTTCCATAATATTCATTGGGTTTATGTATACGACCCATAGTTTTTTCATTTCGATGTACATTATTTCAGGTCTCAACGAAATTGTATGAATACTACGTTTTTTGTGGTTGCTACGGTGGTTGCTAGGGACGCTATGACCAATGCACCTATTTTCGGTGGAAATTGCTATATTTTAAGGTAGCTTGTGGCTTCAGCTTGGTTTTGACAACTTTTCTAGCTATCCATTGGGTTTAGGAATGCGATTCATAGTTTTTTCGTTTCGATGTACATTCTTTCAGGTCTCAACGAAATTGTATGCATGCTATGTTTTTTGTGGTTGCTACGGTGGTTGCTAAGGACGCTATAACTAATGAACCTGAAGGAAGTTGATGCCGCATCACGTTCTTGCTCAAACTGGTTACGATTATTGTTATTATTTGTATTATTGTTGTTGTTGTGATTCTTTGAATAAAAAATGATATGAATGTGTTTCTACACCTCCAGCCTAATTTGTTCATGTGTTAAAAACTGTGTAATAGGCTAATGAACTATAAATAGCTAGTTTTGGAAAAGAAAAAAAAAGGTTAGCCTATGTGATTGATGTAATTTTATTTATTTATCATAAGCAGTAGTAGTATTTGTATTCAACAAGATAAACCTTGACAACAACATATCTTAGGGGTGTTGAATCATCTAGGAAACGACCGGTGAAAAACTATACATTAGAACTACAACTAGTGGGCGCATCACAGTGACGTAACATTCATAACGGAATTATTATTAAAGTCGTCACTTGTTCACGGGCTATTTACAGATCTACAGATTTACAGATTATTAAGTGAAACAAACCAAACCTAAATCTGTCTTAATCGAATATATTATTCAAGGAATCTAAACGAAAAACCCATATAATAAAGTCCACTGTCTGTTGCTATGGTGGTTCCTAAGGACAGTAAATATAACAAAAGTTGCTCTAACGTTCGACCTATGCGTTTGACCCATACAGTCTATGGTTTGACCACAAATACGCTTCTACGCATTAAATTATGACTTTTGTTCGATTTAGAAAACATTGCTATTAGGAAAAAAAACATTTTAACCACAATACAAACTAGAATTTTATAATCTTATACCGTAATATAATGCGTGATATGTGTCATTTTATTTAATAAGACAAATTGATACCATATTTTAAGCCAGGTTTGATTAGACCACAAACTACAATCCCATACAGAATATTTATTTCTGCTTAATTTGTCTTTATATATTATACTTGCAGTTCTATGTTATTTCTTTTCATGAATTTTATGTAGTTACTCTGATGTTTGTATACTGTTACAATTTTGTTCCCCTTCTGAGGTAAATCAATCCTTCAATCAATCTGTCTATCTGTTAGTATGCATGTATGTATTGCATTCCAAAATCATCTGGATCACATTTTTTCAAATGTTTTTAATATATTAACAACTATATTAACAACTGGGGGTATGGGGGGGTGGAGGGTTTAATTCCTCGTGTTGTCCTTTGCCACCCACTGTGGAGGCCACGTCTTCCCACTGCAATAAATGAAAAGAAGATTCAATGACAACATGACAGTAAAGGACAATGAGCCGCAGTGGGCTTCAGTTTGTACTTCATACTCAAGCTCATAGTTGTATGATTACTGTAAATTACCATCATATGGTGATAGTTTGACTGAGGTATTTATATGTACTTGGTTTATGCTTGCAATTTAAAATATGTTAATATAAGTAAATAGCACAAAAGCATTTAACAATAAAGACCTTACAACTTCCATTACATGAATAATATAACATTGACGATTTCTTCATAAAATAAAAAGAGAAATTATACATACCACATGGAACAGGGCTCCCACTCCACCAACTCCATTTGGTTCCCCTGAGAAATATTTAAAAAACATTTACAAGCAATCACACTGTCAGCTTTAGAATTGTGGTGCATTAAAATCCACGAAATACATTCATAGTTAAGGTATATAGTTACATTTCATGTCTACTTCAAATAATGACAAAAGACAACCTTTTGCATTTTTCTCTTTAAAACCCGCTTCACCGGATAATACCCATCCTTTCCTCCAACCATATGGCTGCATTCTGAAAGAGAATAAAATGTACACTTACATTAAAAAAAAAACTTTTTATAGAACTGCAACGGATGCACAGAAAGAAAATTATAATTCAAGACAACAGTTTTTGCTCAACACTGCGCAACACAGAGAGATTAACACACGTTTTATCGAAAGCAAGTTGAATTATTATAATGTTGTACTTGCTTGAGTTCTCACCAAGACCAAAAAAGTGGACCACATCAGTCCAGCTCTGAGGTCTTTACACTGGCTGCCTGTCCATCAGAGGATAGACTTTAAAGTTCTGCTGCTGGTCTATAAAGCTCTGAATGGTTTAGGACCAAAATACATCAGTGATCTCCTGACCCAGTATGGACCAACCAGACCCCTCGGATCATCTGGATCCGCTCTTTTATCAGTTCCCAGAGTCAGAACCAGACATGGAGAAGCTGCATTCAGCTTCTATGCTCCACATGTCTGGAACAAACTCCCAGAAAGCCTCAGATCAGCTGAAACACTCAGTTTATTTACATCCAGGTTAAAGACCCACCTGTTCTCAGCTGCTTTTCAATAGGTTTTTATTCTAATGTTCAAATCTGCACGGCTTCTTTTAAAGCTGGAATTACTCTCCTATGTTTTCTTTTTTCTTCTAAATTTTTGTTTTTAATTTTTAATTATGCTTTTTATTCTTTTACTTTGTAATGCGTTTTCTGCACGCCACTGTAATGCTTTTAATGTTTTATGTAAAGCACTTTGAATTGTTTTGTTACATGAATTGTGGTATACAAATAAACTTGCCTTGCCTTGCCTTAGTTTTTGGTCTTCCAAAGAATACAATAAACTGCTTTTGATTAAAAATGCAGAAATACAGGTGGCAACATTGACTAGAAGACTTGAAAGGCACACATTACATAAATAAAAAATCTTTACACTGGCCACCTTTGATTTATTTAATTGATTTTACAATTATTTTATTAGTTTTTAAGGCACTGCACAGCCTTGCACCAGACTATCAGAGATACATTTAGTTTACAAACCAGGACATCTTTTATAGTCTCATAGATCAGGAAAAAAAATGTTGATACTTAATTTACCCGTTCTGCTCTCAAACAGCGGAAAAATGTGTGTGGGATCTGAGAATATCCATACTTTCAAACAAATATTAATCATTAAATTTATCAGTCAAGATTTTGTATGTAGGGTTTTTTAAATCAACTTTTTATAATGTGTGATAATAGCTCTATATTTTATTTAATTACTTGTTTCATCACTATCTTAGCGGACTTTGTGTTAACTATTTATAATTTTTGATGCTTGTAAATATTTTTTTCCAAGTTTTATTGTTGTTTCCATAATTTATTTGAAAATATATGAGTTTATTAGTCGCTTTTTCTAAGTCCATCTTTGTTATTAACTTGTGTTATCACTATTTTATGTTCTCATTTTATATCAGTATGATGCACATTGAACTGCAACGAAGTTCTATGAAAGGTAATGTAAAAATAAAGCTGAATTGATTGATTGGTTTATTTCATATTGAAGATATTTAGAAGATCAATTAAAATATGTGTACAGTCCTAATTGAAATGGGGAAATGTAAATAAAGGATGACTAAATAACTTTCATTGATGTTATTTGTAAGTTTCTTCTTTGGAGGTTTATCTGTTGAAAATAAAGAAAACTAAAACTTAATTTTACTACACCTGTTATCATTAACAAGTCTGATGTCAAATAATCTAATAGGTGATCATTCTATTGAAGCTGACGGTATGTCCAGTGTGATATCAAACCAAAACTATGTAATTTTGAGCTGATATTCCCTCATATCTGCAAAGAGTTTGTCATTGCAAGCTGTATGACAACAGAATCTTTAACTACAATTTTACAATTTCATAAATTTGCATACTGTTGGAGGGCTGAATTGCAGAGGCGGTGGAGGGCTGGGCGGCTGAGGCGGTGGAGGGCTGAATTGCCGAGGAGATGGGGGGCTGAATTGCCGAGGAGGTGGAGGGCTGGATTGCCGAGGAGGTGGAGGGCTGGATTGCCGAGGAGGTGGAGGGCTGGATTGCCGAGGAGGTGGAGGGCTGGATTGCCAAGGCGGTGGAGGGCTGGATTGCCGAGGAGGTGGAGGGCTGGGCGGCCGAGGAGGTGGATGGCTGGATTGCCGAGGAGGTGGAGGGCTGGATTGCCGAGGAGGTGGAGGGCTGGATTGCCGAGGAGGTGGAGGGCTGGGCGGCCGAGGAGGTGGAGGGCTGGGCGGCCGAGGCGGTGGAGGGCTGGACGGCCGAGGAGGTGGAGGGCTGGACTGCCGAGGAGGTGGAGGGCTGGATTGCCGAGGAGGTGGAGGGCTGGGCGGCTGAAGAGGTGGAGGGCTGGATTGCCGAGGAGGTGGAGGGCTGGATTGCCGAGGAGGTGGAGGGCTGGGCGGCCGAGGCGGTGGAGGGCTGCTGGTTTGTCCAACCTCGATGAAACAAAAAGACAAAATGATCAGTGTGGCTGTTTTGTTCTGTATGCTAGCATTGTCATTTGAGATATCTAAATAGATTTGCTTATTGTAAACAGAGTTAAAGTGTCAAATTATGATAAAAAATATAAATGAGTATAAATGACTGCAGGTAGATAGGCTCACCAGCAATCAGCACCTCGTATAAGGCCTTCATTCTCTCCAGGCACTTTGCAGCCTGATCTGATCACTGCCACTTGGGGTGCAACACATGGGCATGCCAAGTGGCAGGCTTTTTGCCTGGTTTGGCAACAAGTACTATACCCCTGAATCCCACTGCCAACAATTTTTCCAACTAAAAAAAGAAAAAAATTATTGTCATATAATCAGCCATAATTTTGTGAAATACAATTACAGATGTTAAACACATACCAGCACAGATGCCTCATCCATGACATGTGAGGTGGTTTTTTGGGGGTTTTTTTTAACCAGGCTTCCTTTTTTGCCTCAAATTTAGCCAGCTTTTTAGCCAGCCTCTGCTTTCTGGGTTGCACTGTCTGGCAAGACTTGCAGGTCTTGGTGGCCACAGCAATCACTGCTTTGCAGTTGATGCATACAGTGGTTGTGAAGCCTCGTGGCATCTTGGAACTGGAAATGAAGTGGAAATGAAAAACA